>CM021740.1:20881547-20988621 GCA_011075105.1 Heteronetta atricapilla
CCCCACCCCATCCCCATCCCATCCCCATCCCCACCCCATCCCATCCCGCAGCCCCCTGGCCTGCCCGTGGTGGGGAGGCAGAACCAGGACCTGCCCTTCCCGCAGGAGCAGCCCCGACCTGACCTTTTCCACCCCACGTGCGGAGCACCCATGGGGCAGGGCCAGGCCACAGAGATTTGTTTTCTTTAGAGAAGATCTCAGCTTGAAGGAAAAAAAAAAAAAAAAAGACCCCCTAAAACAGAAAAAGGAAAAACCACGGCCACATCCTGCCTTAAACTGTCGCTCACGATGTGTTGTTTGCCGGCGAGGATGCACGGGGAGCGGCGCTGGGGGTGGGAGCTCTCCTCCACTTGCCAAGTAACACTTCAGCGATGAGTCAATCGGCTGAAGCCACAAATCCATTTGCTTATGAGCACGAAACCACAGCAACCCTTGCTGCTTCTCAGGACCACGTGTGCCACCACCTGCCTGCCGCTCCGCCGGCATCCCCCTCCTGCACGCACGGAGCCGCCGCGGGCAGGCAGGAGGGCGAAGCAGTGCCTGCTGCTGCCCCCCCTGCACACCCCTTTTCCCCGGGGCACCCCCATTTTTTAGGACGGGCCGGGGGCTCCCGTGCCCACCCCACGAGCCCCGAGGTGCTGCCGTGCTCCCGGGGCAGAGCTGGACCATTTCCCGCAGGTGCGGGGCCGGGTGGGGTGGAGGCAGCGGCCGGGTAAGGCTCCCGGTATGCAGTGTTTTGAAAGCCCGGTGCTTTTCCCCTGTGGCTTAATAAACACTCGACGTGGGTGGCTTGTGACTCACGAGCTCCATTTCAGAGCGCTACAGGTGCTGCTAGCGCCGAGAAAGCCGGCAATTAAGCACTGGGAGAGGGAAAGAAAACCCCGAGCAATTAGAGGGACTGTAATCCGGCTGGGACCCCGCGGGAGGGTGCTGAGCACCAGCTCCCCGTGCTGTGGGCTCCCAGCACGGAGCCTCCCCACTCAAATCCTCCGCGAGACCCTCGTGAGATGGTGAGAAGCCGCGGGAGGGGGATGCGGGGTGGCAGCGGGGCGCAGGGCTGGGGGGCTTTGCATAGAGACCCCCGGGGTGGCCTTGGGGGCACACAACCCCTTCATCACAGCGCCCAAACCATGTCTGCTGCAACCAGTGCTGCAGCGTGGGCAGCCTCAGTGGGGTCCCCAAGGTGAACCCGGCATCGCTGCCGCTCCAGGACCTGGATGGAGCCGGGTGGCCCTGAGAGGGCTGGGGTGGCTTTGGGAGGCTCCTCGCTGAGCTTCCCAGCCTGAGCACTGGCAAAGCCAAGCCGAGCATCCTCTTACGAACGCGTGGCTGGTGTTAGAAAGGCCGTGGGGACCCCATGAGCACCACACAACCTCCCACTAGGCTGGTGGGAGCCCTGGGTACTGCTCAGTGACACAGCCCCAGAGCCTCTGCATGCCCCAGGCCCTTCCCTGCTCCCCATGGGGGGAGAGCAGCCCTCCAAAACTGGGCCCTGGCCCTCCCACGCAGCATCCTGTGGCTGCAAGCCGGGGTTAGGTTCTGCAGCGCAATCAGGAGGAGAAAAACAATTATGCAGTAGGAAAACGTGCGAGAGAAACAGCAGAGCGTTTCTGGGGGGGGGAGATGTTATCTGCGAGGTGAAATTGCGCTCTCGGGAGCTCTGAGAGGTTTCGAACGCTTCGCTGTGGCACTGCACCGCGGGGGAAAACCCCCGCTGGCAGCACGGCCCCGTTCAGCGACCAGAGGCAGCCTGCCATGAAGGCAGAGGTGCTCTCACCTCCCTCCCTGGCTCCCAGGACAAAACAGACATCGGGAATCACGGGTTCCTGGCTGGGGACAGGACTTGGTGACAAACCACTGACAACGTGGCCGGAGAGCTCCCAGCACGTGCCGGTCTTACGGGTGAAATTCACACAAAGCAGCCCCGAAGCTCCCCCTGGACAGAGCCGTCTGAGCAAATGCAAAGGGAGGGCTCGCCCCAGCCCACTCAGTGCTCACGGGACCATTCCCCAGCAGTGCCCGAGGGTCCCAGAGGTGCCCGACCCCACTCGGGGGCTCCTCAGGACGCTCGCATCCATCCCCGCCACCCCGCGGAGCAGCGATCTCTGCCCAGACCTACAGCGAGCAAACCCCTTTCAAGCAGGCCACCAAACGCCTGCAGGGCAGGAATGCTCAGCCCTACTTCTATGTTTTTCTCATCGCAGCAGCACCGCACAGAGTTCCTGGGAGCAGCCACGTGCACGCCATCCCAGCTCAGTTTCTGCCCCCTGTTTTTGCAACAACCTGCGCCCCGAGCTGGCTCCGCAGCAGCAGCGCCCGCTTCGAGCAGCAGCCCTGCCCCGAGCAAGAGCCACGCAGCCTCCTCCCTCCCCTCCGCCTCTCCCTGCCTCCGTGTTAACCTTTTTGGCTCCTTTATTAAAGCAACTGAACAGTTTATACTTTTTTTTTTTTTTTCCTGTGTGGTTCTCGCTGTAATCTGCCTTGAATATTTGATGTGGAATCCCTTGCGAGAGCAAGAAGTGTTTTTATGGGCGCTGGAGGAAAACTCTCGCAAAGAAGAAGTGGTAATGAGTACCCCTGAGTACCCTCTCGGTTTCACAACTGCTTGTGTTTAAAAATGAGCAGAAATTGGGCAAGTGGTTCTCACCGGGGAGCGCAGCCGCCTCTCGCTCCCAGCAATGCTCTGCGTTGCAGGAGCCCGGCGCGGGCGAGCAGCGCTTGTTTATTCCAATTGAAGCTGACACCAGAAGCAGTCCAGACCAACCAGATGAGCTCATGTGTGTCCTGCTTTATTTCCAACCCAGATTAACAGCATCTCTTTAATTTCTAATGGCCTATTCTGGGATTTGCGGGCAATGTTCAAACAGCACCGAGGGCTGTGTCTCCGCGCGCCCCTCGGCTCGCGCACTCCCTCCGTGCCCGGCGTCACGGGTTTGCACAAAGCAAGAGCTCTCATCCCAATTACATGGGATGAACTCGCAGGAAGCTTTTCATCACACGCGCACACATCTTTTTCATACCCAGGTCTCTGAATTTAACACAGCAGACACGCTCCCTCTCCTTTTCAAAGAGAAAATATTCCTTTTCATTTCCAGCCCCCCTTCTCCGTCATAACCCAGAGCAAACTCGGCGCGGAGCTGCACGGTGGCTCTGTGGCTCGGCGTCTGAATAAACAGCTTGGAGAAGTCCTGCAGCTGTCGGCTCATCCTGAAAGGAGCTGGCCCCGACGCCTGCACCCGCGGGGAGCTCCCGGTGGCGGCGGCTGAGCATCGGGGGCTTTTCAAGGCCGTGGCTCATTCACAGCCAGGAGGCAGGAGGAGAACAAACCCACGGGGCAGGAGGGTCCTCAGGGGCATCCTGTCCCAGCCCCCCGTGCCCGGGCTGCCTGTGGGATGAGCTGGACCCGGGCCTGGGGCAGGCAGGACCAGCTGCCAGGACCAGCGGGCCGTGCCGGAGGTACAGGGCTTGATTATTTCAGCAAGGCTTAACGAGTGCCATTTGGCAGGGTTGCGGGGGGGGTCTCCCACAGCTGCCCGGGCTTTGTGTCTGCATATCCCAGGCGATTCCTCCTTCCTTTGCCCCTGGGGGAGCCCATACACAACCCCTCACCCGTGCAAGACCAACAGCCCCAACACAAGGGCCGCATTATCCACCTGGACCCAGCCAGCCCGTCGCTGCCGCCGCACAAAGGCTGCTTGCGGGCTGGCAGGAGGAAGAAGCCCCCGCCGAGCCCAGCAGGCTCGCACGTGGTCCCGACGGGTGCTGGGGGCTCAAGGAATGGGAAGAGGCCGCCCTCGGGGCTGCAGGCACAACATCCCGCATCGGCCAGGCTGCAGAAACCTGGGAAACAGATCTGGGTTCCCCCGAGGTTGTGCCCAACCCCACGCTGCTGTGCCGCAGCAGGATCAGAGAACGCTATTAAAATAATGTCATGTTACCTATCAATAATAAATGACCAGAATAAATTCACCGCTCTGTGCTTAATAACCCTGCCGGATTTCCATTTAAATATCTGCAAAGAGATGGGCCCTCGTTCGACGAGCCGTTCAGATGGATGCCAGTGCCGCCTTTGCAGAGAGAGCCCAGGAGGAACTTGCCCGGCTTTTACTGGGAAAGTGCTTTTCTCCTGCCGCAGGACCAAACAGCAGCAGCGGGAGGAAGAGAAGCTCGGGAAAGATGAGTTACACCCAATATCAGCGATGTGCTCCTGTTTAGATGCAGCTGAGCATCTCCAGCCCCAGCTCTCAATCTGCTGCTCGTGCTTCGTAATGACCGCTGCTGCAGAGCCCTGGCTCCCCTGCCCAGCAGCATTATCGGCATTCCATGCCTAGGAACTGGGGCTGTGGCCAGGAGAAATGCAGCAGAGCAGCAGTGAAGCTGTTCTTGGGATGCTCCCAGCCCACGCAGAGCCCCCAGGCCAAGGGCTGAAATCGTGCCACCAGCCCCCACCCGATGTGCCCAGCGCCAGCAGCAGCGATGCTGGAGGAGCACGGCCCGTCCCGCTGGGCACCGGCCCCCAGGGAACCTCGCTGCTTCCCAGACCATCACTGGGGATGCTCTGCTCTTCCCAGGCATGTTTTAGCTCAGATGGCTCTGGCCTCTGTATTAACAAAGCCACAGGCCCAAAGGGGCTGAGACTTGCAGGTAGCAGCTCCTGAAAGCTGATGGAGCGTGGTTCCCAGGAAGAAAGGCACATCTCATAGCCACAGGAGGTGGCTCTACAGCCCCAAAATACCACGCATTTCCACCGCTGCAAAGTGGGACAGGAGCAGTTCCCCCTGCAGAGCCCTCGGAACCCCTCTCACCAGCCCCCGAACCCGAGCAGGCAGGGGCTGGAGCCTCCAGGGAGCTGCACTGCTGCAGCGCAGGGGCAGGGCAGGAGGTGCAGCCTCTGGGGACCCCACAGAGGGCTCCGTTTCCATCCTCCCTGCTGGGAAGGCAGGTGCACAGGTCAGCGCAGCATCTATTGTTTCAACACTCACAGAAAACCAATTCAAAAGTGAGAACAGAAAGCAGAGGGGCTCTGGGGCCAGGAGGCATCAGCCCAAGGAGCTGAGGAATGAAAGGGGGCAGGAGCTTTGCACCCCGGCATCATCACACAGCTTCTGCGGCGCGCGCCTTGCAGGAAATTGCGCCCAGCAGCCTGAGATTAGCCCCTGACAATCAAACGGGCCCAGCGTTTGCAGCGCTTGTTGCTGATGGAAACCCATGTTTGGGAGCAACATTCTCTCCTTGCTACGTGCTCGAGCGATACAAGAGCACCGCGATCCCTTGGAGAGAACTGTGCTAAGGATGGAGGAGGAGCTCGTCTCCCTCGCTGCTCCTCCTCGCATCCTACCCCCTGCCCATCCGCAGCCCTCCGCTTTCCGCACCATTCGCCCTCCCCAGCCCTCCCACGCAGCCTGGGCACCCTCACAGCATCGCTGCCCTGCCTTCTGCCTCCCCCCCAGCCCCAGCAGCCCAAAAGCCTCGGGCAGGGAAGGCCAGGCTCAGCCCATCCATGCTGCAATGGGGAAAATGCCATCCCTGAGGGCAGCAAAGGGGCACATCCAGAGCCCGTGCCCCCAGCACCGGGCACCGGCTCCATCCGGGCGCCCTCCCGGCCGTGCAGCCCGTGCAGACCCCGCGTGTCGGCGGCCCCGTTGCGTGCGTTTCGCTTTGCTTTTCAAACATGCCAAAGCAGACTGCTTCCCTCCCGTTGCTCTCAGATGTGGTTGAATTGTTTTAGCCAAAACTTCCCAAATACAAAGTTCCAACCTAAAGCAGACGCTGCCCACAGAAAGTTTTCCCCCCGAGCTAAGCGCAAAGTCATAAGAAACAAAAACTGGATTTAATAATGGGAAATATTCGTTATTCTTGCACACAGGCCTCTGAAGTAAAACCACCCGTGTAGGGGGAGACATCCTTCCCCAGCAAAGCAGGATGGAGTCTGTGCTGGGTGTTCACTGCTTTTCTGACCAAAGCACAAGAGGACTGGCTTTATTTCCCCTTCATGTGGGTACAATCCTGTGGCACTGTTCAAGCCTCCTTTGTAGTTTAAAACTACTTTTAAAAAGCTGCCGAGAGGCTGCTTTGCTGCAGCTGCTTTTCAAGAGGTCACCAAGCCAGCCTCCCCCAGAGCCGCCCACCCCAGCTCAGCACCCTGCCCGGCACATTGTGGGCACGTTTTTCAGTCAAACCCAGGAACCGAGATGGACACGGGCACCTTAACACAGCTGCCAAGCACCGGGAGGCCTTGGGGAGCAGCTCCCGGGCAGCACGGCCCCTCTCCGTGGTGCACAGGAGGGGCTGCGAGGCGCTGCCTCCTGCCCTGCTCGTGGCCAGAGCGAGCCGTCTCCCCGGCGTTTCCCACCCCGAGCAAAGTTTTAATTTCCAGCGGTCCTCAACGCCTCAGAGCTCTTTGTTCTTCCAATCTGGAAACTAATTAAACCTGACCGAGGAAAGTTTTCGGATTCCTTTTCTGCTTTTATTGGAAATTGCGGGAGAAATACCATCGGGCGTAAGAACACAATACAGCCTCAACAGCAGTGTGCGCGTGGTGAGGGAGGCTTCTCACGACACGCAGCCTAAGACCTGTACTTAATGATCACACCAGCATTGTTTTGGATCACGCAGGCTCCTTAATGCCAGCAGAGCCCTCTCTGCAACAAGCCCGGGAGGCACGGGCACGAAGCGACGTGCTCGGAGCCCGCGGCTCCTCGGGATGTTCCTGGAGCCGTGGTGATTTGTTACGGGAGCTTGTGGGTTTAACCTGGGGTGTGGGTATTCCCCGAGGGCTGCGAGCAGCCCCGTGCTGCCCCAGCCTCCTGCAGCCCTGCAGGGTGAGCAGGGGGCTCTGCGGGCACCTGGCTGTCCCCTGCCCCTCCGTGCCCCCCAGGCGGTGGAGCTGGGTTTGTCTGCCTGGGGTTTCACAGCCAGAGGCTTACCGAGGTGTGTGGAAATGGGAAAAAAAAAAAAGCCAAGAAGAGAGAGGTCCGCTTCAATAAAGCGCAGCACGCAGACGGATCTCTCCCAGGATGTAAGAAGACAGGAAAACCCAGCCAGGCTGCAGGTTATTTGCCTTTCCCAGCAGATGAGACAGCAAGAGGAGACCGCACCGCAGCCCCAGCAGTGCTCAGCGCGGCGTTGGCACACCCCATAGGCTGGGAGGAGGGAGGACACCAGGCCCCCTCCAGTGGCACAGGACCCCCACCCACAGGCTTGGTGAGACCCGAGGCGTCTCTCCTCTCCCAGCCCAGCTCCATCACAAATTTGGGACTGTATCAGCCGCTCGCCTGGCCCGCTCAGAGCCTCTGCCTCTCTCCCCTGTGCCCGTGGGCCACGGAGCAACGAGACCCAGGTGGGAAGCTGCTGGAGGAGCTGGAGGGGACAGAGGGTGCAGGCTCTTGCCCCACACACAGCTTGTTGGGGGAGGCATCGCGAGGTGTGGGGATGAGCTGTACCAGCACGATGCTGCTCACAGCCCCACACCGCAGGAACCTGTCGGGAGCCCTCTGAAGACACCCAGGTTGGGACCCCTGGGTCCCGAAAACAGGCTCAGCCAAGAACAAGGCAAGAGGTGGGAAGTGCTCAGCCTGGCACGGGGACAGCCTCGCACCCTTCTTCCTCCGGGAGGCTGCACGTGCCCAGGAGAGGCGAGGAGGAGCAGGCGTCTGGCAGGGACAGGAGAGAAAATCCGGGAAGCTGCAGAAGCTCCCAGGAACAGCTCGTCCCTCGTTCGCAGCCGCACACGCCAAGCACGTGCACCCTGCACTGCAGCGACAGGTGCCTGGGGGAAGGTCAGGCTCTGTAACCTAACATCAAGGCACCTCCCAGGCTGTCTGATAAGCTGTGATCCCGTAAAGAGACTCCTCCGTATCCTCCCATCTCGCACAGCTCTGAGATGCTGCCACCAGCTTAGCGGAGGATCACACGGAGCTGGGGCGCACGCGGCTGTTTGGCAGCGCCAAGCCTCCCCTTTCCCCAGGAGGTTCTGCAAAGCGCGAGCCTCCGAGCAAAGCTCGTCTTCCCAGAAAGGGAAGGGAAGGAACAGAGCAACACTTCAAAAATCAGATCTTCCTTTACGTGGATTGAAAAGGAAGAACATGCCAAACACCCCACAAATTCCCATCCCTCTGAGGAGGACAGGCACAGCCGCGGCTCGAGGCAGCGCGGCGGAGGCGAGCACGCAGCCTTCTGACAAGGGCACGGCGCAGCCCCCCGCCATCGCGACACCTCCTCCCCGGGGACTTTAGATCAATTCATTTCAGTACAGGAGACAGAGATCATTTGTCAGCTTTAAGCAGGACGCCGTCTTCACCCGCTGTCAAGCCGCAGCGAAGGCAGGCGGCTTACTTTGACAAGCCGGCGCTGCCCTGGGTCTGCCGGCAGCACGCGGAGCGGGGGCTGCGAGGGATGGGGACGGGGGGGACTGAGCACGGGGACGGGGACCTCCAGCAGTCCTTGAGCCCATGGCCACGCACCACCTTGTGTGCAGCTTCCACCCCCGTCACATTAAGGGTGATTTTAGGGGTGGGCACAACAAAAGCCAAGCCACGCAGCCCTGGTAACGGGCAGCACATTTTCCCCATCTCAGAGCTATTCATCTGAAGGACTGGGCGAATGCACACAGAGAAGGAAAATATTTGTATAAATCAAGAAATCAAGCCTGTGAATAATATATCAATCAATGATGTCTTCTCTTGGACTCAACAAGCACTATTTGAAGTGCTCAGAAAAACATGATTCATCTCTAGTGCTATTGTTAAAATCCATGCCAATTTGTTTTTAATAGACAGCAAGCGCTCTGATGAACAGCATCAGGAATAAAGTATTTAAAAATATTAATCTGCCTCTCTTTCTAGAGTAAGCTGATTTATTATAATTTAAGCCTGAAAAAAAAAAAAAAAAAAAAAAAAAAAAAGATTCAGAAAGCCTTCCACGTCTCTCCCCGTGGGAGGTATGAGATCTCATCGAGCTGCATGAGCGGCTTCTATCGCATGCCGTCGCGCCCTCCCTGCTTTCAGGGTGTCTCCACCCCGGGTAGACGTTCCCTGCCGAGCCTTCTGTGTCCCCACCTGCGGAGCTGAACATCTCACCCCGTGAGCCCATCATGGGCACAGTGCTCCTGCATGAGGCTGGAGCCCCCAGGAGATGCCCAGGCACCGTCAGCGGGCTGTGACGGCGAGGGGTGGGCTGCCTCCGGAGACAGAGCGGGTCCAGGAGGGAGCACAGCTCGGAGGAGACCCACCGAGGAGACACACGATCTGCACGCGCCGTTAACAGCAGTTTTTGCAAGGACCTGCTCTGCTTAATGGGTTGGGACCTTCCTCAGAGGAGGGAGAAACAGAGCTATAGGGGACGGAGTCAGCCGCAGGCCTTGGGGATTGTGCAGGTGGTACCTGAGAGGTGGAAGCACGGCGGGGGCGGAAGGCATGGAGAACTCAATTAACCACCCATGCGTACCCTGGGCGTCCATCGCCGAAGCTTAATTTAATTGCAGAGAGAGCAACAAGCCTTGCTGGCCTCGTAGTGCAGGCACTGGGTTCTCATTACAGTCAGCGCCACCAGCCTGATCGCTGTCCACGCGAAAAGCAAGAAGGAAAACCAGCAAGAAGCAGATGACTGGCAGGAAGGCGCGCTCTCCAGCCACCACTAACGAGCTTGCCCGTGACTCCCCGGCAGCCCCGGTGCACTCCATTTGCATGGCTCGGGGGATGCTGACCCCCAGCAGCAGGAGGCTCGCGGGTGCTGAGCTCCCCGTAAGCGAGGGGGCAATCACCGCGTCGTCAGGCGCAGGCTGAAGGCTGCGCACCAACATCAGAGAAGTTGTAATTAAAAGGCCCAACAGTGTGGGGAGAACTGAGGTTAAGGTGATGCTCAGGTGACGTACGGAGAGGATGCCAACGCCCCTATTAAAGGCCTACAGGGTGACCAGAATGAACAGACCCAGCCCTGCAGAACGGGGCAGGGCGCAGCGGTGCTCAGCGCTGGCAGGAGCGCACCGTGAGCCGATCCCCAGGAGAGCAGTAGGGAAGGTCCCCGAGCACTGCCACACAAGTTGCTGTTTCTTCTTGTCCCAGTATGAGACCAAAAGACGAGCTGAGCTGTTACTCACTCGTGGCATAAGGCAAGGCTGAGACTGCTGACCCTGGTCCTGCTCCCTGACTTCGCCTGCAAGAAGCAATCAGGTGAAAGCCAGCACCCTCCTGCACGGTATTTGCCCCCAGGCCACTAGCCAGCAAACACCAGAGTGCCCGTGCCCGAGGCACAGGCTCCAGCACTTGCCCCACTGCACAAGGAGAAGGAGCTGAGGTTTGCACCCCGAGGGGAAGCGTGCTGCATGTGCTGAGGGCTGGCACGGCACAGCTTGGCTCGACACGGCACGGCACGGCACAGCTCGGCACGGCTCGGCACGGCACACCAGCACGGGGACACCCAGGGCCAGGGAGCCGGGCTCCTGAGAACCGTGGGAAGCCTTTATTGACCTCGCCTGTGATCCTCAGGGCGTCTGACAGCAAAACAGCTTGCCCGTGTTGGTGCGCAAGGAGGGACCCTCAGGGCAGAGGCTGCGTTTTAGGGCAGCAGTCGAGATTTTTGCAATCTTCCCTCCCCATCTTGCTCTCCCGCCTCAAATGGGCAGCACCGAGTGTTAATGCAGATGCCAAAACTGTGTAAAACGCTTGCTGAATTCTGGGGAATTAGGAAATTTCCATTTCAATTCAAATACAAATTAAACTCAAAGTTGTCATCAAAGAAAAGAAGAAGATGAGGATCAAAGTGATGCAACACTCTGGGAAAGGAAAAGATTAAAGAAAGTAAATTGAACAAGATTTTAAAGAGATATTAAAAGGTGTTAATGCAAGCTAATGCAGCTAATGAAGAGAAAGGGAGGCTATTCAATTAACATTTGCAGCAAGGAGAGGAGCGCTTTCTACACCTCCGCTACAACATCAAAGGGTGGATGCTACCTCTTATTAAAAGGGAACATAGAATATTTAAAAGGCAGAATAGATTAAAATAGATTTCAGATAATTACGTCTACCTCCATAATAGCAACAGTTTATCATTATATTCCAAAAACAAATCTAATAATATGTGCCACATACTGCGGTTAGAAACATTCTTTGAAGTGTTGCAGAAAAGCAGCAATTAAACCAGAGTACAGACGGGTCTGTGGTTTGTCTGGGTGAGGGGAAGCTGGGAAGGCCCAGCTGAGGCTGGGAGCTTCGCCCTGCCGCCCTCCCGGGCAGCGCCGGCGGGGCGAAGGGAGGATGCGCCGCGCACGGAGCAAGCCGTGAGCCGCGGAGCAGCGACCTCGGCACGCCGTTAGCACGAGGTGACGGCCGCGTGCTGGCAGCCAGAGCGAGCGTGAGCTCCCAGGGACCTTCAAGTGAGATGACGAGCCGCTTGCTGTGGCCACGAGGTCCAAGTGCTTGGCTCCAGCCCCGGATCGCCAGCCTCTGCTGGCCCCCGGTGCCCAGAGCTCGCCGCCCCCGTGCTGTCGCAGGCAGCGCCTTCCTCAAGCTTTACCGAAAGGGGACAGAAAGGGGAAAACCCAGCAAAGCAGACAGACAGCCAAAGCAGCCCGACAGCCCACGGGAGCAGAACGAGAAGCCGAAGGGCTCTCTGCAATCACCCCTCCAGGGCCCTGCTTCCGCTGCCAGCACGGATGCTCTGCGCCTTGGCTCAGCGGGGCTTATGCGCACGGGGGATGTTGTCTGTTTGGTTTTGAGCAACCATTAAAGGTAATTCTAGTATTTGCAAATACCTCAAAACTAAACAATGAGGAGCAAGTACAATAATAGCTCCCTGGATCTCGGTGGATGCAGATTGATGTGATTTACCAGCAGGGATTGCTTGCGGAGCGACGTGCTGGTGCAGGGATTTCTTTGTCACAAGACAAAAGCAGAAAAAGCAGTGGAAACCCATGCCCTGGGTCGTGGTGCTCCCCCTGTGCCAGGGAGCACCCAGGCCCGGTGCAGGTGCCATCAGGGCAGGGCTGTAAAGCACAGCTGGGAGATGGTGTTCTGCTGTGCCCACCGCGTTTGTTAGCTCCAAGCTGGAATCTCAGCGTGTTTTTGTGCAGAAGCCAGGTGCTGAGCGGCCTGAAGCGATGCCCATGCCACAGCTCCTTGTTCCCCGCACCCAAATGTGGTCAGGTAGGGCTGGGTGGAGGGCTTGGCTCTGGCTTTAGCCCCCGGGAGCACCCCCAGGGCCGGGTCCCCTCCAGCTCTCAGGACAGCCTGGTGCCTCTGGAGGCACAGCGCACCCGTCCCTCCAGCAGCCTGCCTCGGCGGTGACGCTAACAAGGCTGAAGCAAACACCAAAGCTTTTTGGAAATTATTTTCTTTCTGGTTGAAGGGGAAAAAAGCAGAAGCTGTGCTAACCCCTGGGCAAGATGTCTGAGAATTAGAATCAGTGTATTTTTAATTTCCTCCCAAGGGACAGAGCACCGCCCCTGGGCCTGGGAGCCGCCGAGCTGCCTGTTTGCGCAGCCCTGGGAGCAGAGATGCCCAAAGCACCCAAACCAGCCTGGATTTGGGTGTTTCGGGAGATTTGGGCAAGTCTGTCAGCTGCTTCTGTGGCTGCTGGAGCCTTTCCTTAGTGCCTTCGGAGAGCTGTGGCATTTTCTCAAATTTGTCCAGAAGGAAAAGTAGGCAGCAGGGAAGATTCCTCTTTTTTTTTTCTTGGTTGGTTTTTGTTGTTCCATTTGACACTGATAACAGAACAGAGGCGTGCATCAAAATGGAGGTGTGAGGACAGAGGCCGCCTGGAGCTGGTGGCTTTAGGTGCTTTGCCCAGTGTAAGTCTTGCTCTCCCACCAGCTCCAAGCTAACATTCAGCAGCAGTTCCTCTGCTCATGCCAGGAAGCAGCCCCCTGGCAGCACGGCAGCTGCAGGAGCACATCAGTGCACGGAGGGGTTAGGTGGAAGGAAGGGAGATGTGCCCATGGACCAGAGATGGACTAGCTCGTGCTGGTGGCCATGGACCAGAGATGGACTAGCTCGTGCTTGTGGCCATCAGCACGGTGCTGTTGGTGGCCATCAGCACGGTGCTGCCACATCCTCACCCTTCCTGCCCTGAGCCGTACCTGAAGCTGCCCGGCCCCGACTCTGCCGGAGGCACCGTGGCTGTCAGGCTGCAGGAGTCCCTTCCCTGAGAGCATCCTCAAACATTTCCAGCTCGTCGATCTTGCCACCGAGGTGATCTGCTTCCTCACCATCTCCTTCAGCCATCTCGTGCAGCACTCCTGTCCTGCAGCTTCCTCCTGGCTTTGAGCTGCCCCCGTCCAACGCAGAGGAGGAAAAGATGGGTTTGTGGTCCAGACGGTGCAGCCTGGCCACAGACAGTGCCCCAAGCAAGAGCAAAGCCTGCCCCCGTGTCAGGAGGAAGCCTCACCACTAACACAGGACCGGTGATGGGGGTGAGGAAGCCTCTCCAGTGCATTTGATTTTCCTTTCCCGTCTCCCTTCCTCCCTTGGAATGGCCTCAGAGGCAGGCTGCGGCGCTGCAGGAGGGGTGCTCCTCCTCTGCACAAGTGGGTGCTTCTGCAGATGGGGCTCTCCAGCAAAGCAAACCTTTACTTTGCTGTAATTGAGCGTTTCCTTCGAACAGAATTAGCGAAACCCGCAGGTTTCGGGCTGGGCCGCTGCGCCTGATGAGCAGCGGGAAGGCAGGATCTCGCCATTTAAGCAAGGGCACACAAACCACGCGGAATTATCAGCGCTCATTATTTCAAGTGCCGGAGGATTTTGCTGAAGAGACGCGGCAGCTTAATAGCACGGCATTAGGCTGGTGACCCGCTCACCTTCGCCGGAGGAGCGCCGCAGCCTCTCCTCGGCTCCGTGCGGCGGCGCGGGCGGTTAACGACACGCCGGGGGCCTCCCCTCCTGCCCGCGCTAACGAGCAGAGCACCTGGGCAGCCCGGCGCTGCCTCTTCAAACGCCCAGCGCAGGAAAACCTCCTCACCCCTGCTCGGAGGAAAAAAAAAAAAAACAACAAAAAAAACGTTTTGGGATTTTTTTTTTTTTTTCGCAGGCAAATGTCAGCTCCAACGAAACATCTGAATTTTCCCATGGGAGATGTCTAAACAAAACATTAACATTTTGACTTAAAATGTCATTTCACTCTGGTTCTGCAATTAAAAACAAAATGACATTTCAAGTCAAAACGTCAATTCGAAACTGATTTTTTTTTTTTTTTTTTTTATTTTAGAAACCAAAATTATATTTCAAGTCGGGAAGACAAGAGAAGGGCTTGTTCCGGAGTGCTGCTTTCTCGTAGGTTAGATGAGCAAACTCCTCGGGAAACCCAAATTCTGTGAACAGGCGGTGCTAGGAAAGATGTTTCGTTCAAAACTTCTCTGCCAGGAACAAGCTGGCTCCCAGGAGGTGCTCGGAGGGCTCGGTGCCGGCTCCCGTGGTCCGGGAAGCTTTTCCTTCCCGACCCTGCCCCGGAGCAGGAGAGCAAGGCAGACAAGCCCGAGATGGGGAGCTGCAGCCGGGGGGGCTCCTGGTGTCTCCACCAGGTCTGTGCCGTGCAGAGACGCCACGCGGGAGCAGAGCGGTGTCCTTGGCCACAGTCACGGTGCGGGTGCCGTTCTGGGACCATCTCAAACCCCAGACACCCTCTGCCAGACAGGAGCGCTGCTTTCCAACAGCCTGCTCGTCTCCAGCCCCCGGCCACGACCCTGCGGGGCTCAGCCCGGCCCTGGGCACGCGGCCACGCACCCTGCGCCCAGCACCCGGCCCCAGCCCCGGGCTGGATTTCAGCCTCACGCTGCTGGTGACCCTGGGCCGCCTCGGCTCTTCCTCGAGGCGTTTGCTTGGCGCTCAGCGCCGCGATCGCGGTCAGGAGATTTCCCCTCCAGTAGAAGCAGAGCCGAGCAAAAATTCCCCGAGCAATTTGCTGGAGGAATTTAACGTCTTTGCCTCGCCTGTTCTGTTCCATATATATAAAATATTATTTTATACCCTACAAAAATACTTCGAAACCAATTTATCCTACGAGGCCCTTCTCTTCCAGCTGCAAAAACATCGCGGAGCAGGTTGAACTTTTCCCCCGAGAGGGCCGTGGCAGCGCTGCACCTCGTGGCAGACGTAAAAAGCACGAGGCGGATTGCAGGCTGCGCTACGGCGTCGGAGGGAGTATCCCTTGCTGTAACTTAAATTCCCCAACAAGCAGTTACCAGAACAAGTAACTGTACGTTAGAACCTGCTGAGGTGTTCGCAGCAAACTTAAAAACATACAGGATTCACGGGGTTCTGGCCCTCAGACCAGGCGCCGGTCTCCAGGTTATATCCACCCTGGGATGTGCAGGGGCCAGCTGCCGAGCGAGCCCAGGCTGCCGTTTCCCCTTTGTTGTACAAAGTTCATGGGAAATTTCCCTTTGCAGAGTTTTCACGTGATATTCAGCCACTACAAGTGAGTTTGCCCGGGGCTTTCGGCTTGCCAGCAACTGGCAAACCCTCAGCTGGGCTCCTGCTCCCCGCATCCACTTTGCTGGCCGGGCTCACCTCTGCTCAGCGAGGCTTGGCACCGACACGGCTGGTTCTAAGAAATTAAGGGACTGGGGAGGGACTCCAGGAGCACCTCTGGCTCCTGCTGGGCCCCCAACACATGGGGCAGACGTGCCGGCTGACAACATGCCTAACAGATTTTATGGTCCCCTAGGGTTAGATCACACGTGAGCAAGGCCCTAAGTTTCAGATCCGGATGCTCACAGAAATAGCAAGGCAGTTTTTAGATGCCCAAGTCATTTTGAGACTGACGATGTGGCTCCGCGCGAGATGAGAGCGTCGCTGTGGGTACACGCAGACATGTTTTTGCTGCAGAGAAATCCCTCAGAAGCAAGGCTGGCAAGAGAGCAGAAAAAGTGTCCTGGAGCTGTGGAGAAATCTGCTGGAGGCCACAGAGAACTGCTGCCAGCGCCGAGAACAGCATCCAGGTCTCCGGCTCCCACCCCAGGCCCTCACCAACCCAACCACATCCAACGGCTCCCCGGCGAGGCAGCCAAACCAAACCACAGACCCGGGCAGCGCTCGCAGCTTGGCGGCTGACGTGAACAAAGAGATGGAGAAGGGAAAAACCCTCTCCCTCCGTTCGGTTGCTCCCCAACCTTTCTGACCAGCAGCGAAGCCGAGCCCAGCACCGTGCCATGCTCCGGTCGCTGCCTCCCCAACGCCTCTGGAGGCTGCTGGCACCCCACCTCCTGCGTCCCCGCTGGGACCTCCTGTGCTGCCCCGGCACCGCCACCGCCCTCGTCCCTGCATCCCTGGCACTGGGCAGAGCAGACTGCCTGCTTGCAAGGGCATCGGAGGGAGAGGGGCTCATGTCCCTCCAACACGGCTGGCGATGAGGCTGAAGGGCAGCCCGGGCTGATGGATCCACCCGGCATCTCCTCCACCGCCCGCTTCCACCACCACCACCACGGGCGCTGGCACGAGGAGCCGCGCAGATTTCCTGCCATTACACCGTGTTCCTTCCCCGTGGAGCGAAGGAACTGTCACTTTGCTCTAATTAGCCAATTAGGTCCCTAATTAGCTGATGTAATTACTCCGAGGAAGTGATTTCATTTAAGACAAACCTCGCTCCCGGAGCAGGCAGCGCGGGGACGGCACGCGGGCTGTGCCGGCCGGGCCGGTGGCAGCGGCGTGGGGAACAAACCCGGCGTCATCCTGCAGCCACATCGGGCCCGCAGAGAGAGCTTCCCATCAACAACTTGTTCTTTAGAAAGAGATCAGATAATCTAATCAGCGCGGCTCCATCTGTCGAAAGGACAAGGGGAAAAAAAAAAAAAAAAAACAACACCGCTTATTTACATTTTTCCCCTTTCTTGGTGTAACTTCGAGATCTAATCAGCACCAAGCTGTGCTTTAATTGGAAATATAGAGCAGACGCGCATTTCCCTACAGCTCATTTGTTTCTTTATCACAAAAATAAACGTTGGCCGAGCAGACAGGGCGGCGCTCGGCGGCCTGGGGGGGGGGGCCTCCTGCCCCTGCTGGGGACAGCCCGGTCCCCACGTGGGCCCTCGCTGTGTCCCTTGGGAGGCAGGGGCCAGGGTGAGATGCTGCAAGGACCCGGCGGGGTGGATAACCACGGGCACCGCGCTCTTCAGATGGCGTCGCCGTGGCTTTGAAGCCACGGATGAGCCCCGTGTTTGGGCTTGGAGCCTGCGCGCCCCACGGTGGAGGAAGGAGCCTGAGAGCGAAGCATCCTCCCCAGAACAAGAACAGCTATTTCTGTGTGACGACGGGAATAGCTGCTCTCTGCCGAATGTGACTCGACAAGCACAATATCTTCCCCAGCCCTCCAGCAGCTTTAGCTGTAAAAGTCTATGCAGATATTGTGACCTTTGAAGAAGGCACAGATCTGCGGGGTTTAAATAGCACGCCACAGAGACTCCCAGGCAGAGCCTTACGCTGGGCAACTCTCACACAAAGCACTCGCAGAAACAATTCCAGGTCAGCAGACACGAAGGAAGAGGGGTGACCCTCCTCTGGGGGTGATGGGGAGCACGGAGGAGCTCAGCAGCCCCGGGCAGATGGCACCCAAGGTGCTGCAGCCTGGGAGCAGCACGTCGAACAGCGCGAGTCCACGCCGAACAGCGAGCCCACGTTGCCAGCGCCGCACCACCGGGCACCGTGCAGGTTGTTACCAGTGGTTCTGAGCTACCAATTAGCAGCCAAAAGCTGTTAAGTGCTTGGATTCATCCCCGTTAATGAGAAAGGGAACGAGGACAGTGACGAGACACCCAGTCTTCTCCCCAAAGCTCCGTATTAAGGCTGCCAATAATGCATGTGCACGAGCCAGGTCATTAGAGGACAGCGCTGCCTGCACTGCCTTCCCACAGCCCCGCTGGTGGCTGAGATGGAAAAATCCCCAAGACAGGCAAATGCTAACACACTAAACTGTGGTTTATGTCACCTAGAGCATTTTGCAAAGTCTCAGTGATCTGCAAATAATTAAAGGAGAAAGCAATCAATCTTGTTGTTCAAAACAGCGATTAGCTTGGGAGAACCCGGCATTGTAATGCTGCAGGCACCCGGGGGGAAGATGCTGCACGCATAACGATAGCTGCCAGTCCTCATCAGTTCAAGGACCACGGGGGTGTTCTCCGGTTGCGACGGGGATTTCTTATCAGTCTCCAAGGCTGTGTCATCCCGTGTTTCACAAGCACTTTGCCAAAGGAACAGAGAAACAGCTTTGCTGCTTGTCAGGCACAACCTGGGCCCGGCTGCCAGGAGGGGAAGCGTTTGTAGGCGGCTGCTCCCCGGGGCACGGCCCCGCTGTGAAGCTGGGAGGCACAAGGGTCGGGAGGCAAGGGGCAGAGCATCGTGAGCCTCTGGCCAGGCAGTGCCCAGGATCTGCTGGCCGCTGGGGTGAGGCAGCAGCAGCTCTGCCCCGGATAGATGTGACCCCCGGCCAGGCAGCCACCCGGCCCCCAGCCTCAGCCAACCTCCACGTGCAGTGGGAAACCCGGCAGATCCAGCACCAAGACAGCTCTGCTCCTCCCTAATTGCTCTGGGTGATGAAAAGAAAGAAAATCCCTCCACGAGCAGGAGAGACCAGCATACACACATATGTAGGTCTGTGTAGCACTTCCTACCCACCTTCTGTTGTGCATTTGGATGTCAGACTTTGCATCTGTGGCTAAAGCAACCCACAGTGATTTAAAAGTGATTGCACAGCATTTTGTACTGGGTTAGGTGGAGATTTCTATTTTGTGCATCGTTACAGCGAGCAACAGTGGTTTCTCAGGCTTGGATCTAGCCTTACCACAAGGCAAAGAGGAAATTGCAATTATTTGTTGATGGTTTTTCAGAGCCCTCATCCAAGCACAACATACACACAGCTCCCCTGACACCATCACCGCACAGCCCATAAACTTTCCAAGAGCTGCCAACAGGAGCTCGTTGTCTCTGCTCCGCCACTGCTCACATCACCACCTACCTGCTTCTCCCCGCACAAGGAAACACCCCTGCCAAGCCAAGTCCCAGGGCTGCTGCGGGAAGACTTGGCTTGAAAAAAACAAAAGAAAAAAAAAGTATTTCAAAATAAAAAAAATAGGAAAAAAAAGCAGAAAGCTTTTCCCTCAGGTCCCTCCGCAGCCCAGAGCCACTGTGATGATGAGGTGGCAGCAGCCTGGGGGAAGGACTCCCCAGAGGAGACAGAGATTTCCCTGCTAGACCCAACTCCACAGAAATAGGAAGGAATTTCCACCAGCTTTTCTAGGGCAGACACCACACTTCCATCCATCTCCAACGCGCTGCCCTGGGGACAGAGCACCAGGCGCTCCAGGAAGACGTGGATAACTACCCGAGCACAGCACTGCCCAGCTGCCCACCACGTGGACGGGGCCGCTAGCACCGAGCCGCGCAGCATCACACCCAAAAAACGATGCGGGAAACCTCCGAGAGGGCTCCTGCACCGCTCCCTGTTAGCGGAGACCGTGAGTCAGCCCGAGCCGCGCTGGGAAGCCGCGGCACAGCCGCAGAGCTGCTCAGCGCTCAGCCCTGGCAGGCCTGGATCCAGCAGGAGCTTGGCTGCGGAGGCGAGGCGCAGGCACCGGCTGTTACCCCACCGCTGCCTCCGGGCGCACGGCGAGCTCCTCACCAAAGGCAGGCGCCGCTGCGCAGGCACTTTGTGAATGCTCCCGGCCAGGGCGGGCACCCGCTGCCTCGCAGGAGATGCAGGGAGGGATTTGCATCTGTGGCCGAAACCGCTGGGAGCGGCGCTGCTCTTTCGCACGAGGCGCTGAGAGGGGCCGGCCCAGCAAGAAGGGCCCAGTTGCAATTAGGAGGACAATTTTCTGTAATGTTTTTATTGGGAGTGTTTCGCATGCCGATGGTCTCGAGAGGCAAAATTCATGCCTGTGAGGTTTTGCTTCTCAGCCCATCCCTTTGTGTGATACTTAGTTTAAGCGGTATCTGGAAGAATCAGTCTCTCTTATTATCAAAGCCACAAGCCATCTGGTTCCACTTTCCGAGGGAAAGGGAATGAGTGGAAATCTGGTTTCACTTGGGTTTTCCTTCCCTGGGTTATGGTTTGCTCTATGTTTAATGTTGTTACTGCAATATGATATTTGGGCAGTGGGTGGCCTGTTTCCCCCATTTGAAACTAATTTACAGCTTTGTCTGGCAAAATTGTTGCTTCCAATCAATTAGCACTGACACAGAAATTAAACCATCCTGGGGTCTCAACACATAAGGAAGCAGGTCCTCGTCTGCTGGAAGAAATTCGCTGTTCGGGGGAAGGCTGGTGGCTCACCCTCGCTCTGTGCCAGGCTGGATTTTTGCTTTTAAGGCTCCAGAGTGCATTTTTAAAAGAGATTTAATAGCCAAGATTGAGATCTATCATGGATGCTATTTTTGTTTCACGGCCGTGACCTCGTTAAGCAGATGGACAAACAAAGCCGAAAACAGACCACTCATAAATACAGCCTGAATCCATCAAAAGACAACTACCGGCATCTCGATGGTTTCTTCTCCAAAAGCACGCCCGAGGTTCCCCAGCGCCTTCCTGCACCCCATCTCCTGCCATTCCCCCACCCCTGGCTCCAGGCACCCAGGACAGTGTGACGGGATGCAACCTCCGGAGCATGTGCACGCTGAAGGGCCCCCAAAAGACGTCTGTCTGTCCCGTGGCAGCAAGGCTCGGCTCACGAGGAGAGGTCTGTCCTGCTGCTGCCTCTGCCTCCTCCCTGCTCCTCATCTTCCTCACCAGCAGCACAGCAGAGGAGGAGTTAGTGGCTCTGTTAGGGATAACAGACCCCCATTTCGTGCCACATCCACACACTGCAGTGCAGCGGGGAACGCGTCGGTCTCTTCCCAGGACTTGGGGCCACCAGCTACCCAAACTAACGGGCTCCTTGAGGTCCATCCAAGTTCCTGGTGAGAAGGCCTGGAGCTCGCAAGGGGAGAGCAGAAGGCAAAAGGAGCAGGGAGCTCGAGGTGCCAGCCATCCCCTGGCCACAGAAGACCCCGACACAGGCAGCGAGACACAACAGGAGGTGGATCAAAAGAAAGAGGAGCGGTGACAGCATCTGGCCTGCCCTAGAGCACAAAGGATGCCCCTGCCAGAAGAAGTACAGCGATGAGCAGGGGGCAAGGGAGAGGAGCCTGCAGAGGACGGGAGAGGTTAAGTCAGGCCTTGGATCCTGAGAGCCAGGTAACATCTACAGGTGTCACGGTGCCAACAGCACCTGCCCTGCGAGCCCTCAGGAGGCTGCAGATGACACATCCCAGAGCTGGAGAGGGCTTTGTGTCAGAAGTGCTGAGCCAGAGCCCAAGCTTGGCTCAAGCTTGCACTTGGAAGGCTTAGCTTGCTTCAAAGGCAGCAATCACAGCGAAGGAGTTTTGGCTCCAGAGATGGAGGAGGCAGAGTCCCTGGAGAACAAACGCTGCCGAGACAGAGGCGAGGCCCCGCAGCACGCCTGGCACCAGCGAGGTTTGGGCTCGGCCTTGAAAGCAACGAGCCTGGCCTGCTGCAGAGCTGCCACCTCCCAGCACGTCCTGCTGATGGCCCCCGTGGGGCACACCAGGACCACACCAGGCCCAGGGCACTGGACGTGGAACGCGAGCATCCGTCCATCGGGGCTCCGGGCCCAGGAGCTGAGGACGGAGATGGAGCGCCCAGCGCTGAGCAGCTGGGGGATGCATCTCCTGCACACGTTGAGATAGTTCTGCCCCAATCCCAGGGCACCACGGGCTGTCCCCCCGGTAATTAGGGGGTTGCTATTTGGAGCTCACACCCTGCTCAGACATCTCCCACCAAGGCTGCCTTTCTGCAGCACCTGGGAGATGGCACCGACCACTTGCTGCAGCCCTTTCCTGTGGCAGCCTCAGGGCAGCGGGTAGAGAAAAACTCGGCCCTAAGGGCTCTGCTGAACATCAGCCGTGACTTGAGCCCTCCCGAACCCTCAGCCTTCCCTCCACGCAGGCCAGCACATGAGCTCGTGCACTGCTGCTTTGAGATGCTGCCATATGGCACGAGCCCCGCACAGACAACTCCTGCGAGAGCTCAGCAGCAGCGCCTCGCTCTCCAGACCCAGCAGCTGCTAAAAACTGGAGTTTCTAGACCTTCCTTGAACGCTCGGACCCTCAGCAGTGCCGCAGAAGTGTGCATTGTTTAAAACAAAACAAAAAGCCTAACTTCTCTCCCAACAGGAAGAAAAATATTTTTTAAAAGTACTGAAGTTTTTACAGCTGGTGAGAGACAGCAACGGGGAAGGCTGCGGGGCAGTCCCGGTCAGCAAATTCCAGCCAAAGTAAAAGCACGGGAGCCAGATACGAAGAAGGGAGATGAAGAAGCCGAGATAAAAACAAGATATCTGACAGCCCAGTGCCCATGGAGAAGGGCACCAGAGCCTTGTAGCTGGAGATGCACCAGCTCTAGCTGTGAAAATTCCCTGGCTTTGAAGACCAGGTCTTCCTGGAGACAAACAGCTCTAATCCACACTCCTGAGTAATTCTCTCTTTGGCAACACATCATACCAGCATTGATTCAAACCTCAGGGCAGCTGTACTGGCTTTAATCTAGGTTTTATTTTTGTAAACTACAGTTTCAAGGAGAATGCTTGCAAAGTGGATCTGGGGATGGGTGGCAGGGAGCAGAGCCAGAATCACTAATGTCTGCAGTGGAAACACTTGTGCTTCTTCAAGAACAGGGACCAAATGTGAAAAGCTTTGATCCTAAAAAGCTAACAGCCCTGTCAGAGAGAAAAGGGGTCAACCTCTTCCACTTTTGCTAGGGCAGCTCCCTCTGCTGTCTTTGCTCACCAGCTGTTACCCAAAGACACATGTCAGTTCCAGATGGGCTCGCAGCAGTATTTCATCAACATGTGGTCATTAGTCTCCTCTGTAAAGTTATCACCTATGAAGAAACGAGTCTCCACAGAAACCAAACTTGAAAAGGAAAATGCCATCCAGGCTACCCCATTCGGCAACCAGCTGGATGGCCCGCAGAACATAAATTACGTCCACAGCCGAGTGCGAAGCCAGGTTCAGCCCGTCTCTCAAACCACCGTCCCTTTCACACGTTGCCTGATCAGCAAGGAGTCGGCAGAGGGATTTGCACGGGGGGTACACGGGGCAGGGCAGCAGCGCTGCCAACAAGCATGATTTGATTCGGAAAGGCAGGTTGGCAGAGGCTGGCTGGGCACCACCAGCTCACCCAGTGCAGCAGCCATTTGGTCCCCGCGTCCTCCAAGGGTGCTGTCCTCGGACATCAACAGGAAGAGTCCCTGGTCCCAAGGACACTGGAGGAGGAGGATTCACCTCTTTCAGAAGAGAAAAAAAATACATTTTGACTACACAGTCAATGAGACCGTGCTTTGCTGAGCAGGTCCCCCAGTTCAGTGAGAACGGAGCTCTCGTAGCAGGCTGGTGCTCGAAGACTTCTGCTGCGGCAGGACAGACCAGGGACTTCTTCACAGTACCCTTCACAGGGCACTCAGTGAGCAAAACTTTCTGCTTTCCTGGCATCATCACCTTTTGTTTCGCAGGAAGGGTCCAGGACCAGCCCCCAGCAGTGCTGCAGCACACAGTGCATGAGGACCATGAAGCTATGAGGAATTTGTGCAAAGCGAGGGCCTTTTCCACATGTGTCTTGTTGTCAACGCTTCCCCTGCTTCAAAGTAATATTCTCAACCACCTAAAGCAATAGGTTTCTATAACAATCTTCCCCAAACTCCGGAATGCACTTGGTACAGATTTCCTCTCAATTTCCACCAACTTGCCTGTATTATCTTCCTATTACTTCTGTGCTGCTGAGCACAGTATTTCCCTAAATCAGCGTGCGGATGAGAGACATGCAGCAGCAACCAGCTTGCGTTTGGCCACGTCTCTGGCACCATCTGCAGGCTGCGGTGCCAGCCAGAGCACGGGGCTCCTGCTCCTCCCCAGCGGGGCGACAAGCAAAGGGCGCACGGGAGGCAGAGAGATCTTGGCAATTGTTATTTGTACGACCACGGAACAGCACACGCCTGAGAAGTCAAAGCCCAGCCTGCGTGGAAGGATGCTACAATATGCAGTGTAACAGTCTCTCCTATTAACATGAGAATCACTCCATGGAGTTCATTCAGGGAAGCCAAATAATAAGAGCATAATATATATATGAGAAGGGCAGCGTGGTGCTTAGATGTCAGCAGAGAGCTCTCTCTCGGCATTAGCCAGCCCCAATTTCTATTACATTCAGTGTCTCACAAGCCTCTAGTGTGTTTATCCTCCCAAGCTCCTGGAGAGGCACACTGCTGCTTTTATCATCAGTGCACAGATGGAAAGCTGAAGCAAAGAGGGATTTGGCGACCAAACCAAAACCTGCCCTCAGCGAGTCCCAAAAGTTGAGCCTCTCTCAGCTTCTCCACTTACCCCAGAGAGGTCCTTTGCCATAAGAGAACCAGGACTGTCCCTACAGACCTTTCAGCACGAGGTAAGTATTTCCAAAGCCCAGGAGCTTAAGATGAGTTCCCGGAGCTTTACGGGGCTGCAGATCTGAACCCCCGGGCTGTCAGGCACAAGCCCACCTCCCAGCAGGGTTGACAAGCCCACAACAGCACTTACAAGGCAGGGCTGAAAGATACCCCGAGAGGTGCAGCCAGAACCACGAGGAGAGAACACACCAACTTACAAAGCATGAAGCTCCCAAGTCAAGACCAGATTTATTTATTTATTGGCCCAATACCACTCTCTAGCCTCACGCCTAAGTTGCAAGTAAACAGGCTCAGTATTTACACTCAGGATGAAGATGATGCCTGGGGGAGCCCATGCCCCCTACAACCCTCCCTTCGCTCTGCACACCAGCCGCACTCCCCACTGCCAACCCTTTGGGCACAGCACCACCGAGAGCCCCGGGGCCACCCCACGCTCTCCTGGGCCTGGCAGCAGTACCTGCCCCAGGGCAGATGCGAGGCTGAGCACCCCAGAGGAGGAGACAAGCCCTCCAGGACAGGCTGGAAGCACGTGTGCCTCCCTCCACGAGCTGCCTTTTCGCTCACACCATCGCCTGTCACAGCCCCTGCTGACAAGCCGCTTATCGGCGGTTATCAGGTTTTGGCTGGAGGTAAGGGAGCTGATTTCCCATTCTTTGGTGAAGGAATCAGCCGTGATAGTTATGGGGAAGGAATGGCGGTGAAAAGGAAGCGCTGGCATGTAGATGAAGAATTCAGGAGGTCAGGAGTGCTAGAAACCGTGGTTTGCTCAAGAGAGGTCGGTGCAGCGAGCTGCTCTGATCCAAGGCACCGCCTTGCACAAGCGGTGAAACAGCCTACGGGTTTCCACATCTGATGGGAAGCGCAGTTCCCAGCTCCCCAGGCTCTGAGCCAAATCCTCTGTGGAAGGCAGATTTTTTATTACAGCAACTTGAACAGGCGTCGGTTCAAGCTCGCACACAACACATTGGGTGGGAGTGGGCAAGGGGAATTCTTCACCGCGCTCTTTGGCATGGCAGCGGCTGGCTTACCTACCAGCTCACTGCCAGTGAAACAGCACCTCCCATAAGACAAAAACAAACAAGCTGACATGCTTCTAAAGAGCTTTGGCTCCGATTTTATCATGGAATGCATTGAAGATTTAACACTGCTAGTTCTGCTTTTTCTGAACACCTGTAAGTGTTCCCTCAAGTACCTATTCAGCATGCCTTAGTACTGAGGAAATTCCACATCTGAGACCTGCACCAAGACATCCCTTTCAGTCGTCCTAGGTCTCCTTCAGAAAAACAAGCTTTAACAACATTTAAGTTACTATTCTGATCCTGGATACCAGCTTTACAAGAGCCAGAGCCCAGGCAAGGAAATGGAAGAGCATTCATTTTACATCGTATCTCCCGGGAGGTTTTGAAAGTAACATTTCCAGCACAATGAGAAACACTGCAGAATTGACATATTTCCTTCCTGAAGATTTTGCAAAATATACTTTTTTTCTGCGGAAAAATCAAAGCCAGACTCAGCATCAAATGATTAAAGGTTAACGAAGACTTCAAACAAGCATCATGTGATGGGTCATTCTACGGATTATGGAACACAAACTAGTCCTCCATCTTGATGTCTGCGTTTAATTATGGCCATGTCTGAAGGCGATGAGCAGAAAAATACAGGCTTTGTTACAGATGTGCATTTCACTCTGGAAAATCTTTGGAAAGAATTTTTTTGCTGCACCTGTTAAGCACAAAATGCTAATGATTTCTCAGCCCTACGGGGCCAAGTGTCCCGAGTTTAGGGTGAAATGAAGCTGGAGTTACTTTAAAATAAGTAGAAGATTCCACTAAAATACATGGCCTTTTTATTCTATGGGAAACAAGGTCCACTGGCTTAGGATGTGAGGACGCAAACACAAAACAGGCTAGAAGAAAAGTTCATAAAGCAGCACTGCAGTTGGGTTTCTCCCATGGCTCCTCAAGAAACTTGGCCAGCAGAAGACACAAGCAACTAACGCAGCACAGGGGAAAGCAGCATTCCTCGCACTGGAAACCAGCATCTGCTTCCAGGCACATCCTCTTCACACATCTCTCCATCCCTCACTAGAGCCTAATCACAGCAGCCTTTTTAATTAAAAGAGGTGGCTCAATGCACCTTTTTCCTATTGATCTGGAGTCAACAAGAAACCATAAACCAAGAAATTAAAATAATAATTTATAGCCTTTGGCCGGGCTGCCTGTTAGCTCTGTTTGCCATATTGTACACAATGGTTTCCTGCCTCTGCCAGTATATAAACTTGATACAAGAGCTCCAAAAAGTGGGAAAAAAAAAGCCAAACCCCCCACACACAACCCTATAAGGCTTCCTCTAGAAACCGGCTCTGAGGATGGTTTTCAGTTCACCCTTTGTCTGATCCGGGGCCAACCCTTGGTTCCAATCATAACAGAAAACAGAGAAGATGAAAGGCCAAACTCCATTTTTTTCCAGCTTGAGCCAGGTGTACAGCTGGCATCAGCAGCCTCCGATGGTAACATGTTCCAGTGAAGGCATGTTAAAGCAATAAAAAGAAAATGAGTAACATGTGGCTAAAAACATCTATTCATTTCACTTATTTTCTATAAATGAATTTTCCCAGGGCAGTGTTTGGGGGTTTCTTTTTAAGAGTGTTCAGTTCCATAGGCATTACAGGGTTTCCAAGACAGTGTGATCCCTCCGAGAGGTTTGAAATGCCAGCAAGCATGTCTCTTATAAACTAATAGCCTATTATTTACAATTGTGAGTGGCTCAAATAGCTGATTTAAAACCTTCAAATGACAAAAATTCCTCTGAGGCAAGATGCCAAAGTTGAGCAAACAATTTGTACGGTATGTTAAGTGTAGGGGGAAGCCATAGAGCTTGTAATGAAGCCATGTCTTGTGTTTCCAATCACAGGCAGGCAGGACTAAATGCATTATGGCAAGCTACTGAGTGAAACAACAAACCACAGGGGGGGCGAGCGGGTGGGAAGAAGAAGGGGGAAGCAAGGTTGGATTAAAATATAATTTTCTGTGGCTTGTTGAACAACATGACGTAGTTATTCCTTGATGTGCAGAGGATGGGTGCTTGCAAAGAGCACAGAGCCATCTGCTGCTCATCAGATTCCAAAGCAATTACAGAATCTGGGTGTTTTGTTGGTTTTTGTGGGAGGTTTTTTTTGTTGCTTTTTTTTTTTTTTAAATCACTTTAATTTGTTGCCCAGTCTACACAGCAAAACCCACAAGTGACAGCATGAGAAAGAGCATTTAAGTTAGGGCAACCCCCATGTGACACTTGGGATCCAGTTTCAGAGAAGGGTTGACGTGATGGAGGTAAATGGGAAGTGGAATAAAACCTTGCAGAGACCTTCGTCCCCAGCCGACTGCTGGGGGCTACCCCAAGAGGGCTGTAGATTTTGATTGGGGTGGTGGGGGGAGAATTTTTTTTTAGGATTGTTTGTTTTAAAGTCAGAGCACTGATTCCTAAAACAAAGGACAACAGCAAGGGTCAGCTGTACTTCCAGAAGCCATGCCCTGTGAACAAGCTAGCTGTGATGGAAAGGGCAGGGTAAAGAACCAGTAAGAGAGGAAAGCGCAGGAAGCAGGCACTGAAGTCGCTTCATCAACTCGCTTCTAGCGCACATTAGAGTCCTTCAAGGATCAATGTGAGGACCAACAGAGGTTAACAGAACAGGTTGTTCAGAGCACACTCCAGACACGGAGGAGCTGAAGCTGGGTCGCTGCCAGCACCCAGGGGGAACAAAGCTTCAGGGGCCTGGAGGAGCCTCAGCACCCAAACAGCATCAGGCCAGATGGTATTTTTTGAGGACACAGAGGCATACTGGCAGTAAACATCAACAAAAGATGTCTGTGTTGAAGGACAGAATTGGTGGAAGACCAAACAACACCAAAGCTGGCCGTGAACCAGGGCAGAAGCGATGAGCACCAGGGACGTGCAAGCAGCCAAGGCTGTGTGGAACAACCTTCCCCTGAGAGACCGGGGAAGGCACCCGACCTGCTGCTGCCAGGGAGGTCACCACACTGCCCAAATCCAGCCCCACCATGAGCCTGCCAAAGCGACCTGCACCGGCAGGCCTGCTATGAACAGCTCACGCAGGCGGCCGCCCGCAGGCCTCCCCACGCAGGCGAAGGGCCTACGTGAGGCCTTCAGGCGAAGCTGCGCGTGGAGCAGGGCCGGGGAGGCTCCACCAGAGCCTTAAGGAGCTCAGGGAACAAACAGAGCTCGGGCCTGCAGCCTCGAGATGCTCCCAGCTGCATCCAGGGGCTGCGGGAGGCCAAATCCCAGTCCCGGGGAGCGTGTCAGAGCGTGCACAATTCAGCTGTCAAGTACGTGCCAAACGTTAAAAGCCATGAGTAATCCCAAAGCACTGGGTTTCTCATAGGCCTGGGCAGCTCTGCTTCTGCTAAGTCGGTGCACAGCTACCCCCTCTTTTTCCATGAAATCCAAACCTATCAGGAAAAGACGAGCTACCTTTAAATTAGGATTATTTGCAATGTTTTCCACCAAGCATGATATTCAGTTGCTCTTCTCTCCTGAAATTATTTATGGAAATTCTCATTTTAACAGGAGTACTGGGGCTATGTATTTCTTTTGAGAGCACACATCTCCCCACTTACCCTCCGCCTCTCTTCATGCCACACAACATTTCCACAGCAAACATCGGAAGGTTTGAAAGAAGTGCCCAGGCAAACGCTCAGAGAGGAAACCTCTTCACAATACCTTTTGACCAGCTGTACAGAACGTGCCATACAGCAGGCATTCTTCTTCCTATGTAAATGTTTCTGCCCAACAGCATTAATTCATTCATCCTGGACAGTGTTAAGTCAGGACATCTCCCACCTTATCTGTGAACGTTTCAGACATTAAACTGTTCCAGGAGCATGAGTCAGACCTGCAGACAAGCTGCAGCTGGGACAGATCCTGGTTTGCATGGGGAACGACACAGGGCAGGGTGCTATGCAATTCAAAACCCATCAGCTCCCCAATACCGAGCCCCAGGGGAATCCACATTCATGCCCATTAATACATCAGGCATCAGCCCACCTAATAATTTAAAGCCTGGTGTCTTGCTGTCCAGCTCCAGACTTCCTGTGGTGTTCACTGCTCCTTCACCTATGCCCCTAGAGCACATTCCCAGGACTACGGGACAGCTATGAGAGTCACGTATATATTCTGTCCTGATGAGGCAAGCCAGCTGGCATAGAGCACATACCTTCTGTAGCCCAAGGAAAACCCATCTGCAGCATTTTTAGCCTCTCACAGGCATCTCTGTTTCAACAGAAACATCAGAGCATCCCCAGACCAAGACAGGAATACACCTGATAACGCTTACCCAGGAATGTGCTCTTGTATCAAGGTACAGTCACAAACCTCTTGCCAGCTTTCCCTCCCTGTGACGCTTGCTACAGTTTACGGCTTGCTGTGTTAGTGCAGAGTGTATGCTGTCAATTAGGAAATCAGCTGGCACAAAAAAAACTCTGAGCCACAGGGCAGAACATCTCTGCCAGAGCCTACAGGCAGAAGCTCTGTAAGCACACTTCAATTAAATGCTTTTGAAACTAACAGGGGAAGTACACATCTTTCAGAGACAAATGTGGTAAGAACCTTGGCATGGCAGGCAAGATGCCTTACCTCTCCCACAGCAGACCGGGGGTCACTGGCTGAAATAGCAGGTTTGCTATCCAGGATCTACAGCCCTTCCTGGTTCTTTAACTTGCCTACAAAACCACAGAGCCTTCTCTGTCACTCCCCAGCCTCCTCCTGATCCCCTGATGGAGGCTGAGAGGCTAGTGTTGTTACCATAAGAAAGGCTCATCTGAATAACCATGTGTCTAAGTAGGCTTTTGTCACATCCTCCAGAAAATACTCGATTCAGCAGCACTTTTTTCCATGAGCAGCATCGTGGAATAGCACAGCACACCAAACGCTCATAATGGGAAACATCAGCTCCAAACCTCACTCAGCCTTGAGGGATGAGATCCTCTTCTTTTGAGAGAAAAAGAATAAAACCAGCTTGCAGCAAAACAGACACTAATGGGCTCACTGGAGACCCACTTTTAACACTATTTAAGAGAAATGAACAGTTCAGTTGGAAGGGACCTTCAAGGATATCTAGTCCAGCTGCCTGACCACTTCAGGCTAACCAAAAATCAGACGTTACTGAGGGCCTTGTCCAAATGCTTCTTGAGCACTGGCAGGCACGGGGCATCAACCACCTCTCCAGAAAGCCTATTCCAGTGTCTGACCACCCTCATGGTGAGGAGATCTTTTCCTGACGCCCAGTTTGAACCTCCCTAGTGCAGCTTTGACGTGGGTCACCAGGGAGCACCCCCTCTCCATTTCCCCTCCTCGGGAAGCTGCAGAGAGCAGCGTGGCACCTCTCAGCCTCCCCTTCTCCAGACCAGGCAGCCGGGCTGCCCTCAGCTTCTCCTCACAGGACGTGCCCTCCAGCCCTTTCCCCAGCTTTGTTGCCCTCCAGCCCTTTCCCCAGCTTTGTTGCCCTCCCCTGGAGGATCGCTTTTCAGGTCTGCGGTGTCTGACGCAGGACGAAAACATGCTGTAAGCATGTAGCCCAGAAGTGCTGACCCAATATAAACTCCCTGAGCCAGTTCAAACACATTCCAGAGGTGCTGGCAGGCACGTTAACTTTGTCCTGACAGGCGCTGTGCCAGATCAGGCAACCTCTGTCCTCAGCCCAGCTTTATCAGATTGCAGAAAAGAGGTTATGGCAGAGCAGGTACCATCTGTTATCCACAGCTGGCACAGAAACCACAAAGCCAGCACGAGCTCAGGACTGCCAGTTCTAGCTAGTCTGACAAATACAATGACAGGATCATGCTCGAGGTAGACAAATTTGTACTGCCAGGTGATCTGATTGAACACAGACAGGTTGTTAATGATCACTAACCCAGCTGAAAGCGCTTGGAACGCGGCCCGCAGTGCAAAGCGATTGCTGTGAGCTCTGCCTAATCCCCGGAGAACATCAATAACGCTCACCGAACGGAGGAGCTCTCCGCCCTACAGCACAGAGGCGGAGAGGATGGTTAGGTTGATAAGGGGAAGACAGAGCGGGAGACCAAGTCATCCTGAGCAGAAAGGCACGCAGGCTTCTTCTGCCAAGCTAGCAAAGGGCTCGCTGCCGAAAGGAGCAGTGAAGAGATAGCGCCGTGCTTGCTGCTGGCCAGGCACGTGGCCACGAGCCCCGCGGACACGGCAGCAGTGCTGGCTGCTGCCAGAGCTCACAGTCCGGGGTACAACAGACAGCATTTTGCAGGAGAATTATTGCTATGTCCTTACCCTTGTGGCTGTCTGAGCAAGCTGGCATAGACTAAGAACAGACATATCCTAAAACATCACCCACACCACCTTTTTTTTTTTTTTTTTTTAAGGTCAACTCAATTAGAATGAATACAAATACCCTTAAAAAAAAAAAAAACCAGCAGCAGTGCCAGTGTTTTCAAAGGCACAAGTGCTTTAGAAGCAGATTGGTTTATTTGTTCCATGTAATTTACTTTAAAATGCGTCCCTGGATTCCCCATCAATTGCATCTGAGATACTGCAAAGGTGACCTGGGAAGTTTTTAAATCATACACCCTACAGGATGCCACAAGCAAATCAGCCAGAGTTTAGTGAGTGGACTGGGGGCATGGGGGCTGTGCTGGCGGGTATTTAGGGGGGTGGTGTTTAAATAACCTCACTTTGACTCCAAGGTCACATTTCTGGCAAGGACAACACCAAATGCCTGCACACAGCCTTGACTGTTTGAGCTTCAGAGGAAGCATCTATAAAGCAGAACAAGAAAGGCATGCAATCTGAGGCTGGTGATCTGCTGAAGCACGGATAATTTTAAAGCTGTAAATCACTCTTCCTTTATCACCAGCAGAGTTCTTTGCTCTAGAACAGCTCAAGAGAATAAGCAGATTAAACACTCATAACATTTGCAGAGAAATTAATATGCAGCCAAGTGCTCCCATGCAATGTCACATCTTTGTCCTCTCCCCTAGCTCTCCGGTCTGAAGCACCGCGACATCCCTCGTGCTCGTGAGCAGCACACGGCTCCCCTCCATCAGGGCCGAGCCATGGCACGGAGCACCTCACCTCCCCAGAATTGTGCATTTTTGTACCTCCCTCACTCTCCCCAGGCAAACCTGAAACCGTAAGAGGACTGTTCCCCTTTTAGGGCCCTGCTCCTCCTGCACCCTAACCGCCTGCAGGGTTTTGCTTTTTACCAGAGAGCTCCCTTTATCGCAGTGAGCATTAGTTAAGTGCCCCACTGGTTTTTGTGCATTTTAGCAACAGTAGGACATGCCAGACGCTTTAATACCCTATTCAAGCAGCTTCCTCCAGCCTTGGGTTGCCACATTTCTGCCTCAGATTTCTCGTACAGAAATATGTGCGAGTGCCAGAGGTCCCATATTTTCTGAGCGCATCACGCCCACTCCCTGTATGTGTAGATGGTAACACAGCACCTCCAGAGAAAGTCCAACAGCTTGAGAGTGTCAGACTTCAGAGCTGAGATATGTACACACACTTGTCATTTATTTTTTAATTTTTTTTTGAAGAAACTTGACAACTCCGAGCTTCAGATCAGAGCAAGCCAGTAACAGCCCAAGAAGCCTAAATGAAGACAAGGTCAGTTTTCCTTTTTTTTTTCCCTAGGCAGAAGACAACAAATATATCACTTGAAAATCCAGGCCCTACTGCAGCCACTGCTGCAACTCCTAGCTCCTGTGAGACCGGCATTTAAGAGCACCTATCAGCTACCCTTCAAGCCTGCTCTTCCACAGCCGAATTCTTCCTGTCACAACCCATTGCAAAAGCTCCAAGCCTCCTGCTCATCCAGCAGCCACCAGCTGCTGTTCGAGATACCTGGTCTCTCCAGGGGCATACAGGGGCAGAAAGCAACACTCTTCATTCATGAGTTCCCTCTCCCCCCAGTCCCTTTCAAGGTGGGGTGAGTTCTTCAAACTTCTGCCTCATTAGAAGCTGAGACCCTGCTGCAAGATGCTGCAGACTTGGCCAGAGTGCTCTCAGCTGCTGGCCAAGGGCAGCCCTGTGCTTACCTGGGCACCACAGCCAGTCGCAGCCATCTCCAAGTAGCTCAGCTTGCCAGTTCGTGCCTCGATCAAGTGCACCGTACTGTTCAGGCTTATTACTTCTGTAGCTGATTGCAACGTGTCAAATGGCAGCGTTAGAATGTACTCATGCATACACCTTGTCAGCAGCCTCACCGTAGCAGCAGCAGTAATCTGGAGTAATTTTCACTTCATATTTGAGATGTAGGAGGTACAAAGAAGTACTACTTCTGCTGAAAGGGATGGAAGAGTGCAGCATTTCTTCATACGTTACGCTGTGAGACTTCGCTGACGATTTCCACGTTTTCCCAGCCTTACCACGCTAGAAGCAACGTTGCCTTTTCCCCATCAGGCAAGCCAGCACTGCGCCCTGCTCCAAGAGATGTAGGATGCCAACTTCTTGAACACTGCTTGACAGGTCTACTGATACCTCCCAACCCAAGCACTACCAACAGAAGTCTGCATCTTCACGGGTTCATCTCAGCTGAGACTGCATGGAAGCAGTCAGAGCAGGAAAGGCCTGCTGCCTTTTAATTCATGCTTGAGCTAAAATTAAAGCTTTTCAAAATGTGATATAACTCGCAGGAGCCCACCCACAGTCAGCTGCCTTCTCGCTGTAGCTTTTGAGCCTAAAGAACAATGTTCTCGCTGCTTTTAGCCCATGAACTGGTCACTTTAGTATCACACCTCGCCACCTATTCTGCCGTTTCTTGTACATTCCTGTAGCAGCTCCCCTGCTAGAACATTCTCTAGTTTCACAATTTTAAGTCAGACCCATAGCACTTAAAGGGTATTTCTCAACCCTTTTCTTTTAAAAACCTGTCTGTTGTTCACGCTTGCAGCACCTACCATACTTCTCATTCCTTGGCTTCCTATACAGGCACAGCAGCTTTTGCTGTTCCCCAAAGCTCTAGCCATTTTCCTGTTTTGAAAGGGTTTTAATTCTGGTATCCCAGAACTGGCATATGTTTCTTAATATTCCTCTTCCTACTTTTTTTCCTAGGGAATTCCTTATCATTGACAAAAAGATCTATTTAACTTCTCCCTTCTCTTAAAACAATCCTTTATCGCTTCTTTAAGAGGAGCTTTCACGTTGAAGTATGTCTGCATGGTCAGAAGATCACCATTTTTCACTAGTGATTTTTAGACTTTTTTTTTTTTTAAAACTCAACAGCATAAGCATTCCTATCATCAAGTGCCAGAATTTCTTGGAAACTAAGAGTTGTGTGTCAAAGTCCCTCATGACCAGATCATATTACGGATTTACTTGATCTACACTAATTGTTTTTAAGTTTGTCCACGGGTAGTTAGGGCAATACCTTCCAATCCCTAAACTGCAGCAAGTGGTATGGAGAGACAAGACACCAGCTGAAGTGTCCTTGCACCCAAAATAACTCTTATACCACACTTGGCTCTCGACAAATGAACAAACTTCAAGAGATCCTCTCGTACTTTGGAATACTCCCACCAGATTACAAAATTCTGGCTTGATGCCCTGCAGAGCATTTTTGAAGTCAACTCTGTTGCATCCTAAGAGCACATAAGCAAAAAAAAACCACACTCACACAGCATTTAATGAAGTGTAAAACTAATTATTATGAAATAAAACTAGCTGTTCACACTGGAAAGAAGTCATATTTTCATGTCCTATTTTCCTTTCAAATGCATTCCTTTCCTGTCATCTAAGATAGTTGGTAAATGTAAAAATAAATATTCTTCACAGTAGAGTGCTGGCTTGAAAGCTGAGTCCAACAGTAAAAAGCTTCACAATTTAATATCCCTTAATGCTCAGCATCTTTTTCACTTAATGTACAATCCATCTGATCTAATAGCTGTGATTGAGTTATATGTATGTTTTTTCTATTAAAAGTTAATTTTCTGAGTTGGCAGAGCAATACACGCATTAGATTAAGAAAGCAGTAATCTCTACAAACTTTCCAGGACTCAGACATATTTCCAAGACAGCTACTTAAAAGTCATATACCCACTTAAAATAGGGCTGCCGAGTAATGACAACCTTGTGCCAACAATCAATTATAGGCTGCAATACCTTATAATAGTTGCTTTCCTGTTTCACATAACAGATCACCATGCATCTCTTGTGAAGCACCCCGAAACCTCTTCAACGCATTTCATTCACATCTGACATTTTTGTGACCTCCCATTTTTCCCCTTTCATTTATCAGCAATGTTTGTCCATGAAAGCATAAAAATTGAAAGCTTCCTTTACACCAGAGGTGATTCCTCATGCTTGATTATACCAAACACATGGATTATCACTGCCATGGGAATTCTGCTGATGAGCAAACACAGCCCAGATTTTACCTTCACCTTCATGATTCAGTTGAGCCAAAAACCTCATACACAGCACTGCCAAGAGTTGTTCTTTTGGTCTGAGCCCAGAAGTCTCCCCATTTGTACAGTATTTAAGCAATCCACACCTAGTAAACCCCAAAACATTAAGCTTAGTTTCTTACATGCTATGACTTTACAGCACCATCAACACCAAGGTAATGAGAGGGTGAGCTAGCAGACTTAGCTAGCAGGCATAAAAAGTCTCAGCTAGCAGGAATTACATGCTATGTTGAGTTACACTGTTCCCAAGGAAATTGAGATTTAGTTTCTCACTTCTAGGGCACTCTTTGTCTTGCATTTCCTCCACCCCGAAGTAAAAATTCTTCACAGTTAACCAAGGCATCCGAGCACAAACCTGCCGTTAAGAACAGCTTCATGCCCAGGGTAACGTAAGCACAGCTAAGAGCTCCACAGCTGCCTACTGATGCCACGCTGGCAGAAGCTCTGGGTACCGCTCCTCCAGAAGAAAGCAACTTCCTGATGTGCAACTGAGCTGTTACTACATCATTTTAATTTCAGCTCCACTAACTCTTTCGATAATGAACTGAGAAAGAAAGAATAATCAATGCCAAGACAGCAATGCTACTCGAGCAAACAAGGCACAGTGCAACACATGAAAGCACTGTTCAAAAATAAACGTTGAACTCCAGATCAAATGCATTTAGCATGATGGTTTTGAGGAGGAGAAGGAACAGAGTGCTCTGAAACTCTCCGCACACACAACAGCTAGTGTCAGACAAGCACTCAGATTTCTTAGATCCTATATTCAAGTGATTACTTGTCCTGAGTTAAACAGTGACAAGAAACTACTAATAACCTGCTCCAAGCTAAAGTAAATCTCTAGGAACACTGTTGCAGCTATTGAGATCAAGACATTCAGGCTTGGCAATTTTTGTTGTGTTTGATTTTGTTTGTTTCCAGACAAGCACCAACTTCTCAGCTGTAGTCTTCCCCTCTCATATTAATATTCCTCTATCTCCAATTAGAGAAACATTTTTAAACAAACAAAGAAAGTAGGTTCTCTATTCCCATGTACCAATTCATGATTCATAGAAATAAAAGGTTATTTATCCTGTCACATGCTTCATATATACAGTTCCTATCTGTACTTCAGTGAATTAAGCCATCAGTCGTATTCAGGCTTCTAGTAACGTGACAGGGTTAAAGCTGCTAAAGTGATCTTGAAGTCATCTAACAGTCAGGAAGTTATTTGTGTCACTGCTGGAGCAGCAGTTACAACAATCAAGCCTTCACTCAAGAAAAAAACTGGGAACACTGAGGTTGAACACTTTCAGCATCTGTTCTGGCACAGGTCAAGCTGTGGAAGAACAGTAAGTATTTTCAACTAGCAGCTTACACTCGATGATGTTTTGAGCTGGTGTTTAAGAGGCATGTTAATCGTTTAAAAAGAGATGACAAAAGTAAATTATTTCAGCAGAAGGAAATTACTCTGCTTACTAAAAAAAAAGAAAGATACGAATACCATTCAAAAAGCTTTTAAATAGTTAGCCTTATTCTGCAGTAAAAAAAAAAAAAAATGGTTGGAGATTACAAGACCCATATAGTACATCTGAGAGTATATGGAGTTATGAGAAAATTATCAGTGGAAATCACTTCAATGGCACCCTGTACATTAACTGGCTCAGTGAAGTTGACAGAACGCATCTACTGGCTAAGGGGATTTTTAGACACATCAAATCACAGACACATCAAAAAACAGTTCTACTGAAGTGTCATTTCCTCTTTAGAAAACCTCAAACATCTATTCTTTTACACACAGAAGCACGCACGCACCTAAAGGTCAGAGGAGAGACAAGAACCCCGAAGAAAGGATCTGCTTACTGACTCAGAAAACAAGCAACTCCTGTAAAGCCTTCAAAGGTCCAATGAAGAAATCATTCTTCCAGTCACTGTTTAAATACAATAAAGTTTCGCTTACACTGTTCATACCCTAACAACTGACCACCTTACTCATTCTCACATCCCATGTGCAAGAATAGATACACCAAATAACTAAAAATCAAGTTAATCGTAAAAGTAGGAAGCCCCTCGCTTTCAGTTCATACCAAATGAGCCAACTTGAATAGTGCACCAAGGAATTACCCTGCAAAGACTGCTTAGCAAGTCAGGAAGTCAGGCAGTCGCGTAACATGTTACATGAACATGCTTTCATTAGAAGCAGTTGAAAAACTTCACTGTTTCACCCCTAAAACCTAGGGACTGGTACAATAGACAGCACACCCTGTTTGATGTAGAGGTGGCCAGGGCATTTACTTTATTTACTCTGAAAAGATAACTGGTGAAGCTTCATCTTTGATCCTTGATTCATATAATCTGAATTTTACCAACCACAAATTCTGAAAATAGACAGAAAAACACCAATCCCAAAAAACACCAATCCGGGCAGACATCTAAAAATACATGTATTACCTGGTATTTGAGAGCATTCAAATGAGTTCAATATCCTTCACGACCCACTACTTTGCCAGAACTATTTACTTTACCTTTTACAGAATTGACCACTACAATAAAAAAGAAGAAAATATTTTATTAATAATGTAATATGGGAAAATATTAGAAAAACATACATAGAACTCCCTCAATAAAGAGACATACAATATCAAAATATGCCAGAGTTAGTATATTAAAACAATTTCTCTCTAATAAGAGTTTCAAGTAATGCAATCATAAAATAATTTGGCTAAAAGTAATGTATATATACTGAGATGTTTTCTGTAATAGTCCTCTAAGAAATTAAAGGAAAGCAGCACTAGATCTGTTGTACTACAGACATATTTAGTAAATATATTAAATGTATTTATATAATAAAAACTGTCATGCACATTTATCACTTTCTGTATCCCCTCAACATGGCAGTCATCTCTTCAATTCTATAACATGACTCTGCCCAAAAAGGGACACAAAAGGAAACAAATATAACATCACTGAAAAAAAAAGAAAAAGAGACCTAAGCCTGCAAGAGACGGCTTGTTGGGAAGCCCAATTAACGTGAAGCAAAGAATTCAGCACTCTTTAAGTCTTTATTTTTCTGGAACATGGAAAAGGCAGCTTATCTTCTCTGCGTCAGGATGCCAGGTTCCTACTTGCTAGTTATAAGCAAATGCTTTCAGCCAAGTAGCTTGAAGTTAACAGGGCTACCAACAGCATTCACGCTGTTTGCACTTTTAAAACACCAACATATGTTATTAGGCTCACTTTTGAATTAGTTTTTCTGAATAGTCCCGAATTATTTTACTTATGGGAATATCATCCTTCAGTTAAAAATGAAGCCCTGCTTTAATAGGTAGATTCCAAGCAAATAAAAATTCTCAGTTCATTAATCTTACTATTTGCATCTTTCCCCATAAATAATCAGATTATAGTACATAATTTACAGTTAGGAGGAAAATACCTTAAAACTCCATGAGATAAGTGTTTGAAAATCCAGTAACTAAATTACCTAGTGTACAGCTAAGTGAGCTGCTCAGTCTACACCCATATTATGCCTAATGAAGAATGAAATTATAGACAAGTAGAACTATTGCATTTATTTCAAAATGCTGCTCTACCAACTATGACACTCCAGTCCTACTACTTTAGCCTACAGTAACCAATAATCAAAGCATTCATGAAAAATCTCTTGGGTCAGGGGATAAACAGAGTTAGTGTTTTGATGGAAAATTTGATTTGTGTCTTATAAAAAGCAAAGGCACTACATCTTAAAGTTTATTTAAATAAAGTCTGTAACTTGGCCAGCCAAGTTACAGCGTATACCTAAATACCCTCCATCTAGCGTTGCAGCTAACTTTCTAAACACATTGTAGTAAGTATCGATCAGCTTAAGTTACAAATAAAATAGTCACTTTTCAATTGAAGGAGTTATACAGCTACAATACTTAGCCAAGCTCATTTGAACATAATTTATTTTCAACCACACCATGAGAGTTCAAGTTACAGGACAAACTGGAATTTCTAGGTATAGGCCTTGTTTTAAGAAGTGGTCAATCAGACATTGAAATAATTTAACTAATATGTCATCATTTTGACAGCCAATTTGCATACCAATTTTAAAATATGTTCTACATCTTTTATTAATCTCTTGAAAGAAGTGTCAGCTCTGAAACTTAGTAGCTGTATTTTACTTTTTTGGAAGAAAATATTTCAGTTTTTTAAAGTTGTTTCTTATATGAAGTAACTTTCTGGGGTTCTAATTGTAGCTGTATTATCACAGTTACATAAATCTCATGAAGGTTATCACTACCATAATCACAGCATTCCTACAAGCTGCAGCAGCCTTCAGGGACAATGGCACTAAGCACGTCAGCAAACAAGTCCCTGTCTCATTCGAATAATCTGTAGTAAAGCAGCTTGGACATCTTCATCCATGTGGCCCTAGAGCAAGCAAACACTTAGTTAAAAAGTAAAATAGGAAAAAGTCCCATTAAAATGTCAGCCCTTCATAAGCTCATGTTAGGAGATTCTTCAAAATTGCTCAAAAGTCTTAACTCATTGCTGTACTTTCATCATTCTCTAGATAAATCTGAAATGCTTTAGGAACTGTGTTAGTTTTCTCATGTGAGAAAGAATGGTCTGCCTTTCTGATGCAGTAGAGTCTTGTATGAAAGTATGATTTGGGAAAAACAACCACTGTTCCTGTTCTCTGGAAGCAACAGCTTGCTGCTGTAGCAGTGGTCCTTCTTTTGTTTGCTTAAGCATCTGAAGCCACAACACAAGTTAGTTGCTCGGCTCTTCACCCAGTGAGAGCCACTCAACAGGCCTGCATTAAGACTTCCAGCTTCCAGCTTGACTTCTCTCCTGCATTACCTGGGATAATGCAGAATTAACATGCTCGCATCAGCAGACATCACCATCCTCCAAGCAGTTCCTGCTATATACAATCACACTGTAGACAAATGGCCGTAAGAACGCAGCATGGTAAGATTACAGCTGTACTGTGCTTTTTTTGTGGGATCAGCCCATTCTCTCACCTTCAAAATTAAAACTCAGCATCAAAACAGGTTGTTAATTTTAAGAGTTAATTAACAGATGTTAATTTCAAGTTTGATGTCTAACATGACAGGTGGAAATGTTTTAAGAATCTCTACATCCAGATGACACAGTAAAACAAACTCAACTCAGGACTATCATACCTGTACAGCACTAAGAAGATGTGTCCGATAAACTGAAACTACCTCTTGATGCTGCCTTTTAGCATCCTATAAAAGGAAGACAAGGAAAAGAAATGAAGTCATTAAATCAATACCTATTCTTCCCATTTCCAGCTTTGTTGCCTTGGTTCTGCACACTTGTATAGTAGCCAAAGAATTTCAAGGTTAAAGTTAGCTATCTATGTCCCCTCCACTAATCAGGGAAAGTCACTTTTTCACCTTTTTTATTGGTTATTTGCAGCAGAGTAATTTTGCTTAAGGGCTGTCAGAGACAGGCTGACCTAGTGTTTCAGCCCAGGTGCTAAAACAGAAAACCTGTTCACCAAGAGCATTAGCCATCTGTTTAAAAAAAAACAATTCAAGCATGCTTTGCCTTACCTTACAAGGGCCAACCTTGCAAATACTACTGAAGATGCATCCTGTTTCTGAACAGATACACTAATACCTGACTTTGCTCACATATGTAGATTTAATCATGAGTTTTACTGAAGTCACAGGAGCCAAAAATGTATGTATTTGTATACAGAACCATAGTATTTACCATGAAGTGCTTCCCTCCATTGTTAGTGCTTAATGGTAAGTAATACACTTCACAACACCGCAGATAAGATAACAGAAAATAACCAAATCCATCAAGAAAGGACCACCTTACATTCTTTCAGAGTGAGAAAATACACGGTTGGTCTTTTTTTGAAATATTGACATGAAACTAGCATACAGAAATGGTCTTGGCATGAACTAGAGCAGCATCTTTCCACATCTCCTAAGCACAAGTCCTCTGTGCCCTTTTCATCTGGAAGAGTTCCTAAATGTTGCAGCTCTAGCATGAAGAAAGAAGCAAACAGATTTACAGACAGAAGTGCTGAAGAGAAAAAAAACAAAAGCACATTTATGAATACTCTGGTGTTCCTCAGAGCCTAAGCCCACTGTGCTCTACTGACCACATACTACAGAAGAATCACTGTAAGCAGCATAATTGTGTGCCGGACAACACCTTGCAGAATTACTTACCGCTAGCTGTTGTTGCAGTGTTTTTACTTGGTTCTGAAGCATTTCAACCTGCTGGTTCTGCCTCTTGGAAGGAATCCCACTGGTGTACGTAAGCTGAGACAAGCCATTAAGAGCTTGTTTTAACCGTTCCACATCATTAAGCAGTTCTGTAATCTTTAAAATAAGCACATTAAAAAAAAATCATAAGGATGCCTCATTGGAAGAGTGATATTAACTTAGAAAAAGTCTGTATACGTTCAAGTCACCAAATTGATGGAAGAATGAGCTTATACCCCAAGAACTGGAACTCAGGTTGGTAGTTTTATAGGGTTGGCCACAACATATGGTACCAAAAACTAACAAGGAATTAGAAAAACTTAGCATAATGCTACCAAAGCCAGGATTTCAGCTTTGCAGATCTGGGCCAGTCCTGCATATCTAATGCCCAATATACCGTCATACTTGAACAGGTACATAACTGCATCTCAAGTCTAGTTCTTTGCCACTACACTAAAAGTGTTAGGACCGTTAACTATCTGACAGCCTACCTTGTTATCCTTGGCTTCCACCTGCTTCGCCGACTCCTGTATTCTCTTCTGCAAGTCAATAATTGTCATCAGTGATTTATCACACCTTTCTTTCTGGTCTTTAATTTCTTGCTCAATACTGCAACTCCGTAACTGAAGCAATTCCTTTTCATCTTTTAAAGAAAGCTCATTCTTTTTAGCTTGCAAAGCCTCTTCACATGCTTCCTCATACTTTTTATTTACACAAGACAAATCTTCAGCTATGCTATTAATTTGGGCCTCCAGAGTACTTTTCATGGATTTGTATTCTGACATGTCAATCATTTCTTTGCTCTCCAGGTCTGTTAGAGCTTGTCGATTAAGCTGAATCTCAGCCTGCAACTTCAGGATTTCCTCACTTTTAACTTGGTTTTCACCCTCCTTTTCTTTTAAACTGTTTTTGGTTGCTTTGATTTCTTGTTCTAGCATTTCCTTCATTTGTGTATATTCTACCAAAGATACTGAAGATTTTTTTAGATCCAACAATTCCTGCTGTAGTTCTCCTACTTTTAGCGTCTCTTTGTCGTAACTTTCCTTCTTACTTCTGAGGGCTTCCTTTAGATCCTCTATCGTTTGACCAAGCGCCTTCTTCAGGGCTTCAATTTGTTCCACTGAAAGGTGCTGACCCTCCATAGGAGCCTGCAGAGGTACGTTCTGCTTGGCACTCTCCTGCAGCTCACCTTTCTCATCTTTGTTGCCTGTATATTTCTGCAGCAATTCTCTCAGTTGCTTATTCAGCTCCTCCATTTTGCTTGCAAACATTTTTTCCAATTCATGGGATTTCTCGGCAAGGATGTAGTTCTGTTGCAAGTCATTTTGGATGGACAAAATGCCATTTTTGAGCTGTTCATTCTCCTGTTTGTACTTCATGTTTTCCTCCTCCCTTTCTCTGCACTTCTGCGCCTGTTCCTGCAACTGTGCTTTTAATTCTTTCACTGTAGCTTCAAAGCTTTGTTCTCGGTCTTCAAAGGAGGCAACTGGAGCATATCTTGATTTAATGCATTCTTGAATTGTGTCAAGTTCCTTCTTTTGGGCTTCAATTTCCGCATGTAACTGTAAGATTTCTTCTTGACCCCTCTTATATTCAGCCATTATTGCAGCATTGTTTTCCTGAAGTTCTTGCATGCTTTTATTTAAAGTAGTCACTTTGGCTTCATGATCTGTTAAGCTTATATACTCAGTTTGTAATTGGTTCTGTAAAAGTTTCACCTTATTTTTCAAAGTTCCATTTTCTTCACTTACCCTCACAAATTCTTGCTTTATCTCTTCAGTTTTTTCCTTCAGATCTGACAGCTCCCTATTAGTCTCTTCTAGTGTGTTATTCAAAACTGTTTTAATCTCTTCATGTGTTGTAGCCAAAACATACTGATCCCTGAGACTCTCTCTTATGACTGTGTTTTCAGACACTAGTTTGCACATTTTTTCTTGTTCTTCATCGTATTTTTTCTGAAGTTCAGCAAGCTGATTTTCAAGTTCAATACCACTAGATTTTAGAGCTTCCATTTCTTTTTTGTGCTGCTCTGGAGACAGGTACACAGCTTGGAAGTGGCTGATGTTCTCACTTAAGTTGTTCTTCTCCACCAGCAACTTTTCAGCTTCTGCTCTGCTTTCGTTGTACTTTTTAGTTATTTCAAAAAGCTTTTTGGTCAGATCACCAACAGTCACATCACTTGTTTTTTTCAATTCTTCATGAATTTTTAAAGGCACGTTCTGGCTTTTTATTTCAGTTTTTAACACTTGGATTTGTTGCTTAAGCATCTTGTTATCAACCTGAAATCTTTCAAGTTCCTTCTGCAGAGTTTGATTCTTCTGTGATAATTCAGAAATTGTTTTCCCAAGTTCCTCACTTTTTTGCTCAAATCCACTCCTCATTTGTTCATGGTCTTCTGGCTTTATATGCTGAGCAAGTTTAGCTTTCTGACTCTCAGATTCCTTCTTTAAAAGGCAGATCTCTGCCTGCAGTTTTTCATGCTCTCCTTCCATCTCTGCTAACTTCCTTGCTTTCTCATTCACTTCGTTTGATAACAAACTCTTCATGTTTTCAAATTTCTCAGTAGTTACAGAGTGGGCTAACTTTGCTGCTGTTTCTTTGAGTTGTCCTTCTAACTCCATGACATTTTTTCCCTTTTTATCTCGCTCCATCTCCAACTTAACTAGTTCCTTCTGCAACCTTTTATTCTCTTCTACCAGCCTTCCTTCATCTCTCTTAAATTCCGCCACTAGCAATTCATTCTGCTTAATCTGGTTCCTTAGTTTACCCACTTCAGCAGAGGCTCCTTCATACTTTGTTTTCATTTCTTTCAACTGATCCTTCAGCTCCTCTGTTAGCTTGCTGTTTCCCGAAGCAGCTTCGTTAGTCAAGTGATCTTTCAGAGCAAGAAAGTGGGTCTGCATTTGCTTAACTTTGCCTTCTGAGTCAAACATTCTCTTCTGTACATCTTTTAAAGCATCTTCCAGTTGTTTTATCTGTCCGTCAGATTCCTCCTTGGTTCTTTCACATTCCGATGCCAAAGCTTTACATTCAGATACCTTGTGAGACAGTTCTCTCTGCAATTTGCTTATTTCTTCTTTTGCTGCACCATAGCAGGTCCTCATGTTGTCAAGCTCTTTCTTTAAAGTTTCCTTCTCTGAACTGGATGATTGGTTAGGCAGGGACAGCTCCAGGGGTCTCAGCATAGACCTAGACTGAAGATAAAATGGCACAGAAGTAGATACACACAGATTTCACAAGTCATGCACACATGCTTTGTCATATTCATAACTACCTTAAATCTGTGCTGACATAAAGCTTTCAGAGCTTTTTTTTTAAAAAAAAAAAATACGCTATTCTATTCCCACCCATACTATGAAACACTTATTTCAGCTTTCAACACTACAAATTGATTATAATTCTAGTCATTTTTCCCTGTCATCAGACGCTACTGACACTAAAATGCAGGTACAGTACATTCATCTTATTTTCCCTCATTATTCGTATTTAATTATACATCTGCTCAAATAAGTTAAATTTAGTAAGAGCGTCCTCTCCCCCAAGCACATGAAAACAACATTAAAGGAATCTGAAGAAATTGAGTGTCATGGTTAAAAGCACCTTCTCTCAGAAGTGACTGAAGAAGAAAACAGTCATTTTATTCTCTGTCCAGTAAAGGCTATCTAAAAAAATAAGAACTTTTGCTGTTCTGATATGAGGTCTTCACTACCAACTCTGCTACCAGGCACTGTGGTCATTACATGGCACAGACCTGCTCTGGGGAACTCAGTCGTGCTCCAAGTACTTACTACTTTCAGGTCACTTCCTGACACGACTAGCTTAAAGCTACTTATTTCCTGCTGCAGGCAGGGTTTGGGTTTTTGGCTGGGTGATTTTTGAAGGGTGCTAGCCATCAGCAAACAAAATTGCCAGGAAATTATTAAGTTGGCAGGAAAATAAAGTCTTATGAATTGTAACTGAATTTAAAGCAGAAAAAATATGGAGATGAAAAACCAACTATACTTGGAAGCGTGACTGCTAACCCAGAAATGTGCTGATTCTGTTTTAAAAACGCCCATTACAAACCATTCAGTACTGGTATCTTCGCAGCATTTAAAATTAATTTCACATACATAACTCTAGAGGGCATCATCAGTTAAAAAAACCATAGCAAGGCTAGTACAGAAAATTTGTATTCAGAAACACGTTAACATACATGCATTTATGAGCAAATTTAGCCTTCCCAAGCATAACTACCTTAGAATTTCTCTTAGAAAAAATATTTATTACCTGTGACTCCACAGCAAACACTTGACCTTGCTTAAGTAGTAAATCTTCTTTTCCTGTATTTTCAAAGCAAATAGAATTTACTGTTTAAAAACAGTAACACAAATCACAAGAGCTATGTTTTTCCTTCCTAATTTTATTCTCTTTAATGCAACTGTGCTATGTAGGTTGGCATTTAACTATTCGGCATTAAAGTTAAATCACACAGGAAGTCTGGACAAACTCCTCTAAAAGAAAAGAGATACCCCTACCATCCCAGGCCAGGTATTGTTTTGCAAGACAGCCATGAGAGCCACCTTGAGCTATTTGCATGGCTGCTAAAGAGAGCAAGAGGGAAAAGCATCCCTTTGCACTACAAACAAATGATCCAGGCACACAAACACTTCTCACAATGGCTCATGTTAGATGAAGTAACCTTTTAAGCTACCTAAAAGCAAGACAGGCCTGTAGCTGAGCTAGACGTAAAAGACTTCAGTTTCTGGAAACTGAATCATTTCTAACAGAAGTGTAGGCTGAGGTACTGCGTTTAAAGTTGTGCTCCAACCTGCCTACAGGAAGCCCTCATGATGACCATGGCTTTCTTGTTCAGCAGAAACAAATCACAGACATGAGCCAGAGTGCTGTTACTGAAGCATGGAAAGACTCCGTCTGGAGCAGAGACCTTGCTCAGCTTGTTTTTCATGCTATTAGAGACATGCCAGAGTTACAACACAGATTTCACGAGACCACAATCACTTGTGAGTGAGTAAGACTGATCAATAATGCCCTAGAACTCAGGTACAAACACAACTGGGCCCACCTGCCTGCCTTCTGAGATCTACAGTGTGGAAAAATACTTTGTTTGTCTACAGTAAAAACAAAAGGGAAAAAAAAAACCAACAACTTTGTTTTCTAACAATGCATCAAGCATAGCAAATTTAGGAACTATACTTACTATTTCCAAAGTTACTTCCAGATGTCACAAAGTCAACCTAAAAGCAAACAGCAGAAGATACAAAAAATAAAAGCTTACATCAAATTTTTACCATATTTAAGCTATGGATCAAAGAGCAGAGAAAGCTTTTCAAATTAGATAACCCTTTCAACAATTTTAAGTTCTTTAAGTATTTACTATAGTAAATATCAAGCATCTTACTACATTTCAAATCAGTTAACGTACTTCATAATATTTGAGTTTAGCTTTCAGAGCTTCAATAGTTCTTAAGCTTTCTTCCTGCTGTTTTTCCTTGGTAGCTAGGATTTTCTTCAATTCATCTTTCTGAAAGAGAACGAAAAGTGCCAAATAGCCAAAGCCACAGGAATGGCCAGATTCATAAAATCTCAAGCAACTTTTAAAAAGTAGTTTAGGGGGAGAACTTCAACCAAAATCAGCACTGAAAGAATCCTTGAATTCTTCATGTTAAAGTTCTTCTACAAAACTGCTCATCTACAAGGACAGTCTCAAAGAGTCAAGGGAACATGTACCAACATCATTTGCAGTTGTTTAGTTTATTCGCATTTATTAGCCTTGCATTGATCAAAGTCACTACTTAAACAGGTACTTACAACATTAAGTCTGCTTTAGAGGTGAGATAGGAAGTAGAATGTATTAGTTGTAGTAATACAAATGCTACACAGCTGTATGAACTGAGAACATACCACTAGATATTTTGTTTAGCATTTAAACATAGCTTTTCTTTTCACTATAGTTTTAAATACCATTTCTTAAATGCAATATACATTTCCCCTGTTTCACAGTTCTCTTACACTTTAAGGTGATATAATCATACCTCATTTTCAAGATCATCTGCAAACATTTGCTCCTGCAAAAATAACAAAAATCCCCCCACAAATCATTTTTAAAATAATGTTTTCAAGGGGTTTATACACAGTTCATTAGTTGATGAGTCTACCCTAGTTTCTAATACTACATGCTTCTGATACACTGTTCCCCTCACATTTACCACCTAACCCCTGGCAGGAGAAAAAAATAAGGATGCTTGTCAAAGCACTGTCTCTTGACATACATACTAAGCAAACAGAATACCTTTTCAGTTATCTAGACCATATGCCATTGAGGTGGAAGAGTATAGAGTTTTTCAGTTAAAAATTGCTGGGTTTTGAATGTGAATAGTAAACAGGAGGAATGGTTTGGTTGGGGGGGTTGTTTGTTCAGGGAGTGGGAGTGGGCTGGTATGAAATGGGAATTTAAATTTCAGAGAGTGATCCCATATTGAAACCCTTTCCCCACCCACTTTTGCCAACTGAAGAGTTTTCACTGATTTTCCACTTAAACTAACAACCAGAAAATAAGCAGTGGCTCTAAGTACCTGCACACAACACCTACATTTAACTGGCAGATGAAGTTTAATTTCCAAATTACTATATACCAGAATACCTCATGGTTCCAATTACGTGAAGAAGTATAGCTATAAATGCTATTGCTCAACTTTATTGGGATCAGTGGATGAAGTTGTAATGTCTCCTCACGTTGAGTATTACTACAGACTACAGACCATTGCAGAACAAAATGACAGCAACACATACAGAAATATTTTACAGTAAAGCAGAGAAGACTAAGTTTACCTCATTTAACTGTAGTTGTAGCCCACTGATTCTATCCAGCAACATCCTTTGCTCCTCTTGTACTTCTCTCATTCTGTCCTTCAAATCTTGATTTTCTAACTCCAATTCCTTAAAAAAAAAAAAGCAACAAAAAGCAATAAGTGTGCTATATTTGCACGGGGAAAACTAATGAATTTGCACCAATAATTTTAACAGCCATTAAAGATACATCAAGGCTTGCCTAAGTCCCAGTGATACTGAGGCCTCACTTGAGGTCTCCATCATTCTCGAGTTTAGAATTGCATATTTCAAAGTCTTCAAGTTTTTTTGTCTCTAATAGCTCATTCTGCCATTAAGTGTACATAAAGGTTTTGAAAGTACGAGTAGGGTAAGATTACTTTCACTGCTGACAGCACTAAAGAGGCTGCTTACCTACTGTCTGCTAACATGTACAAGTAACTAGTACTGAAACAGTCCCTGAAACCCAACCACCTCAGCCAAAGGTGTAATGAAAAAAAACTCACTGTCATGAAATGCAGCAACCTTTAAATGGACAAGTGTTCCAGCAACCCCAAGAGTCACCCTGCTAATGCATATGAATCCAACACATGAAAACTAATCAGTCTAGGGCCTTCAATCAGTCCAGTGTTTACATCCAAACAAAGGCTGTTAACCACTGCTAGATAATCACCTGTGATAACCACTTTAGCTCAAAGCAGACAAGTTTCATTTAGAGATCCTTATTAAGACAAAGGATTTCAAAATGAAAGCCTCCATTTCTCCATGTTTTTTTTTCCCCATAGCTTAAAGTGTTGCTTCCCTTTTTGAAAACTGTATTGACACAGTAAGATGACAAGAAAAAGAATACCAGTTAATAGAGCAATTATGATACAAATTATTTTTAAGGAATACAAACACATCTCCTGAGAATGTTACAACACCTTTCTGTTTTGTGACACTATAATCTTATTGGAGGTGAAAGCAGTAGACACGAGATTAAGAAATGGGAAGGGGTGACGTGAAGAGGCTCACAAGTATGTATTACATAAATTTTTATTTTATTGCAAAGCTTTATAGCTTATCTGCATAATTGCCACTTTACATACTCACACAATTAAGTTTTTAAGTAAACAGCAATATCTATGACCTTTCTTAATGGAATTGCTAATGCGTATTTACAATCACATCTTGTCTTTAATATGCCTGGTTCATTATGCATATGGGAGTTTGTAGTTGTAGAAATCCTTCTTGCTTACCTGAGCATTATGTTCCTTCTGATACAGCCTGACGTTCACCTCTTCCTGTGCATGCAGCCGATTCCACTTTTGTGACATATTAGACATCTGTTATTGCAACATTCAAAGCATTAATTTTTATTCCTGCTGCAGTCTGACAACATCCATTTCTGGGGGACAGTAGGCTGCTCTCACAGCTCCCATTTCAGCTTCCACTGGGGGGCAATACCCCTGAGCGTTCAAACTTTGGCAGACCGCTTCTCAGTAAGAGCTAGACCACCCACGATCTCATCCAGACAGAAAACAGGATGCCTGTCAAAGCTCAAACCCCAAATATGCAAATAAAATATTTTTCATATAGAAATACAAACACCACCTAATTACAGATGGAATCTTCCCTGCTACATATGAAGTCAACTCAAAAATACTGAATCAGTTTTGCATCCCTGCGCAATATTAGCCGCTCTCTCAACAGTACCAGCTGTGTGCTGAATTTTGGCAGTCGGGAGTCAACAGCTTACACCTCACCTCTTTCAGTTTCATACAAATGCAACATGTAGAGAGCACAAGATTCCTAGGGATGGGAAACAAGTACAAATTTCCTAGGGATGGAAAACGGAGAGGAAGGTACTCATCTTTTCTCACTGGTATGCAGTGGCAGGACTCATGGTAATGGCTCAAAGTTTTACTCATGAATCACCTTTACACGCCAGCAAACAAAGCTGATTATTTCATAGTACCAAAGATTACAAAAAAATCAGTAAGATTTACACCAGAAATCTACAACTTTTCTGTGGTATACACTAAACATTTGAATTAAGAACACCTTGAAAAATGTTGTTGGGTCAGTTAAAAAACAACTCAATAAGACTTACTTTTTGTTCAGGCTGCCCTTTCTTCATGGTATCTCTTCCTAAAAATAAAAAGCAACATGAAATAGGAAGGTAAAAAAAAAAAAAATGCATTTCATTCAGATTCATGCAAGGCATACCTAGCTAATCTATTCCAGTTTCTTTCTTCAAAGGACATTTCAAAAAAGTCATTTTCCCCTTCCTTCCCACCCCCCACCCCGTTAATCCAAAAAAGGAAGCATTTCACAAGTACAAAGCTTGTCCTGTAAGTAAGGCTAAATAACTCCTCTGATCAATACTGCAATACCAGACTCATCAACACTAATACCCTTTATCTCATGATGTCACAGCCTGCATTAAGTTTTACTGAACACAAGCAAAGAAACATAACCCTTCTTTACCCTCCTGTGCAGGCTGGGTTTTACCTTTTGGTTTAAAGGACTACAGCCATCCTACAGCCACGCAGAGACATAACTTTGGGAAGACACAACCCAAACAAAAGAGTTATAGCAAGCAGTAGCAGCACGTTCTTCATACCTTTGCCGGAATCCTCAATGGCAGCTTTTATTAAAGTCAAAATGTCAATGTTGTCACCGATTCTGGCATAGTAAGCACAGTCATGACCAAGGCCATCAACCAAACTAACATCTGCACCATTTTTGAGCAAAACTTCTACTGCATCCTTGCAGCCGTATTCACAGCCTAACATTAGGGCAGTCCTGAGGATGGGGAGAAAGATTGCATTCAGAGACGCTGGGATGGTATGCTTTCAGAGGAGCACTTACAGCTATAATCCTTTGTACACTTATCTCTGATCGTGGAAAGCTGAGTGAAGGAATCTTTTCTCTCTCAAGAGAGGAGACTATGCTTTTAAAAGTCATTTAGTCAACATTTAAATATTTGTCAGAAAGCAAAACAACTCTAACAGCAGCACTTTCCTGAAGCCCAGCATAAGCCTGCTGCCTTTGAGAGCACCACCCAGCTGTTTAGAAATCTCATGCGATTTTTGGCTTACTCTATTTACATAGAAGCATCAATAGACACAACACACACAAGACAAAATTTAGACAAAGTTTGAGCGAGTGCTTGGGAGCCCTGGCACTGCCTCCCAAACACACACTTGCCAGTTTCAGGACATGCATTGCAAGAGCCTGTGCTGTCTCACAGCAGCCTCATGTCCACTGACCACCAGACAGCCGTCCTCCAAGAAACAACGGGCAGAAGTAGCTCAGTTAGAAACTCCCTCCAACCCACTCCTCCACGTACATAGGATCAAACTGTTCCAGGCCTTCAGGTCCCTTGGAAGCCCCAGCGGGACTCAAGTACCACTTTTGTCATGACTCATTTTACATATGGATCCCAAAGAGTGCAAGTTGCAGCTGTGGACAGAAATCTTAAAGCAACCAACCACCATTTCTCCGCTGGCAGCAGCATGCAATACTTTCCATGCAAATCTACAGGCGTTTTAGGTGCAATAACAAGTAATAAGAAAAGCCCATTTTGTTTTAATTATTGAATTGGAACATTACTTCTGGACTAAGCCCCAGGTCAGAGACTTTTCCTACTGGATTTAACATTTTTCTGTAGCCTGAAAGCTAACGGACAGCCTTCTACCCTTTAACTGTGAGCAGGCATTGACAACCCTCTGTGTGCCTTACCTGTTTTGTTTGTCCCTGGCATTAACGTCTGCTCCTCTGTCTATTAGAAGCTGACAAACTGTGGGACGACACATCTGAGTGGCCAGCACCAGCGGCGTCCTCCCATCCTGAAGAGGGAAACAGGGAAGGAAATAAGGAAAGGCAGGGAAAGCAAAAAAAAAGCACAAGAACTCCAGTAGGGCTTGTATGGGAGAGAGGTATAAGCAAGAACTTACTCCATCTTTTGCATTCACTGAGGCCCCATGATCACACAGGAGCTGTATGCTGGAGGAACAGTCTGACATAGCTTTTGAGAGAAGGAGGAAAGAGCAGGTTATATTGCTGAACAGAGCCTTCACGAAACTCTAAGTACTTCATTGTGGGCTTCACAAAAATTCATGCAAGTTAAAGCATGAGAAGGCTGCGTGACTTAGATCTCTTACAGCAGTCCCAAAGGCACACAAACTCAGAGACTACTTTAAGACACCGCACAGCATAATGAAGATTCGGAAAATCCAGAGTGAAGTTATCTTAACTTACTAACATCATTGCTCTACACCACTCTTCATGATACTTAAGATTTTACTGGACAATTCACAGGCATCAGAAGATAATTATAAACCTATGTCCGTTAACAAGCTTGGTATTGAGGACAAGTGTCATTACAACACACAGCAGTGGAAGTTAAAAATAATTAGGCACATCAGAGAATTATTATCATTAAAGACTTCATATTACAGTCACCAGAAAAGCAAAACCTTCTACCTGCATCATGAAGAGCAGTTCTCCCTTGAAGATCCACATTTTCTGTTGGACAATTGTACTGTTAAAATAAAGAACCTGGGTTATCAAACAGGCTTCAGATTGCATTTAGAATATCTCGATTTCAAACCAGTATATTTAAAAGCACCTTCCCCCACACTCCACCAAAGAATAAAGGCCGTAACAAAGGACAAGTTATATCTTTCAGTACCTGCAACAGCTTTTGCAGACACAGAGCATGTCCATATTTTGCAGCTAGGTGCAATGCGTTTCTACCTAAAAAGAAATATCAACGTCAATTCAGGATCTATTTTGAACACGCTTTTTTTTGGGGGGGGGTGAGGGGGGTGAGGAGGGGGACAATGGCAATTCTGACTGTTCTATAACTGTCATCTCTCTTGCATACACTTTGCTATTTGCTAAACAATGGGTTTTATTTATTTATTTTTTAAGAGAAACTGCAAATGAGAATTCAAGAATAATGAAAAACTGTATAAGAGTTTAAAAAAATAAGTCTGTCATAAGAAAGGAGGCTAGATTATTTCTGTAATGAAGCTGGAAACAAGAGAATATTCATTTACCAAGTTAAATTGTGAGATGAACAATCTGAGACAGAATTAGCACCCATTTTAACTGCCTGTTTCACAACACCTTTGCATAAACTTTCATCTCACATATGCAAACTAAGAAGGTAGCAGAGAGGTGCTCTGAAGTTCTGAGTGCTCAACACAGGTGTGCAAACACCTACCAGATCACTGAAGTCATATCCTCATTGTGTGCAGTACTTTACAACACTCAGTGAAACATATTTGCTATTTAAATTAACACATTCATTTAAAGCAGGTCTCATACTGTTATTCTCAAGCAGATACAGCTTGGCTGAAATACACCATGCAGTTAAGTATGTTTGTTTGGTTTTGCCAACCACAGGAAACACTAAAGAAAGAAAGGAGATCTACCCTGCAGCTTAGCTTAATCCTAAACCAGAGTGAAAACTGAGCCGAGAACTTCTGCAAGTTGCACCTGTGAACTCTTGATGAGGCATACCTGCAGCATCAGTGGCTATGATATCAACTCCGTGAATAAGGATGGTGTTCAAACAGTCTAGGTTTCCCTTTGACGCTACAACATGGAATCTAAAAACAGAAAAAACTTCAAGCACAACTGTTTTATACACAAAAATAGTATTAACCAGGAAAGTCAAAGCAAATCATTGTATATTGAAAGAATTCTACTGTACAGATTCCACTTAGTACAGCGTCCAAATCCAGTTAATACTTCTGCAAATTCACTTTAAGGAACAATACAACTTTTCTGAGAAGTAGTCAATGATTCCAGGTAAATATTGACTCAAGTAGAATACCAATAAACTTGCCTTTTTTTTTCCCCCCATTCAGGTTTGAGTATTTAAATGTATGCTCTTGCCAAAGTAAAGGCTCTTTGTGAGAAATTGACACTTGAGCTATCTAGCATTCCATGGTGGCTGGGGATGGGTGCAGCACCTCGAAAAAAGTACCCTTCAGAAAGTAGATATGATGAGAGAGATCAAACCAAATGTTTTCAGAACCACTGTAATCCAGATGGCTATTGAGCTTTTAAGTAATGAAGGAAAAAGGAAAGTTCATCTTCCTTGTATCCCTGTCAGTGCAATCTGTACCTGTCAGAGCTCAGAGTCACTCTTAACTTCAAGAAGCAGACAAACGTAACACCAAGCTTTAAAACATTTATTTTACGCCAAGCTATCTCTGGATTTAGAGGAGACAGGAATAGATCCCCAGTGCTGAAAATGTAAATAATCTAAGTCGACAGCAGTTTGCAAGACATATGCCACCCTGCCAAGTATTCCTATATGTGTCATTTCAAAATAACTGTCAGAACATTAAACATTGCAGCAGAAAAGATGAGAAGAAAGGCAGGTCAGAAGTCAATAGCTTGAGTCTGTTTTACAACAGCACTAAGGGTAACTAATGTAATATGTTCTAAAGAACCAGGAGCTTGGGAAGGTGAAATTTAGCCTGCCACACAACTCTCATTACATCTGGCAGTTCTAATAACACTTCATTCAAAGCATTTGAACACTACTACAGATTATGGCTGAGTTCATCATCTACTGAATTTATTTATCTTTACTCTTGACTCTGCTTATTTTAGATATTAATCATGCTTGTCTGTTAAAGAACACTGCCTACAGTAGCCTTCTTAATCTGAGTTTTAATTGCTCTAAAAATATCAGCTACAGATTGGCAAAACTTAGTATTTCAGAATGCTTCAAATAAATGACGTAGGAGTGCTTGGCAATATTTCCTTCTATTAATTGGGGGCAATCCCCTGTTGATTTGCATGAGTAAGTCATCTGTGCAGAAGTCATCTAGTAAGTCATCTATGCAGAAAAAGATCAGGAATTTAACCATATACCTCTGCCAAAGATGGCTAGATTACATACTTCAAGTCCATCCTCACTGCCAGACCTTTATATTCCCAGGATCAACCCTCAGTTCAGATTTCTCCGCTTCTTCCAGCACAGCGTAGGAGCTATGTAATTTTCTTTGTTCAATTCCTGATTAAAAACTTATGCAAGACTAGCCTAGATGAGGCTACAATCTACTAGTGTGTGTCACATACATTTATATACTTAATAGTTTTTACCGCAGCAGCGAGACCTGGGAGTTGAGCTACCTCCACTAGCTTCCCCACCACCTCTGCAGAATTGGAAGTTACTTACGCAGACCTCCCTTCGACATCCAGCTTAGTAGGACAGACTCCTTTTTTGGCAAGGATTGATGAAACCTTTTCCACATCGCCCCTTTCAGCTGCTTTCATTAACCTGTCATCGTACTTGTTCCAGTCTGTATTCAGCTGTATAAAAGAGAATTAGAAAAGCAGGTCAGCTTGCGGCACAGCATCAATCTGCTAGAGGAACATCAGTAAGAGGCTGACTCTCATATTATCAGTGGGGATGGGGAGGGAATAAAAGATATCTTTGTTTACGTATCGGGTTGTGCCTCTGAAGACCTTTAGTTATTTACAGACAATAATGCTGCAGCATCTCAATCAGGCTGTTAGCACACTGCTCCGAGCCAGCCTGGCTAAGTCACTCTGACCCTTAAAGGAGAACACTGGGGGATAAAACCACTTCGCTTTTCCTCATCCTGCTGGGTTCCATCTAACAGGTCTAAAACTAACATCACACACAGTAGCTCCTTACACATTTAAAGCAATCTCAAAGGTCTCATTTTCTCTTACTAAGCAGCTTTTAGACACTTCCTTCCATCCTGTTTTACCTGCTGATAGCCATCAGCTGTTCGCTCTGCGAGGCCCTGCACAGGCCAGCCACCTTTTCACTGCATCCCCGCTTTCCCCTCTCTCCTCACGGCTGCTGCTGTCACACACCCTTCAGGGAAGACGCATCGCTTCTCTTGTGCCACCAAAGCAATTAACTCCACTGGTTACAGGAAAACTGGAAGGGTTTCTTGTTCTTCTTTACTGTCAATAATTTGAGTTGTGATAGTCAAATGAAACAGCCAACTGTTCCATTTCTGTATAGCTAATACCTGCCTGTGCCTCAGAACTCACAAGTCAATAAACAAGATGTAACAGACAGGAACAGATAAGCCAGGAACTGCAAAAACAGAGCCAGAAATCCTACTGCTGACAGCTTCCAATCTGAGCAACCATCTTCAGCGTAAGCTTCTCAGAATTCACAAAAAGTGATTTCACAGGGAAGTGGGCAGATAAAACACAGCTGCTATGATTTTCCCCCCCTCTGTCAACCCTTATATAGTAAAGGTAGCACAGAGAACAACAGACGAGCATAAACTTTGTGGGACACTTGAATAGAACAACAATTACGACACATAATCAACAGCAGACTTCAGTTTTCACGAATTCAGCAACACGCAAAGCACGCACTAAGTTCAGCCCTCTCCAGCCAAGTTCACATTTACCAAAACCTCAAAACCTGCACTGGGCAAAAGCGAGCGCTGACTGCTGCCCACGGGCAGCATCCGTGCCAGGTGACACAGGCACAGAAATGCCCTCGCTGGTGCAACTGGCCGCATTCGACCATTCTTAAAATCAGATCTCAGCTGGCTGGGTCCCGAACAGCTCCCCGAGTTTAACATCAAACAGATGCACCAAAAATATGCAAGCGGGCTGAGTGTTCTCAGACTGCTCTGGGTTGCTCAGAGTCAGTTTAGCTCGGCATGTGATGTTCCAGGGATGAACGCCTAGGGGGCTGTGCACCAAAAATTCAAAGCGTACAGCTTCAAATTGCCTGCAATCCCCCAAGCTGTGCAGCGCGCAAAGGAAGTACCAGTCGGTTATAAATAACCTCCACACAAACTCCGTCTGTCACCCCCCACTTATTCCTTGTTTACTTCAAGTTTGGAATTCCAGGCCCCAGGCTAGGATCTGCCCCACAGGGCTAAGCTTGGGCTGCCCCGTTCCAAACCAACCTCTGAGTGCTTTGCACTTCTCAGGAAAGTCTGTGACAAGCCTCACAGCCAAGCTGGATGCCGAGGACTCAGCTTTGAAAAAGCTTTTGATAGAAGAAAAAGGGACAGAACCACCCTCTCCTTACAACTGCCTTATTAGCAAAACCCAGGATTTTTCAAGGTTTAATGTAAGAGAATCTGGAAGATCCACAGCAGGGAGAGCCAGTGCCAGTTGGCCAGGCCTCTCCCCTTGCATCTAAGCCAGGTTCACTAGGCAAAGGAGAAAATACAGATTAAAAAATAAAAAAAAAAACATGGTTACTGCTCTGCATCTGTAGAGCAGCTTGTACGATGGAGCCCTAACTGCAGTTATCTTTGCTTCCCGTACTGCAATCACGTTTATATTCTGAGAAATCACGAAGTCTCAGCAATAACTTATTCAGTACAATACTTACTAAGTGACGCGAAGTAATAAAGACAGACAGCTACTGAAGTCACACACGCTGGTGTTTCCTCACCAAGGCGTGCAGCACCGACTGCCAATCGATTCAAACATCCATTAGCCTAAAAGCCAAGCCAGCCTGGAGGAACAAAGTCACCGCAGCGGTGTCACTGCTGGTCACGGTAAAAGCCACAGGCACTGCCAGGGGGGAGAGCAGCTGTCCTCGGAGGCCTGACAAGGTTTTCTCTATAAGCTACTTTACTATCCAAGTTTTATTTTTAAATACCTTAAACTATACATAAGTAGCATCAAGCCGAGTTGTATAGATACAAACAGCATATTTCACATCCTTAGAGGAAAGCAATGATGGCTTACATGTCTGCAGCTGGGTTTAGATTTCCGAGTTGCAGACTCAGAGCTCATGCCTGGTAGCACAAGCTCACTCAGATGTATACACAACCACTTACCAGACATTCTTTTTTCCCCATTTCATGAGTCTGCTGATTAACAAGACTGTGTTTTATTTTTTTAGTTACTACCATCTCAATAGAAATAACTTTTTTCTTTCATTATAACATCTAAATAACATCATAGGAAATTGGCAAAGTCAAACAGTACCAGCTGGCCATTTTATATTTAAGGAAGTTTCCCTGCAGTTAGTGTTGTTAAAGACATATTAATTAAAAAGGAACGGCTACAAAATTCAGGCTTCTGCATTTCTGCAGCTGTAAACCACGGCCAATGGTATGAAATCTAAGAAACCTACCGTGTCTTTAGCTGCACAAGAAAACCAACAAGTCATCATAGACCTCACGGCTCCTCGCTGCCAAAAGCAACTGATTTATCTCGCATCGAGTTACAAACCGCCGCAGCTCAAAGCAGCGAGCCAAGCGGGTTCCCACTTTCAGGAACGGATTCTCTCCGCCGCCCTGAGCTCATTTTGTTCCGTCATCCTTCTCTTAGCTTGGATCCCCCAGCATGTTTTCTCCGTCTTCAGGATCCTCCTCAGCCTTCATCCCTCAGGAGGACGCGGGTCCCGCCGCCTGCCAGCAAGCCCGCAGCGCTCCACCGGCCGCCCGGCTCAGCAGTAAATACTGCCTGGCTCCGGAATATCTTGTAAGCGATACGTAGACAGTCTCATCAGCCCAGATCTATTTTCTGATAATCCACTACTTGATAGCCGGGTGATAGAAAGCAATCGCTATTAATACATTCTCTGCATGCTCGTGCCGTGAGTAATGCGTTTGGGGTTCAACGTTAACCAACGAGACAAGCACGCACGAAGCTCACTACTCTGTTATGCTTGCAGACACACAAACACTCACTTTAAAATAACAAACACGTTAGTCAAATTAGCCGTCAAGTGACACTAAGGAAGGCCATACTTATCCCCACTAATAACACAGAAGGACTGAAATACTAGCAGGAGTAATTTTTTCCCATTCCACCACAAAGCCAAAACCAGACCCACGATCAGACTTCAGACAGTTACAACTGCAGAGCAGATGGAATGCGTGATCCTATTTTGACAGAAATGTAACCGATTTTAAATTAGAAAACACGCATGCCTGTGCTTTAAAGAAAATCTCCTTTTACAGCGATGGAACCATTCTGAATAGGACCTGGTTTCGGCTTACTGCTGCTGCCAGCCTGTCTCCCGACTTGTTAAACGAGAAGAGTCACAGAGGCTGTCAAAACATTAAATAGACAGCATAATGATTAACAGCGGGGAAGATGCAGAGTCTCCTTTCACAAGTTTTAAATTTAAAAGGAGATCTCCCAAGTGTCATTTTTAGAGGACTAGGTCAGCATTACAAGCACTGTTTAGCCTGCAGGAGACAAACACAGTGCATAGCAAGAAACACCGCACGCACACACACCCTGTAGGACACTTGAAAGACTGCAAGCAACTTAAAATAAATGACTTTTCTGAGAAAAGCTGTTACCTGTAAGTCACGTCTACTCATATTTGCACAAATTCACCCCCTCCCAGCAATTTTTAAGCTATTCAGTGTTATCTGCTGTGAGGAACAGCCCTTTGCCTCATCGCTCTGATGTGCTTCAAGAGAGCATCCCAAGACTTCTCTGCAATTAATGTCCGCGTGACAAAAGCGCTCCAAAAACGTTGTGACCATCACAATGACCACATCCTCTCTGAAATCAGAGTTTGGTGAGAAGCCACGCAGAGAGGCCTGCGCCCCCCCCGGTGAACCACTTGTCTCAGGTGTACCCAAGCCAAAGGTTTCTCTGACTGCCTGCAGACATTCCCAGTGCCCTGAGGGCTGTGCCTGTCCTGTGGCCCCTTGATGCTGAAGATTGTCCCACCAGGGCCTCGTCCAGGCCACCCGGGATTGCTGAAGCACATCCTGCTCTGGGGAAGTGCCACTCGCTTCCACCGTGCCACCAGCACCAAGTGGGCCCAGCAACCGGCCTGGCGCCGGATCTGTGCTGACGGGATTCTTGTCCAAGGCAGCTCCATCTCAGAGAGCTTGAAGGGCGGAAAATAATGAAAATCTGAGCGTTGGGTCAGAAACTACAAACCCCCACACACCGCACTTAAAGCTTTTAGTTCTCTTGAAGATTTGTGCTGAGCAGGGACTGATACCCAAACCAGTCACTGTCTTTGCTTCTTCGCTCATCTTTTATCAATGGCAGTTTGGCACAGGAATTTTTTGCTTTTCATTCCTGAAGAGCTTATACAGCAAACAAACATCTATTAAAGTGACGATGCTGCTAATTGTAAAGAAAGACTAAGTCACCTCTGACCACTTAACGTGCACTCACATTGTGCTGTCAGCGTAACTGACGTGTGGTGAGGCAGACCTGGCTTTGCCCCACGAGGCACCATCAGCACAGGGCTCCGGAGGTGCTGGGCTGCCCGCCGCACCACCGGGGCCTAGCTAAGGGCAGCGCTACCTCTGTGCGCCTTCTCTTCCCACCTCCAACAGCCCACCAGGAACCCTTCCCACCCCAGGTCCCTGAAGAGAAGCCCCACCCGGCTGGGCTCAGCAGCGTTTGTTCTTACCGTTTTCTACCTGGTGTGCCCTGTTTGAGGCCTTCACACTGACCCAACACGTCAGGCGGCAGCACGCACTGTGCATCACACACCGGCAGGCTGGGGAAAAGAGCGAGCACACAGCTTTTCCGAAAGCTCTCCTAGCTTTCAGTCAGTGATGCTGGACCATCCCACAGCACCATCCCACACGGCACACCACAAAGCCCCAGCCCAAACATCGCCCTTCTCCACTATTTACTAAACAGAGCATGCAGCACAGCATAGAGCCAAAATCTGTGAGGCTGTAAGACTGTGGCCTTCTTAAACAACACTCCCCTGTCATTACAATTAAGCATTTAAAGAGGAGAAAGCAGCGAGAGCCCGAACAACAACCACTAGAGGGACTTGTGCTCGGGCACAACAGGTTTGGTCTGCGTGAAGCCATGCAGACCTTCCCATGCTACCGAGGGCAATGGAAAGGGCACACGGCTGCTGGCAACGAAAACCACGGGGTACCATCAGCAGTGATAGGCTAAAATACATTTATTTGTACACTGCTGTCAACCAGCAAAGCTAATATTTAAGATCTGTTAATTGTAATAGAATCTATATTTATCATTAAATAGCAGAAACAGCAGAACACGTTAGCAAATATGAGTTTACAGCTACTGGACACCTCCTTCTTAAGCAAGAAATAAATAAATAGCAGGGAAAGGCCTCGAAGCATGCTATTACTTCACCCCCTGTCACCCAAGCAACCCCACCGAGGAATCTGGAGCAAAGAAATTGTTTCATTAGTGATCCTGATGCACAAGAGGAGAGAGCAATACTGGGCTATGGGAACCAACAGGACGGACGAGCGAGGATGCCAATGCTGTGAGCTGCAGTCCAGAACAGGCATGAACCCCCACTGCAAAACGAGGCAGATACAATACTGCCATCTTCCATTTGTGCATAACAGAACATTACAGTCTCAGCACAAAGCTGAACAGATGCACGACAAGTTAACTGCCTGCTGAGACAGCACTACTGCTCAAGAAACTTCCACCTGAAAAGGGAATTGCTCATCCTGAGTCTCCTCTGCATAAACGCATGGCTCATTTAAATAGAGCACGCAGCCCCTGCAGCAGCCACCTAACTCGCTTCTGAAATATCAGCTGTAATTCACAGCCCTTCTTAAACCTTTCAGCCTGAAAGCTGACATAAACCTATGAAAGCGAACACAGCTTCCCGTCACCACCGAGCTAGGCAGATAATCCTATTAACAAAAAAAAAAGGGGGGGGGCACATCCTCCTCTAATGCCATTAGTGCTTGACTTAAGCGCATAACGCGCACAGAGGAGCGAAGAGCTCTGGCAAAACACGGCCACCACTATTTACAGCCAACGGTCACACGTACATGAATGTTCCTATAAGCTTCCCTACAGAAAATAGAGATCATACTTTCATATGAACAGTTATAAAACCAAAACTGCAATTTTTGATGTCTTTGAAAAGTGTTTAGAAATAGCAATTACAAGAAAGAAAAAAATAATTCTAAAAATGATCAGTTTTAGGGCTTTCCGTCACTAATCACTTCTCCAGTTGAGGCTTTAAGCCGTTTTCCTGCAGGGAAAGGAAGGCGCCCACTGATAAAGGGGAGTTACTTGGAAAATGCACACGCGTCACAGAGCGCAGAGGAGAGAAGAGCAGGCACAGCACGTCTATCAGCTCCCACATTTCGTTTTCCTGCTCATTTTACAGAGGTCAGAGTACACTTGTGATTAAAATTAACATTTAAACAGACACGCCCTGTGATTTCACATGGCACAAGAGGACCATTGCCTTTGAAGTAATTTGATTTATTTGAAAACCACAGAGCCTAAAAATAGTTTTAATAGCCTAACCTACTCCTCCGCCTTTGACAGGGACGTTCACCAGGTGTAGCTCCCCCCTGCAGCACAGATGCACGTCCGCTGCCACCACCCCTGTCCCGCAGGCTTTGGCTTCGCTGCAGCCTCCCCGAAACAGCTGCAGACGCAAGGTTTGGGAGCAGATTAGCTCAAATGGAAAACATGGCACTTTATATTTTATAAGCATATCTCGCTTATCAGCACGCGTGTTTTCATATAAAAGCGTTCTGGAGTTTAAGACTGCAGGAGTAAGATGTGCTGTTTAGTCTGCGTGAGGGGAGGAACAGACCCAGCCTGAACACGGAGCTCTGCTCTCACCCAGCAGGTTCCCACACGCAGCACGTTGTGTTATCACCTCATTTACTGCAATTTCTCCATCTACAGAAAAATTATTGAACGCTACGAAGTGGGTGAGGCTTAGTCTAAATAGTGCTCAACCCGACAGCATTCCCAGCACCGCTTTGTTTGTACGCTTCTCTCAAAATTCTCACATCGAGAACTTTTATTAACAGCCATGCTGCTGCAAGGCTTACTTAAATATAACTGTAATTAATGTAAATAAGTCACCTAACAAAACAGTTTAAAAGAAAACAAATAGCAACCACCTATAACCCTAATGTAAACGTGTTACCCGACTCTGAAGGCATTTTCATTCCCACTACAAGTTAGCGTATCCCACCACGACCAGACTATGAGCTATCAAGCGATTATTTGAACCTACTGCTAGCAGGACGTGCAACACGTCCAATAGTCCTCTCCAAAATGCTGTAAGGGCTCTAGAGCTGCACCAGGTCCCTCTCACAGGGAGCGATGTGTCCCTAGCAGAACCACCTTCTCTCATTTCCACGGGTCTTCTGGGAGAGGGGGAAAAACCACCAGCATCGAGCACAGCAGCACGCGAGCTGCAGCGGGTGCACTGAAGGACTGCACGCAGCTCCAGAAGGATGCTAAGTCTGCTAAAATAACAGGAAAATAAATATATTATTTTTTTTATAATGCAACTTCCTGGTGTCTCACTGCCCACGACACACAGCCTAAGTGCACTTTGTCAGTAGGACACGCTTGGCCCCCAGATACAGACCAGCTTGGGCACTGCTAAAAGCGCCCAGAACAAGCCAGGGGTTTGGCAGCCGCATCGCAAAACAGGCTGGTAAGAGCAGCTCACGGCACAACCGGGCCCTGCCTCCTGTGCTTACACCCAGGAGCACTGCTCCCCGGGGCCAAGGAGAGCATCACAGCTGCCCCCACAAAGGGGACAGGAGCTGGGGAGCCCCAGGTCGCAGGAGGCTGGGGAGGAGGCTCGTCCCTTCCGAAACGGCAGAGGCCAGCTGGGCAGCACATCACACAGCCCTCCTCGGGACTCGTGGCAAAGCCCTGGGCTGGGAGCACAATCCCACCGCTAACAAAGCATCAGAGAACACCAGGATGATGAAACACGACGGGGATGTGCATTCATCCCGCAGGGGAGCAGCCGCCAGCACCTACACGTGGAGAAGGAAGACACCACGCCACTGACTCGGCCCTGTTCGGTCACCACCAAGTGATGGAAGGCTGGGACGGTACCGGCCAGCCGGGGGCCGGCCTGCTAATAAATATCAATACCTAAAAGCTACCGATGAGTGCTGCACAAGCTCTATCTGAGCAGCAGGTCAGATGAACTCGAAATGGATTTGTCAAAAGACGACCTCAGCCTTGTTTGAGGAATTATGTCTGCAAGCCAGCTAAGGACATTCACGCAGGAACTCCCCGAACCTCCAGTTTTTGGATTTTCTTTTTAATTGCTACATTCCAAAGCGATAAAGCATTGACAAACACTCCTTTCTAAAGCAGCCTGAAAATTACAATGCACCTGTACGCAGGCTGCAGCGCACAGCTTTTGCTGAACCACAAATTGCCATTCCTCCCCCTGCCCGTGTTTCTCCACACCGACCGCAAACATCAGAGACAAGCACACGGCTCTATTTAACTAAATGCAAATGAAGCACAAAGTTTTTCCAAGGAATGCACACGTTAGCCTTAATAAAAGCTTCCTGGAACCCAAACATCCCCTACAGAATAACCACATTCAGTCGAGGATCTGACATTTGAATATTACAATGCTGTTGATTCTTGGCGGCGTTGCCCAAGGACGGCATTGTGAAGCCGTGCGAGGCTGCACAGAGGAGGTCAGGGAAGCAGGGATGAGTAAGTTTGCTCTGGCCAGCAGCAGCCACGCTGGAAAAATTCTGCTGACCAGCCCCAGCACTGTCATCGGCGTGGCAGGCAGTGGGACCTCACCCCCATGGGGCAGAGCAGGGCTCGCTGCGGGCTGACCCCAGCGGGGACACAGCAGGGTGCCAGCCCTGACACAGAGGACATCACCCATTTACCAGCCTCACAGCTCCACGGGCAAGGAAGCCTTTCCCAAAAGATCACCATCAGAAAACCAGAAGGCACGGAATTGTTACCTGCACCTGGAAGAAAGCGCTCAGAAGTGTGATGAAGGGACTGAGTTCCTTTCTACATCCCCCAGGAAATGGCCCTGGGTTGGGACAGAGAGGGACGACGTTCCCAAAACGGGCAACTCTTTCCCCAGCAGGCTCCATCCATCCAGCACCCCCCCGCAGCGCTCCCACCCGCCCCCAGCAGCAGCAGCAGGGCCGTGGTTTATCCACGCACCCCCTCCAGCCTCACCATCACCACCCGCACACGGGGCAGAATTGTTTTCCCACACCGAGCTGGTGGAGCGGTTGTGTAGCCAACACACGTCACAAATAGATAAGTGAAGTACAGCACGGGTACAGAATGCAGCCCCTCAAGGACCTCGGTGAAAGCAGCTTCCCCTCGCACATTTTGGGGTAATTTCAGTTCTTCGAGGCGCTGAGCCTGAGCAAAGCTGCTGTGAAAGGACGGCCTGCTGAGCCCTCACCTGCGGCACGAAACATCTCCACGCCTTGCCGAGGCAGAAGCTGTATCACTTCTGCAGGGTCTGCTGCCATCTAATTACCATAGGCTTACTTTTATAACAAGCAGCCCCGCAGCACAGGGCGGCTAACGAGCAGCAGGAGCCAGCCCACACATCCCAGATTATCGTAACTGACTTCTGAATCACCCCACGGTCGGCACAGCGAGGCGCCTGGACGCGGAGCTGTCAGCCAGCAGGTCACCCCTGCGCACCCACACGTCTCCGAGCAGGCCGGCATTTCCGAGTCACGCTGCCAGGGCTCCGATGGACGTGTGGCAGCGCTTCAGGGCTACCAGCATCTTGAGGGAGCCCTTACACTACTCCCCCTGCCCAGCTGCGGGCTGGGGACCGGGCCCAGGCACCAACAACCGGGGGTCCCGGTGCCTCGGGGTGCCGGGGGGTGAAGGACCACGACGCAGGCACCCCCCCGACTGAGGTCACCGGCAGGGCTGAGCGAAGTAAAAGCAGAGGCACGAGGCGGCCTGACCCCAGCCTGGGTCTGGGGAGGCGCAGACACACGGGGGGCGCCAGGGAAAGCGGGGGGGGGGGGGGGGGCCCGGGGCTGAGGGTGCCCTGCCCCTTCCCCCGGCAGCGCCTTCCTGGAGGGCACGGCCATGGGGAGGCGAAATAAAATGAAATAATACGGGGGAAAGGAAATAGGGGAAAGTAACATGAAATGATGCGGGGGGGGAAATAAAACTAAAATCGTCAGTCCCGCCTCGGCCAGCACCGATCGCGGCCAGCACCCCCACGCCCCGCTGCCGGGCTCGGTGCCCCCGGCGCAGCCCCACTCACCGTGCTGCCCGCGATGACGGCCTCGTGCTTCCTCAGCCGGGACTTGAGGCTCTTCATGGCGCGGCCCCGGGGGGGCGGGCGGCGACCCCCGGCCCCGCTCAGCGCCCCTAGCCCCGGTCCCGGCCCCTGCCCCTGCCCCTGCCCCCGCCGCCGCTGCCGCGGCCGGGACAGGATCGCGCCCCCTCCGCCCCCCCCGCCGCACCACCCCTAGCCCGTCGCCCCGCCCCTCGAGGGAGTCGCGGCCAATCGGCGCCCGCCCGCGCGGGCGCTGCGGCCAATGGGCAGGCGGAGAGGAGGGAGGGACTTCCTCGTTTTAAAGGCGGCCGGAGCGCAGGGAGGGAGGGAGGCAGCGGAGGGCAGGGGCGGAGCGGGGAGGAACCGCCCGGCCGCCAGGGGGCGCGCGCGGCGGGGGGGCCCTGACTGACTGACGGGGGGGACCCTGACGGGGGGGACCCTGACGGGGGGGACCCTGACGGGGGGGACCCTGAGGGAAGCTGTCCCCATCCCGCTGCACGTTTCCAGATCCAGCATCCTGGAAGCAGCTCCCTCAGTTTGTTCTCAGCTTTTCTCACCCCAGCCATGTTTAACGTTTCCCTTCCGTCGCCTTGCTCCCAGCCCCGACAAGCAATGGCACGGCACTGGGGAGTTTAAGGGCTTGCGTGTTATTTAATTACAAGTCGTGTTGTGTTTAAGCCCTAAAACCTTGCTTATTGCGGCAGGATTGGAAAAATCCAATCAATACTCATCTCCCTCTAATAAATGTGCAAGGTAAATGCCAGAGCTCTTTAATCCGTTCAGGCAAACCATATATTTAAACGCTTCAGTTTCTTTCCAGGTGGCCTGTGTAGAGGGAAAGATGCTCTCTGTCTTTAAATACACACTGGAGAAGCCCGAAGACTACAGGCTGACTTCGACCCGCTGAGAGCCCCGCAGCCACACACGCACGTCCATGTCGCTGGGAGGGAGCAGCAGGCTCCTCAGCAAAAACCTTCCCCAGCAAGTCACCCCCAGCCCAGCCTCACCTAAAAGGTCCACATTTAAACTCTTCAGAGAAAAGTTGTTCATGTCCTGAACGCTATGTTACGCTGCCGGGGCTCTCCACCCTGAAGAGCTGCCCTTTGATGCAACCTCCCTCCTGCCAGGAGCCACCTCCCTCACTCCGTGACACCTCCAGCCCCACACGTTCGGGTCAGACTCAAAGAGCAGCTTCCCCTCAGAGAAATTAACACCTTTGGACACCTCTCTGTCATGCAGCCAGCCATTACTCATCCTGCTCTCGGAGGTTTCTAAGTCCCCTTTGACGCCTGGTTCCCACCAGCGCAGCCAGGCCTTGCCCTCCTGTCACTGCTAGCACAGGTCGTGCGATTCTGCCCGGCACAACTCAAAGTGACGTGACTGGTAAAATGACAACAGGAGGCTGGCGAGATCAGGATTCCCCTGTTGTTCCCTACCCATGGCAACACCAGCGGTGGTTTCCTGCAGTTAGCCACAAGTACAAAAGCAAATTCCTAGAGCGCACCAAGGCACAGCTCCCCAGAGGGGCATGAGGATTTGGGCAAACATGACCAAGTAACATCCATGTTCACTGACGAATCCAAGCAGAAAGCTAAGCCCCATCACTGGCACCGGTCTAGCCTGGGGCAGATGAACTGGTTTGAGTTCTTCAAATCAGAATCAGTTCTTCAAATCTGAGTTGTTGCAGAATATGTTTGGTTCATTAAAAAGACATTTCCATTACCTAAAGATTCGGCTTTCCAAAATATCCGAGTTTTGGGACCAAATTAACAGCAGTAGCTTTCTCCCCCTTCCATCATCTTCATGTTGTTTAATGGAAGCTCCTTCTGAATCGCTCCAGTAAGAGGGAAATCGGAATTTTAAAAATAACTCCTTGCTACCACTTCAGTGCTGAGACACAGCGCGTAGCAGCTCCAAGTGCCTAGCCAAAGCAATTCCCCGTCCACAGATAACCCACACACACATGCGTTTGCTCCAACCAGCTGGGTCTCTGCTCTTTTGAAGGCTCAGCAGCTACCGCATTACGATGGCATCTGCCCTGTCAACCAGCTTCCTCCTGCTGGAGTCAGCCGCGGGTGACGCCTGTCACAGTCACACCGCGTTACTCAAAGCCAGCTCTGCGCAGGGGAAAGCAGTGAGCCGGAGCAGCCCGAGCGGAGCCTGCCCGATTTTTCTTGACTCCTGTCAAAGCAGAAAGCTCCCCACGCGAACACCATCTTTCAGCCCTAGTGCTGCCTGTATCAGCATGGAACAAGATGTTTCGTGTTACATTACTGGGGGCTGACTTGTGCGTTTGGCATCCAGGCTGTACCGATTCAGGAGGGCACCCAGCTGATCTCTCTGTCTCAGCAGCACGTACGGCGGCTCTCACTCTGCCTCGCCAGCCCAAGCAGGGCCCTCGCGGTGCCGATGTCCATGCTTTAGCCCTTCCCCTGGCCCCGGTGCCAGCACTTTTCCCAGGTTCCGGCCACATTGACTACAGCCTTTTTCTCACTTTTCTCCCCAAATGAATTCAAGCTGCTGCTGCTAAGATTCTTGGCAGGTAGCTCCCGGTACATCGCCCCTCTCCACAGCCCATCCCTCTCTGCCTATTAGCGAGATACATCCTCGCTTGTCCTGCAGTGTGCTCTCACCATCAGTGTTACTGGTTCTTGGCTCCTGCCGCCTCGTTCCCCACTTGTCTGGCCAGCCTTTCTCCCAGCGCTCGGCTGTGAGACAAGCCAACACAAGCCATTCTGCTGGGGCTTGTATTTGCTTTGCTCGGGCACAAGCAGCAGAGCGCAACCTGGGGGCGGTGAGATAAGGTCACTTCACTGCTGACAAACGGGGACCAAATGCGAACGTGCAGCTCCTGCTGGGTGTTTGTTCCACTCTCTTCCCAATGCCGTTTCATTTATTTCTTCCTCTAGGACTTCAGACCATGGGTTTCTTTGGAGCAATGGCTGGCGCTGACTGCATGCCTGCTTGTACACGGACGTGCAGTTTGGTGGGCGTCCCTTAGGTGCTCGTGCATCAGTGGTGCTGTGTACACCGCAGCCTTTGTCCCACCGTGCTGCCACAAGTACTCAGCCCTGGGATCGTCAACCTACTGCTGAGCGCGGCAGGACTGCACACAGCGATGCACGCTTGGTGCCATTTCAGTAACCACAGCTAAAGTTTGACCCCAGCAAGCTGCTTATGTAGCTCAGAAGCGATCACACTCTGGATCTGTTCAAGTGCTTATTTTTTTTTTGTGACAATCTCTGCTTCCTGCAGCACAGCAAAGGGTGTATTTATTCCAGCAATGTTTGTGTGATACGTACGGGGCTAATGGCACACAGAAGTTGCTGGCTGGCCTTCTAACAGGCCTGGAATCTAATTAATCTCTGGCAGGTTCCCGCGAAGTAGAAGCGGTGTTGGCCTGCACACCTAGCAGTGAAGACCAACTAATTGGAGCCAAGTTGTACAGTGAGGACGGAGGAAGGAATGGCTCCACCACGGCGGAGGCTTGTCAGGGCGGTACACCACCAAGGTCTGTTTCTGCTCTATTGGAGGAGCAACGTTCGTGCAGTGCTCTCAGCCAGAGTTTAAAGAGAAATATCAGAGTCAGTTGCAAACTAGCACGAAGCTTGGTGGTCACACACTCCACAAACATGGGCGATACTGACCTTGGGCTTATGAGCAGGAGAGAGAACCGAGCAGCAGTCCTGCACGTGGACCGGGACTCCCAGGTCCCCGTGAGCACCAAAAAGCTGCGTCTCAACAAGCTTTGCTTCTCAGGAATTTTATCAGACAGAAAAATAGATCAGTCGGAATACGTTACACTCCTGCAGGCATTTGGCTCATCAGTCACTTTGTTAACGGGACACAAAAATCAAACCCCAACCTGGCTGAAAGGGGAACACACTCCTCGCTATTTCTGTTTGGGTCACTGAAGTACCCAGCCAACGCCTGCATCACTTGCTGCCTTAATCACCCACATAAATTAACCTCCATGCCAAGCACCCGCATGGAGGAGGATATAATTTTATCCGCCTTTGCTCTTGAGCCCGTGAAGAGTCGCAGTCTTGGCTAGAAGGACACAGCGAGCCCTTCCTTTGCTTGCCCTTCTCACACCCTGCCTGTGCCCAGGCTGGCGGCCAGGACGCAGCGTGCCCGAGAGGGGCACCCTGCTCAGCACCACGCTGCCGCTCCGCTGGGGATGGAGGAGCCATGGCCGCAGAGAAATCTTGCACAACACACCGCCAACACGATGCAGGGTCTGCGCTTTCTGCTTGTTTCACCCTCGTTTTGTTTTGGACTCCAAGAAAAGGCGAAGGGAGGAAGCACGTTGAGGTGGAAGCCTCCTTGCAGCCAGGGTTCACACGCCGTGCTCCTGAACCTGCCTGGCACGGTGCCGCGCTTAGGAAATAACAAAATGTTTTAGGAAATAACAAAATGTGTGCCAGCCTCTGGGGAACCCACTTTGACAACGGCTCGGCCGCCAGCCTGGCTGCTCTCACCGCTTCCTCGTGGCTGTGTCAGAGCACCCGGCTGTCCTGGGGGGCAGCGAGCCCGGGCACGAGGCACGGCGCCCAGCCCGGGCACGAGACCGTGCACGTCGCGAGCGGCTCCCAGCGCACACCAGCAGGAGCAGTGGGAATGGGAACAGGTGGGAAGCAACTTTCCAGAGCCGTGCATCAGGTCAGGGGTGGGTGTGGGAACTATGCGCTGCCTACCTCCTGAACAGCCAAGAGAACAGGATGTCCTGAGTATTCCTTACTGATTCAAGCACACCCCAAAAGGAGATAACGCCCCAAAGGCAGGGAATCAGCTCTGGGCATGGAGCTGGGCAAAGCTCGGGTTGTGGGGGAAGGCAGGGACCAAACATCTCAGCCTTCCCCACGCACGGGCAGAAAGTGGCTGCAGCTCCCGTGGCTGCGTGGGACTCTGGCTGCGGCTGTAAGGGGAGGATTTTGAAATGCAGCTGGGGAAGGTGAACGTGTAAAGGCATCTTACCGTGGCTGTCCGGGCCTTGCTGAGCGCCTCTGCTGCTCAGAGAGAGCAAATGTGTTCTCGGAGGAGTGAAAGTGTTGAGATGAGGCAACAGCACCGACAGCCAGCCAGTAAAGCTGGGAAGTTGGTAGCGCTGTGGTCCACGGCATGTATGGTAAATTACATTAATTGGGCAGCACGGGTGTAAGGGAGCTGAACTTCCAGATGAAACTAAGGACAATGGATCAGGCACAGAGTGCAGCACCCGCCCCAGAAAGCTGTGTTTGAGCCTTGTGACTCGTGCTGCGGTCAGACCCAGGGACGTGGACGCTCCGCAGCCAGAATTAGAAAGAGGAGTGGGTGCGAGAGCACGCCAGGAGCTTCTCACATTCACACATGCATCGGGAAATTGGAACCATTGGAGCCTTGTTCCCCACGCTGCAACAAAAGGGGCATTTTCAGCTGAGGGAGCAGTCAGAAGAGGAGGCAGGGGCTTCGAGCAGTAACACAACGCCCGCCCTGCAGCATTTCTGTCGGCCTCGTGGGGTGCAAAGCGGGAGCCCAGCCTAGTGCCACGAGCTCCAGCGGGTTGGCAAAGACTTTCTGGAGTGGCCGTGGAGGGGGACAACACGAAACAAGCTCCTGGTTAGGTGGGGACCCTGCGCCCCTTCTGTGAGTGCTCCCCGACAAGCAGTGCGTCCCCGGGGGCTTTCGGCAGTGAGCTGATGGGGATGGCCGGGGGCTTTCTGCCAGGGGTCCCATCCCTCTGCGGGACCCTGCACTTGTTGAGCCTCCAGCCCTGTGCTGGCCCTGGCAGGGAACACCAGGGACATCCCTGCGGGGACCTGGAGCTTCTGGGGCTGCACCAAGCGGAGCAGGGCAGCATCAGGACAAAGCCCGTCACCGGTGGGCTGGTTTGGTCCCACAGATAAAGCGGAGGGAGGAAAATAGAAGGGATAAAGAGAAGTGATAAGGAGACCAAAGGAATGTAAGGATCAAAGGGAGCGAGCCATAACCCGACCTGAGTGCCTTCACAGGCAAGGCAGAAACAGGCTGGCTGGGGGTAACCCTGCTCCCATCCGACGACTGCTTCATTCTCAGTGAAAGAGGGAGAGAAACACGGCTCCGTGCGAACGTACAGCGTGCAAACCCATCTGAACACCGGCAGGGCTGCAGAGCTCCAGGGAGCCAGTGCTGTCTGCGGGGAGCGGAGGCACACGGGTGCCAGCCGGGTCTGGAGGAAGCCGTCTCCAGCAGCTGCTTGTTGTTAGCACGCCTGCCTCCGTCCTCACGGGCCGGGTTTGCTGGCTGCCTGCACTGGAAACAGGCTCCCAGGCAACGCAGGTCGCAGTTTCCAAAGCTTTAGCGGTGGAGTCGGTAGCAGAAGGAAAGGTCTCCAAGTGTCTTATCCCTCTACGCAGGGTGTCTGGGGTTGGACCATCGACAGGTCGGAGCCTTGCTTAAGGTGACATGGACAAACTGAGCCCCTCGACCTTCTGTAGCTGCACACGGTGTCTCCTGGGGACTCCTGGCAGCACAGGAGAGACCGCGATTCATTTTTAGGTCGATGGGGAGCAACGCAAGCAGGGTCTCAGGTTGGCAACCACCCCAGGCTTTCATTTGCCATGTGATAATAGCGACTGCAAAGCCTCCCGCAATAATCCTCAGCTTCAGTGTCTGCTGAAGCCGGAGAAGCAGCGCACACCTCTCCGAGCTCACAGAACAGCTTCATTACCGCTGCCGTAGCCTGTCTGCTCCCCGTCTTGTCTGATCAGCGGGAAACCAGCGGGGTTTGAGATCCTGCCTTCTGCTAAGGGAGCAGCTGAACCTGCAGCAGCACAACCCGGGGCAGCCTGGGGCTCGCAGGAGGAATCAGAGCAGAGCTGCAGCGGATGGATGTGGAGGTGGCTGCACGAGCCCTTGCCGTGCACAGACCCCCGGGGTCTTGCACTGGGAGTGCCTCAGGAGGCCAGTGAGGCTGGCACGCAGCCGACTGCTCCTGCTGGCTGTGCCCAGGTCCCACGCACGCCACTTTTGTGGTTCTCCCACAAAATGCATCTCATCTCCCCCTGCACTCGCTGCTCCCTCTTGGACGCTGGCTGATGGTAAAATGGGGTCTGAAATTCCTGTGAATGGGATCGAGCTCTGGAAAGGAGCTTTGGCTCACAGCAGGCAGCACTCTGCACACAAATCTGGGAGCTGGTTCAGCTGCAGAGCGGGGGCCTCAGCCCGTGGAGTGGCCGAGGAAGGAGGCGCAGCGCGTCCTGCTGCCCGCGCCTCCCCGCCTCGCCTCGCCAGGCCAGGCAGCGAGCGGCGGCCTGAAATACCTGCCTGTTCGGTTCTGCAGCCACGAAACACGAGCTTGGGGAGCTGTTCAGGGACAGATTTGCTCAGTCTCATCACTGAAAGAGACAGAAAAGCACCTGTGGGTCAAAGCATCCTGGCAGCCTGAGACCTGCGCTGCAGAGAGCCCTTTCCGCTGCCCCTTCCACGTGCCTCACCACGCTGCAGGTGCCGGGGGGGGATAGAGGCAGGCACCGGGCAGCACCCACAGCACAGGACACCACCTCTCCCTCGGGACAGCACCTCGGAGCATCTGCACCGTGCTGGGCCCCCGGCTGCCACACGTCACCCCCAGGCTGAGGGCTGCTGCGGCGCCTGGGTCTGTTGTCCATACTGCAGAGGGAAAGAAAACGGGTTGTGTTTTGAAACCTGAAATCCTGGAGCACAAGACCCAGACATCGGGGAAGAGAGCCTGTTGCCAAGCCGCTATAATCCGAGCCACTTTCCCCCTCGGTATTTAGCATTCCTGATCGTGGAATTTGGACCATGCTAATGCTGGTTAACACGTTGTGGCAGCTAGGGCGCACGAGCTTTCCTCCAGCCGTGGCAGAGGCTAGCCACCCACCGTTCACACTCAGCCAGCGTCTGACTGAGCACGCTGCTCCAGCTCCCGCCAGCCACAGCCCCCGGGAGTGAAAGGCCCCTTAAATGTTTAACTGATCCTGACATGGCTCAATTCCTCAACACGGGGATGGTGCCCCTTGTAAACCTGGGTGACAAGGTTGGGCTCGCACTAACCCCGGGGTGGGAAAGCAGCAGCAGGCGATTGGCACGAGGCACGGGCGGCAGCAGCGCCGACACGAGTGAGCGCGGCGCTTTTCGTGGTGGAGCTCTGGTAACCGCCGGCCATAAATAATGCATCTAATTTTACACCTGCACTCATTCTTCCATGCTAGGAATTCAGCGCGGATATACTGCAGCCTAAAATTAGCGCAGGTTACAGACATGGTCTTTAACATGTTAAAAGTAGAAACACGCCAATGGGCGCAGCGTTCTCGCCCCGTCTCTCCAGCCTGTTTCCACTCGGGGCGGGGAGAACATACCAGACACCGCTCTGGGCATCTCCTGTTCCGCGGGGCTTTTCCATCCCTCCGTGTTTTGTTACAGCACCGCGGCGGTGAGACAAATCCAGCACCACGCGGCAGCACGTAACCTGCCTGGTGCCGCATGCCCTGACCCCAGCCCAGGGCACGCACCCGGGCGGACACCACGGCGGGGCTCAGGGGGGCCCAGGAAGGTGTCCGTAGGAAGGGCTCCGAAGGTCGGCCACCTTCAGCCTCCTCTGCCTGAGGCACGCGTCGTGACACACCGGTTCTTAATCTGAATTCTATCGTTCGCTCTCCCACGATGGGGAAAACACCTCTAGCACGTGTAACTACGTCGGTGTGCAGGTAGCTATTGGGTCACGGGAGCACCGCTGCGGTCCGGAGATCAGAGGAGCGGTTTGGGGAAGGCGGACGGCCCCTCGCGAGCGGCAGGGACGGGCCGGAGCTTGAGCTTCGTGGAAGCGCCCGTCCGCCTGCAGCCGGGGCTTTTAGGGCAGGACCAGCGCCGTGTTCGTCCCGGCGTGTGGGCAGCTGAGGTCACAGCAGCCACGCAGGTTCAGCCGGGGCAAGGAGACACATCAGCCCAAATTACGGGGCAGAGCCTCTGAGGTGAAACTCCCGTGAGAAAGAATGAACGCGAGAAGCAACTCCCCAGCCGCTCCCAAGGGCTAATTGCTGAGAGTAATGAACCAAGAGGCACGCAGGGAAGGCCCGAGCAAGTCATTATCCCTCGGCTGGAAGAGGATCGTGGCCCTCCCTGCAGCTGGGCTCAGGCGGAGCCCCCGGGCTTCCCGTGGGGCAGGGGCTCCTGCTCGGCAGCCCGGGCACGCTCGCCTGGGTGCGGTGCCGATACCAGCCCTGGGCAGGGCGGGTGGCAGAAGCAGGACGTCCAGACGGACGAGGGAGAGGGGTGGAGGCCAGGGCGAGCTTTGCCAGGGGTCCCATGGCACTGGGATGGCCCCGGTGCTCCTGGTGTCCCCTGGGACCAGGGGCAGAGGAGGGCACCCGCTGTGCCTTCAGCAGGGTTTGCCCATGGCGCGGTGCATGGGGCCTGACTCGGCCTCGTCCCTGAGCACCAGCAAGCAGCGATGCTGGGGCTCACAGCACGGGGCCCTTTGAACACCCTGGGGTGCACACCTGGGACCCACAAGGGCTGACAAAGGCGCTGTGATCGGGGCTGGCCTCAGGGGCCATCGCTGGGCCCGCTCCCACAGGGAGCTCGGCAATAAAGATGGGGCAGATGAGAGAGGGGCGGAAGCTTCGTTAGTCACAGCTCGGAGAGCTGGGCCAGGGGACCATAAATCCCTCTTGTTTATACAAAAAAAAGGGCCGCAGGGTTTTCCACTCTCCACCCAATTAAAAAACAAAAGCGGTGAGCGGAGCAGCTGATAACGCAGCCTGAGGCCGCCCTGCTTTTACCTCGGGGCTGTCGTGGGGCCAGGATCAGCCGCGGCCTCGCTGCTGCTCCCAGTTTCGGGTGAGCCCCATCCGTCACACCAGGCCCCGGCGAAGCCGACATGGGGCCGGTGCAGGAGGCAGTTTTGGGGCAGAAACCAGGCGGTCAGGAGACCAGCACCAGCTCCACGGTGCTCAGCGTGCTGCGGCCCGAGAGGTGGCGGCTCTGACAGCGACGGGTAGCGACGTCCAGCAATAACAAATGCTGCAACGGGAGAAATATTCTTGGAACAACAGCTAGCAGCTCTGCCAGGAACCGACCCCACTTTGGGACCAGCTGATATTCCGCTTCCAGCGTGTGTGCCGGCAGCGTGGCCGGAGCCCTGCGCTGCTCTGCCTGGCTCCGGTGAGGGCGATCCTCACCGCAGGCCCCACAGCACCCGTGTCCTCACCGGGCTCAGTCCCTCACCCGCACAAGCCCCATCCCCTGCCCCCCTGGGCATTGTTCAGCTGGGGGTTGAGCCACCAGGGACACAGGAACGCTTTCAGCCACACGCAGCCTCCCCACGGGGCTTCTCCGGCCTCGTCTGCCCTTCCCTGCCCCGCTGAGGGCTCTGGTGCAGGGGACGGGCGGCTGTGGGCTCTCTGGGCAGCCTCAGCCCCCTGGTTTTATGTCTGCATCACTGCCAGCCCTGGGGAGGCCCGTGGGGCACCTGCTGCCCCCGTCCTCCCAAATGGGGACCCGGGCAGGAGCAGAACAGGAGGCAGGGGGCAGGCACCGGAGCCGTCAGGGCCTCGGGCATCGCTGCTGGCTGGCCCGTACTGGGGCAGGGACTGCCCCACAATCCCAGCCCGCGTGTTTCCCAGCCCTGCCCACAGCCCCAAAGCCCAGGGCATTTCCCAGCCCTGCCAGGGCACAAACACAGCCACAGGGACGCAGCCACAGGGACGCAGCCAGGCGCCGGGCAGCGTCACCCTCTCCTTGTTGTGGACACCGCCGGAGCCACCACGTCACCGTCCCCAGCTGAGCCCTCCTGGGCAAGCGGGAGCCACCACAGGGCTGACAAAGCAGGTCTGGCACCAACAGCACACGGATCAAAATGAGACACAGATGCTGTTCTGAGGGCATGACAGCAGCTCGGTCTATTTTTCTCCACTGACTTTTAATAAACATCTCCTTTGGCTCTAGGGGAACCGCAGGATTTCCTCAGCCGGGTCTGTGTTTGCCTGCTGCGGCTGCAGAGGGAGGGCAGCCCCCCGCTCCATCTCTGGCTTCCCACAGGAAACATCCGTGCTACCAAAACCCCGGGGTTTGGGTCCCCGAGCCCCCACGGGTCTGGATCTTTTCATATCAGCCCTGCAGCTGGTGCCTGGCCCCATCCTGAACCCCCAGCACAGGGCTGGAGAAAGGCCGGGCGGTGGTGTGGGGGCAGCTGCAGGGACACGGCTGCAAGGCCCGGACCTTGGCATGCCGGGCATGAAACGCTCCCTGCCCACACAAAAGCTTTCGGCACTGTCATAAGGCAAACAAACCTTAACACAAAGGTATGCACGGGCATGTCTGGGCACCCAGGTGCTTTTGCAAGCCTTACCAGGCAGCTAAGTGCCCCTGGAAAGGCTGTTTGCGGGGCCGCAGAGGGCACCTGAGCACTGTTGTGCCTCGGGGTTGGAGCGAGGCCAGGCTTTCAGGGAGAACATTTCAGCTCCCCCATGGGGCTGGCACAGCCGGGTCCCTGCTGGGGCCGCACAAGGGGCCCAGAGCCAGCCCTGCCGTGCTCCCCGAGTCTTGTCCCTCTGTGCCAGCACACCTTTCTTATGGCGAGAGAAGTTTTCAGGTGTTTTTCTTTGTGTGCGAAGTGTTCCATATAAAAAGAAGTCCCTAAAGTGCTGGTGCCCCCTGCACACCCTGTCCCCTCTGCGCAGGGTGGGCTCCCACAGCCATCCCCTGCCCTGGAGAGAGGGGCACAGGGGGAAGAAAAGGGTGAGAAGCAACCCAACAAAGAACTAAAAATGGCACGGCTGTACGTTCCGTATGAAGAATTTGTTCAAATTCACAGCTTGAGCACAACCTTTACTGAAATTTCTCCCGCTTCTCAGTGACAAGCAGCCCCAAAACCAAGGTGGTTTCTCAGCAGCCCCCTCTCCAAAGCGCTCGCAGCAGGACGCGTTTGTCACGTCCCACGACGAGGCGGCGCGGTGGTGCGCGATGCTCACAGCTGCACGTCTGGCAGGCTCGGGAAGCAATCCCACAGCATCATTTACTGCTCATCCTGAAATGAAAGCACCGCGGGGGCAGAAGGGATGTTGTTGCCCTCCCGCCTTCATTAGGTGACACCACGCTCTGTCACAGGCTTTGATCTCCCCGGGCTCTGGGAGACGCGCAGGTGCGTGTTTGTTTTCTCAGCTCCATTACCTGCCCCAGTGAGGTAATGACATCCCTCCGACCCCAGGAGAAGGAAGCATTTCCAGGCTGATTTAGCTGCTCCTGAAAGACTGCTTTAAATAAACTAATTAGCGAGCAGCCTTCATTTCTGGATTTAGCAACCTTCAGCGCAAATTAAGGGTGACGAGCAGCATCGGAGCTGAGCCGTGCGTGACCCTCGCCACACCGGGAGCTCTCTGGGCCCTGCAGAGGTCGGGTGCCAGCGCGGGGCTTTGTGGCACTGGGGCGATGGCTGCAGGGAAGGGCTGGTGCCAGGGGTGCCCCCATGGGCAGGCAGGAGGTGAGCGAGATGTGGAGCTCTTTGGGAAGCGAGGCCCAGGCAGGCAGAGCGCGCCGCTTGCAGTGCCCTGCGTTTCGGGCACCTCCCTCGCACACGAGTCAGGGAGGTGCAAAGGCAACAGTGCGCCAAGAGGGGAGCTGGGCTGGTAAAAACGTGGGGTGTTGCAGGCGCATCTTGGCCCCTCTCCCTCCCTGTCACACAGCAGCTGGAGAAATCCGATTTGCTTGGGGGAGAAGCCGATTACGGCTGCTTGACACCCAGGAAGGCAGCAGGGCCAGCAGCTCCCGTGCTGACAGGCCCATGGGGGACAGGGCAAGCAGGGCTGCGAGTGGGGGGCTCGGGGAGGTGTTTGGCAGGGGGTACCCACACATGCTTGGAGGGACAGGCTGGGTGCTGGGGGGAACACGCTCTGCAGATCACTTGCCACGTTTTTCCACTTTTAGCTCACTAATGCCACTTTGTGTTAGTGATTAACAGGAGTGAGTAGGGCAAGGCTTTGAGTAATCCCCACGTATGGCATTAGAGCACACAGAAAGCCCATTGGAGGTAAGAGGGAGCCACACACAGACTTAATGGACTTTGGCTTGAGCCCTGCTGGGTCTGCGTGGGGGATCCATTAGCTCTTTACTCCCTGGTGTAAGCGCCTTAGCTCCGGGGTGGGGGGATGCCGCCAGCTCCAGCCCCTGCTGGCAGGCACAGCTCTGCTGCTATGTCCCAGCACATGCCACAGCACCTGGGCAGGCAACTGGGGGCACACATTTGGGGGGGAAATGCTCACCTGTGTAAGAGCAGCAGGCAACAAACAGAGCACCCAGCTCCATGCCCTCTACTCCCACCAGCAGGTAGCAGCGCCCCAGGACACCAGCCCAGTGCTAGGCCCGTGAACCCACAGCCCCTGGGCTGGGAGCTGCCTCAGCCCTTACCGGGATGCTGATCCATCCTGAGGGATGCTGATCCATCCTGCTCCATCGTCCCAAGGCTGCAGCTGCACCTAGCGCTGCCTCGGGGTTTCCATGGCAACTCCCACTGTAATTGCTCAATATTGTTCTTTTCCATTTAAGAGATCCCTGCTGCTCCTTGCAATAGCTCATTATCTCTTGTGCTCCAAGAGACCATCCCCGAAACAGCAGCACTCCGTACAGAATAGGATCAATTTCGTAAGCCTTTGTGTTTGGGTACAGAAGGGCAGACAGAGGGTGACCGAACCCAGCTGGCTTCCTCTCAAGGCTCCTCACTCAAAGGACAGAGACAGCCCCCGAGAACCTGAGCCTGCTCCCCTGGGCCCGGAGCAGCCCATTCCCATCACAGCAGGTGCCCGGGGCGCAGCACAGTGCTCAGGGGAGGATCAGGAGCAGCAGCAGGGTCCCACAGGAAGGACTCGCTCACACCCTGCCCTGTGGCAGAGCCCTTCACAGGTCCCCAGGTGCTGTGCTTTCCTGCAATAACATTGCTGATGAAAACCTGGTATTTCGCCTCGAAAAAGCAATTACTTAGGTCATAACCCAGCCATGCTGCAATGCTTTTATCCGTCTTTTTACCGCCTTGCTCGGTCCTGTACTTACCCCAAGCAGCACTGCCCTCCTGCTGAAGGGGGGGCATGACCCATGCCAAGGGAAATGCGATGCTCAGATGCTCGCTATCCCCATGGGATGGAGCTGTCCAGAGGGGAATTCCAGATCCTGTCCCTCAGCCACAGAATCGAGGTAAGAAAGCCTCTGCCACACAAAGCAAAGCTGATGTCCTGAGAGGCCGAGGGGCTTCTTTTCTTACCGGTTAGGGAATTAGCTTCTGCCATGAAATAACGCTGTGCCTGCACACAACTTACAAACAGCAGTGAGCTACCAGAAAGCTGACCTAGATGAGCCCTTACAGAAGACTTTCTTAATAGGCCTAAGGGTGGAAGGAGATGGAGACAAAACATCCAAGAGGAGATGGCTCCGAGTTCGGCTGAGAAGGCTGGAATGCATGTTCATCACCACGCCCGAGCACATACAGGCTGCCCTGGGAAATGCACAGGAAAGCAAGGAAAAGAAACATCCAGGCAGGGCACGGTCTTATACAACACAATCACACAGCCTGGAGTTAATTCTATTAGTGACCAAAAAAAGCAAGTCAACTTGCCAGGAACTTGCAGTGTCCAGACAACAGATAAACGTCACAGGCCTGATACTGAGAGATCAAAGCCAAGCACAAGAGAAATCTGCTCATGCAGATAATAAACACATGGCATCTTGTAGTACAAATCCCTCTTTCCTGACAGCATTAGCTGAGATAACCACCTCACTAAAATTGGATGCATTGGCTTTCACTAATACTCCCTGGAGTTAAAAAGAAACAGAACATCTCCAAGTCAATACTGCAGATCTTTATATTTGGAGCAATGCACTTTGATCCTACGTGACATGACGTTATCATAAGTGACTAATCCAAAGAGAAATATCAGAAACAAGACTTGAAATTAAAAAAGTTTATTTGAAGACTTGTAAAACAGCTCTGTAAGAGACCAACATTTCCAAGACACTACAATATAATGCATTTTCCTACTGTTAGGATATAAAAAGTCACAGTCCTTCAACCACCTAAACAAAAACATACATTTATGGACCAAACATTTTACTTCCAACACCAAGAAAGAAAATGGGTTTGAGAGTCAGACTAATAGCACCACAACTAGGTGATCACAACCCTCACGGGTCTGCGTCTGGATTTGTCATTGCTATGCCATAAAGGAGATTCGTTAGGCACATCTTGAGGTCAGACCCATGAGCACTGAGGAGTTCATACAATGAAATATAACTGCATTCTTTTTACATTCCACCGATGCAAACAGTAGCAAGCCAGAAACACCAAAGTTTCCACTAAACTCCAAGCATCCATTTCAGTACAACAAAGTTTTCAGAACTTAAAAATGCCAGTTCCATATCAAACACACAACTTTATTCACTTTATGTTTACATAGTCTGTGCAATAGAGACATGTGCAATAGAAGGGTGAAGAGCAAGACGTAGAAGTGGACAGTATTACAAGGATCCAATGATCACTGCTGCAGAGCAGCACACCATTATACTGCTTTCCGATGATATTCGGGAGGGGCTACTTCATAGTCACTGGCACTAAACAACGCAGAGGAGTTCTTTGCTAAGTACCTATGAAGGATATTAAAAAGATTAAATGTTTTTTTTCCTAAAATCTGTTTAGCATCACAAGTGAATCAAAAGCTGTTTAACTGAGATCATAATGAATGATTTCAAGAGTACAAACCTAACATTCATCCACTAGAAAGTCAGCTGTCCAAAGCAATTCAGGGTCTGACACCTCATACCAAAAATCAAATCCAAACAAGCTGGTGTCAAGCAGCTCTGGCTCCAAGTGAGCACAGGGAGGTTAAATTAACAGGATGAAAGAGTTTACATTTGAGGTTCAGTCAGCTGCTGCACCAGAAGTCAAGCTACTGCTGCTAGTACTCAGAGGGGCAGGGACAGGAGAGAACCGTGTGGTGTCCTATTTGCACAAGTACAGAACCTGCCTGGGTAAGTGAACGATGGCTACAGCAAAAGGAGCCATGGCCATCTAGATGTGGTTAACAAAACAAGCATTGTATGCCATTATTTCTCATTGTACAGATTCAAGTATTTCTGATCAATGCACTGGCTTCATGTTTTTTAATTTATCTGAAATCAAATGTCTACTTACTGTTGATTAATTTACATAATTTAATAGTTCGCTACAATTGTTCGCTGTAAAAAAGCAGATAACAGATGCTTCAACATTTATTTTGAAAAAAGTAGCAAACTTGGACAGTTTAAAATTGCAGACTAATAGATCCATAAACGTGTTTAACCAGCAATAACCTCAGTATAACTGGAGAGAAGTTAAACTTACTCATCTTACTGCACAGCAGCTTGAGAACCTTAACGGCAGTGTTTGAAGATACCATACGCAGACCTAACATACACACATGCACACAAAATAAGCAGGCTTTTGTAACATGACCCAAGTTTTTTCTTGCTAAAAGGCTTTAAAAAGTACTTACTTTAAGAAGTCATGCAAATAGTTTAACAGCAAAGCCAGACTCTTCTCATCAAGAGGCGTGTAAGCAAGCATAGCTCCGATTCGTACTGTTTCAAAACAAGTAGCACTTCTTGTTAGATGTGTAAGTATCTCAGTAAGACTAAACCTATACTAGCACATACAAAAAGCCCAGGAATCTATTTTTATAGAGAACCTAACCTAAAATAATTATTTTCCCTTCTAAATCCTTGAATAACTGAACATTAGTCATATAGAATAAAGAATGAAGCCCCAGGTTTCAAAGGCGCCTTTCAAATTTCTGCAATTCACTCTCATTGATACTCAAGACAGGAGAATTCTAAGCATTTATTCTCTATCCTCTCTTCAGCCTCTAGGTGAGATACTTACCAAATAGCCTCAGTAGATGTGGGGCACCATAGACTTGAGACATAGGAGCATCTGGGTGATCTGCTAAGATTTCAGCATACTGGGGCCTCTCAAACTTGTACAGTAGCTGTGTTCCCAGCATGACATTGAAGTATTCTTTAATTCCAGCCACAACTTCATTGACTGCATACTCCCTGGTAAACAGAGAAAACATTGCAGATCTTGTCCTAATGACTGGCTGAGCACAAGACTGGAGTTGGCTTGGTGAGTCTGGTAAAGTTCTGGAAGTCTTTTACAAGCCTTCAGATTTTTGCAGGACATTTGTCTGGAGACCTAAAAACGTACAGCTGCGTGGAATGGTGCATTTCAAGACCTCCTTTAAAAACTGACTGTTCTGAAAAAACTTGGTTTTAGTCATCAACTCAAATTAGCTTGCACAGTCCATTCAATGCAGTGAACTTCTAAGGACACTTACCAGCTCTTTGTTTTCAACCAAAGTTAATCCTAACTCACAACAGCTTAACCTGTCTGATTAAAGTAATCAGGCTGAACTACTGCTGAATGGAAGGGGGCAGCCATCCAATATCTCAGGCAGTTGACTCTTTGTAACTCTCAGTGCCATCCTCCTGCAGGCCTTCAACAACTAGTTGAAGAATAACTGTATAGGAATTTATTTTCTGTATAAGCAATCATGCTACACATCTTCAGTAGCACAACCCTCACTCCACCCAGCAAGAATTTAAAGTGGCCATTACACCTAGATAAATATATTAAAGCACCCTGACAAGTCAATAATATACTTCCGCTTGAATGGAAGAATAGTTTCACATTTCAGGCTTTTGTCTGTGAAAGCAAAAGGCTCCATTCAAGAATAAGCACACCCTGTTTGTTGTCACAGCTGGACTGCTGATGCAACTACCAGCAGGAATCTTCAAAGTACCACCTCAGGATGGTTTTGCCCATCCGATTCTTTTAAAAGAAGTCATCGTCTACCTGCCTGTCCTCCACCCCTCACCTCAAGGAGAAAGCCTACCAATACTGTCACACTTTTTGCTTATCTGCTGTGTAGCCTTTTTGATAGTTTGTTCAGCTTACACACAGCAAGCAACACCTAACTTCTTCACCCAGTGTAGGAAGACTGAGCTAGAACGAAGGGGATGGAGAATGATTGACTTGGCTTTTATCAACTTCCTGCTGGAAAAAAGCCTGGGGAAGGGCAGGGCATGAAGAAGTAACATCCCGAAAGCAGAACCATGTCTTTGAATTACCTTCGCAGTTTTCTTAACTCCTCGATCACCTTGGTCTCGAACATTAACCTGAGCACAGGGCTGGGATACGTTTAACAGCTTCACTAATTTTTCCATGAACTATAAAGTGCAGCAACAACAGCAAAAGATGTAGTTAAGGTTTGAAACAACTGCTACTTACTTGTTATCAGTATTTCCTCGTGATTTCTTGTAGTTTGCATAATCCTCTAGAATAGAGTCAACATTCTTCTTGGCAGGAAGATAGAAGAGCTGGGAAAGAAACAAAATTGAACAAATACAAGTTGTCTAAGTTGTGCAGACATCTCTACATGCTAGCCTTAAACACAGACATAAGGATATTCCCAGAATTAACAGGTTAAGGTGTTAATTCTTACTGAAGGAACATCAACTGTTTTGGTTGTGCATACTGAAGTACTTCACAGCAACCGCATTCAAGTTTCCATTTAACATTGCTGCTGCTCAAAAGCAACCTGAACTGCCAAAGTCAACCCAAGAGCCAAAGGTACGCAGCAAAGCACACAAATGCCAGTGCAGACCTGCCTAGAGCAGGTCTGTTGCAAAAGCAACGGTGACAGCCTTGATTATTCTTTACTCTGCTCTGCTTCTTGCTTCTACGGTTCAGCAACAGGTACCCTTGTGTGAAGCAAACAATGCCACTAGGCACATTCTGGGAAGTTTCACTGCCTGCACCATCTAACAACTATCACAGTTGCATCACAGCTTACAGGACTGAAGACAAAGTAAAAAAAACAGTCTGCAGAACTGGAGTCAGTGTAACACATACTAGTACTTAAGCACCTTTGCTGCTGGTGCAAGCACAACATTTCTATTCATCAAAAGTCAACCTTATCTACGTAAGACATGTTTTTTGCTCATCTGGGATTTTTGCTCATTGGGAAAACAGTACCTCAGAGCAGCAGTAAGAGTCAAAGCATGCAATTGCAGCTTGTCAAATCAAGAGCATACGATTTTCAATGCTATTTTCCATGCTTCTTGCCAATTTAAGCAAGCAGCTCCACACTAGAGTCATGATTTACTAACAAGTTTATGGAAGTGTATTATACTTTTTAAAATGGAAGACCGTCTCGCCTAGGTAAAATTACTGCATCAAGAAGCTTTATACAAATTCTACCTGGCAGAAAAGTTGAGAATCACTGCTCTAAGAGACCGTTTTCTGTCAGAGCTGTAGAACGTGAGATACTTTAAGAACTGGGCAATAAGTGACATGTAAACAAGACAGGACGGAACTGAGACAGAACACCTACCCCATGCAATGTTCCTACAGACTAGTTCTCTACCAGCTAAGCAAACTCTTCTAAGCACATTTGACCTGTTGGCATGCTTTGAGGGACACCACACTTCATTTAAAATTACTCGACTTTCAAGCTGATGCCCAGTTAAACTGAATCTACTGCAATTTTACATTCAGCTCTGCTGCACCATGGTCATAACTCACAGGTGACCTCTGTTTACACCATCAGGCTTCTGTCAAACTCTACAGGAGATTTAGCTACCCTGCACTTGAAAAGGATAAGAAATTCCAGTTTATTGTCCTTGCCTACACACGTTTTTTTATTATTTATTTTTTATTTATTTATTTTTAGAAATTACCTGCTTTTGCCTGGTGATCAAGTCCCAGTCATCTACCAACCACGGTTTCAGCTCTTCTGGGATTTTCACCTTTACTTCAACTCTGTTCATAAATGTCTCTTCCTGGAAAAAGAAGAAGTGAAGCCACACTAATTACTTCCAGATAACTGTCCAAGAGTCACCGTATCACTTGTTTCCACAACTCAAATACATTACTGGAGTAAGGAGTTGCCAAAGTAGACTCCAGAGGGAACAGGGAAATAACTCAGATTTTCCAAGGCCACTTGGCAACCCTAGGGTCTTGCAAAATTATAGCATTTCACACCGCTGTGCCACAGAACAAACATTGCTGTCTGAGCAAAGCAAGTCTATTTTCTGACAAAAACCCTATAAGAGAATCACAAACACATACACTTTCCACTGTTGGATCTACTCGAGCTCTCTTCTTCCTAGGAGGCTGAGGAGTCTCACTGGTACTGCTCCCCTCTCCAATTCCAGGAGCTGTGCAGAAAAGAGAAGTTACACTGCTTAAGGAGCCTGGCAAGTCAGTGAGAAGTACCATTAAAAAGAAAAAAAATAAAGCATTTAAAAGTAAGATTCAGACTTCAAGTCATCTTGCTTTTTGTTTTAGTATTGTATTCTGAACAGCACGCTGGTGACTCTGAACTGCTATATTCGTGCTTATCCAAAGGTGGAGATTTCTGCATTAAGAACAAACCAGGGCGTCAGTATCTGTAACGTTCTTTGGCAGAACGTTTTTGGAGCCAGCAACTCAGCTTTGTTAATTGTGCCCCATGTCAATAAAAAACAAATTTGACTTACCAAATTATTTCAGATTCATGTGGATACCACTTTGCTTTTAATCTGAGAGAAGTCAAAATCTTGACAAATAGTTTACGTACAAATCAGCAAGTTATACATTCCTCCTGCTGAAGGGGAATGGACATTAAGATCCAGGAGGAACACCACAAGGTGATGGTGTAAGCAAACTCGGTGGGGGGTGACTTAAGATCTTATTCCAGCTAAGATTCCTTCACTAAGGATATCCACTTCCACAAGAAATAAAGATATACTTACTTTTCTGTTTGTTCTTTTTTGTTTTCCTGCAAGAAGAACACAAATTATTGCAAATATAAAGACAAGTATTTAAAGAATTGAAAGCCAGAAAAATTGTCCATTAACTCAGAACCATAATCAAATACTTAGCCTAAAGAGTATTTAGATAACAGCAAAAGAAAGGAGAAGTGTCAGGTGCGATTTATCACTACAATTATGATGCTTTAAGATTTTTCCAGGACAAACGGTAGTGTTGACATTTGGGGGATTCATTAAACGTAGACCTACAAAAGTCCAGAAGACAGGCCAAGAACAAGTATTTTAGAACAGACCTGACCAACATTTATCAAATAGATATTTCATATTTTCCAAATAGTTCTAGATGATGTTCTACTTCAGCATTTCAGGCATCATTTAAAGATGAAATACAGGACAAGGAAACAGAGGTGATGGAAATTATCTGCTAAGTCTCAGCTAGATGACTTTCCAGAAAAGTATTGAAAAAAACAAATTTACCACTACAGCAGCATAAGAAAGTTTGAATATCACTATCAGAATTAATTACATGCATGAAGTTGCTTAATGATGCAATTATGGGCAGTCCAAAGTTTAAGAGAGATCGTGATTATACTTACTGGAAACATTTGGAACAATACTGAAGAGTGTTGTTCTTAATATTAATCTTCTTATCATGCTGCCCTCTTAACACTTCAGACTTGTCTAAATTATCCCTTAGCCCTTATTTTTATTCCAACAGTTATGCTGAGAAGCTAACTTCCAAGAATTAAGAACACCTGCACACTACATGAAAATATCCAGATATGTCAAGATACATTAATGACAAAAAATTAAACTACCATTAAACTATTATTAAAACTCACTAAAATTAAACTCTGTACATTTACTAACCTTTTCTAGAAAATTTGATTTAAGAGTCTGTTAGCCACATTTCCATTTGCTCACTGTTGATAGGAATCCAGTTAAACTCCTCTCTCAAAAAACAAAACAAACAGAAATCAGCGGCCTAGATCCCAGATTGTGAGGATAAAACCCTTTACCAGTACAAGATTATTTCTTTGTTAATTCATCACAACCTCAAAAGACATTTGTATTCAGTCTTTGAGCTGGGATTATCTCAGTCAGGAAGTAGTCAGTCTCAGAAAGGTCTGAAGACAGGAAAAGCAACACTTTTTTCAAGCTTCAAGTCACAAGCTATCATTAGGCTTAAAACAAACTGTGGGCAGAATAGAAATCCCCTCTCCAGGAAGAGGTAACAACTGCCAAGTGAAGTCACTGATAATGGACTTGTGTACTGAAGAGAATGCCTTTTCTTCCAAACCTAGAGTCAACAAGTAGAAACAGGGAGTTCTTTTGAGGATTAATGTCACAAGATAAAAATAAAATCAGAACATCATTCTAGAAGCAGAGTCTTCGAAAACTGGAGCAGACAGATGATCTAAAGCACGTTAAGAACTACTGCATTTAAGACAGAAAACCACACCTATGTTACTGATGCACAAAGTCTAGCATAAAGCCATTCAGGGCAGTTGCTTGTGCTCTCCAACCTCATTCCTTCTCGATTCCTTACATTTCAAGTTACATCTCTGCTTCAAGTCAAAGCAGCTGTCTGTCTGCGAAGTCTAAGACAAACCTGTTTTAGGGAACAAAGATCTCAGGTTAGAGACAAAGCATTGCTGCTCGGCAGATTTTCGGTGCCTGTACAGCAGAGTGGCTGGAATAATACTCTTCACTAGGTTAGACAGCTGTGCAAGACAAAATGCTTCTGCTAGAACCTCCCTACAACAGCTGGTTAGGAGGCAAGCAGCAGAATGAAGGTGGGTTACCACTTGGGGCTCTGGGATTTGAGGTTAAAACTCTCGTAAATGACAAAGGGAGATCAGCAAGGTGCCAGTTTACTGACTGTACAACAGCAGAGATGCAAGTAAGCTGTCCAAAATCTTGAAGTCTCTCCTAAAACAAGATGACTAGTAACAAAAGCTTACAATAAAATATTAAAGTATGACAAGCAAGTACGTTGAATAGTCATCATCAGCCCTCTACTGCCCTGGCAGCTTGGGTACTACGTTAGCTGCAAGGAGTAGCATTCCTCTCAAAATTCAGTTACAGCATCCAATGCTATTAGCGAAGGATAAACACCACAGAACTACAAACATCTCCTGCACGGTCAGGCTGCCTGACCTTACATGGCACACAGAAGTGGAAGAGGTAATGAGAACAGGAACAGCTGGTAGTGCAGAGCAGCTCAATACCAGGAGTAACCAGTGGGTGGGAAGAGTGGAAACCGTAGAGGTATCATTAAAGGGTGAAGAGGGACCAATTAATCCTTCCTCAAGATGGAAGAAAAAGACCAAAAACCCAAGCAGAAGGCATTAAAAAAGACAGGAGTCATCATCCTCCTTCCCCTTTTCAGCACAGTATGGAATGAAAATGAGGAGCATGCTGCCACAGGATGCTGTGGAGGCCAGAGGCCCAAATGGTGCAGAATTTATTAGGTGAAACAGTCCTACAAAGGACTATTAAACCCGTCACATGGATATGGCCTCCAACTCAGAAGTCCCTTGCTGACAGGCTGCTAGGAGCAGAAGATATTTTTGACAGAAAAGCATCGCAGACGACTCACTTGAGGTCTGTCCCCAGGTTGCCAGTGACCACCAGACGGCACAGCGGGTCAGGAAAGTCTCCAGCTGGAGCCAGAATAGCCCTTCCAGTGTTGGCACAGCCCCAGACAGCTGGCACACAGGCAGTGTTCGTATGCTGCCTGACATTTAGAGGCCCAAGTAGCTTGCATGAGAGCTACTAGTCATGCCAAAGATAGTAGGGGATGCCCCAGAGGACACGCAGCAGGAGCACATGCTTTTGAGTAAGGTGTCCGGATTAAGAACAGGCCTTCTGTTAGAAAAAGTAACAGTAACTCCCACGTTTAAGTTGAGGTACTGCTTTGAGAGCATCTCTGGTGACACTGCTTGCAAATACATCATGAAAAACACGGGTTCTCAAACCTGTTACCCAGTGCCACACCTTCACTCTAACACCCTAGGCTGCCCTCCTTCCTTCCCAAGCACAGGCTGACTCAGCTTACTGATTTTAACACGATAACCACATCAGGCCTGTCAAAGGGAGCATCAACTCTTAGGATCTGGAATTCTGCAGTACCATATGTGACAGTCCGGAAGAGCCAGTACCTGTAGGGTTGTATTTCACTTTCGGTAACCCACTGCAAACATACAAGTGTTTTCTATCAGTTTTTCTAGTCACCATATGATGATTAATTTCAAAAGAACTGTGTACAATTGGCATTTCATGCATATTTCTATTTGATTAAATACCGCTTATAAATAGCTTTAAAAAACCTTTTGAACTGGTTGCTGCAATTTACAGAACAGTTACTCTGAACGGACTCAGGCCATGACAAAAATACAGATTACAGAGCAAGATCAATCCCCACATTTGTCCCACCGTCTACCGCAGGAGCCGAGCTCTCAGACTTACAGAGCACAGCGCAGTTTATTACTGATTTCCATGGAAAGAGAACTCCAGGCTAGAGTAAACATGCAGACCAACTGTAATCTTCTAGAACAATCCAGTTTGAAAACCCTGCAGTCAGTTGTCTTCCACTCTTTGAACAGCGGGCACCGAACGCACGTAGCTGCTCAGAACATACCCTTCTCCCAACTGAAAACGTATGCATTCCAGAGAAACTAAGTACTGTTAGTCCATGCCAGCTTTAAAAAAAAACACAATATTCTGCAGCACTTTGAATTGTTAACTGAATTGCTACCAGAGCTTACATCGTTACAACTGACGACTTTAAGAGTCGCTAAAGGAAATCTATGAAAGCAAGGAGGTTTGGATTTCAGGATGAAAATCCTGGTTTGACAATCCATCCTTAACTCACCGCGTCGATATTGTAGGGGTCTCCAAACAGCAAACAGTATGCGCTCCATCTCGTCTGAAAAATCTAGGCACAATGGGGGTTGAGTTAAGGAAAGAATGTCAGACCTAGTGCTCAGCCTTTAAGAGAATCTATTTAAGATTCAAAAATTTACCTTTTTAGCGGTGTTTTACAATCTTATTGAACATTCCTGGAGGATAAATTTTTCTTAGACTCATTTCCTTTGCATTCTTGTTTGGCTATCCGAGGAATAAGTTTCTACAGGTAAGTTTGAACAGTTCCCTCTGTTCAATCCTCCAAGAATGCTACAAAAGGTAAATTTTGAGGCCTAAATAGGTTGACAACGTTACCCTTTAGAATAGTTGATCAGTCTCTCCCCCTCCCCACCAGCGGTACGTTATGTACCTGCAACGACCTTAGATTTATAACAGAACAATCCCGAAGTGTGAGCTGTATTCCCAGATTTGTCAGAAGCCACCTGGACGTTAGGTGTAAGCAGGATGTGAGCAGCAGCAGTTGAGTCAACGTTCAGTATCGCAACCCTGCATCACTGCTACGTTCAGTCAAAGCATTTCCTCCCCTCAGCCTCCAGGTAGGGACGAAGACAGGGAGACTTTGTTGGAAGAACCAGAGGTCTAATTTAGAAGGATGCTGGTAATGGCTAGAGACTAGGAGCAAGATCAGTGCAACAAGCATATGGGACCCTGTGAGAGGTACCTTCCACATCGCAAGACTGCTGTTTTAATGACAGTTGTTTTCCTCCTTCCCCTCTACTACTCTGATCTTCCACCTTCAAGGAATTAAGCTTTCCAAATCACCATGAAAATTTCAGAGAATTAGTTTCCTGTATGTTCTGCTACACCAGAAATGATCGCTAACGCTCAGTATTGCGATGACAGCAAAAAGCAAAACCACTCCCTTTGCCCAACTGGTTTTAACTGAGAGTAAAGACAGACCCGGTAACATGCTTTTGAGCTCTGAATTGAAACAGAAGCTTAAGATGAAGTCCTTTTCTCTGCGTCAGTCTACCTTGGATGCAACGTTATTACATGTGGTTGAGAGGATTAAGCTGACTGAGTTCTACTGCTTTTCAAGTGGAGGTTAACGTTTAGCATTTTCTCAGCCCCAGAGAGCAAGTCACCACCCCACTGCAATCAGCCTGAACTCCCAAGACGCCTGAAGCTGGCAGTACAGGGAACCTGCTCCTGGAGTTACTATTAGGATGTTCTCTGTAGTGCAATTTGTAGCCATCAAAACATTTACAATTGAGTCATCACCACCTATGTCAAAATTATACATTAAATTAATTCTACTCCTACTGAATAAAATATAAGCAGACTCAAGTGCAACAACCCCTCGAGCAGTCCCATTAGTAATTACCACAATTTAGATATTTTAATTAGTTTTTAATGACTTTCATTAGGAACTGTCTGAGCAGGCTTTTTTCCCCACCCCCTCCAAACGAAGACAGACTGACTACATCCCTGTCAGAAGCCCATCCCAAGCTGAGAAAGCACACAAAACCAGTGTGCTTAAGGCACTTTGGAATCCGTAGCTACAGACCAACGGAATATGCACGTAGCATTATGTCCAGATCCATCTGACTGCCCGTTTCAAAGACCAAAAGACAATTTACAGCCATGGGTAGGCTTTGGCCAGCTGCAAAGTGAAATCTGCATTCAGGATCTAGCGCAGAAAAGCCTTTATCCACTGCCACTGCACTTCTCGAGCCAACAATACTTATTTTGTAACACAAAGTTACCCATAAATGAGGCATGAAATGCAAAACTGCTGCCAAATGCTCTTAGCTGCTGAAATGACATCCCTTCCTTCCTCCTGAAGACTAGGATCATAAAAGGAGTCAGCAGTTCAAAACATCTAGAACATCACATTAGAAATGATTAAAAAACTGAAGTACTACCCCAAACAGAAGAGTTTCATGGCACATGAGCAAAGCAAAAGAGCTATGAGAATCTAAGTGTAAGGCCACACAAGCCTATTCTGAAAAACAAAAAGGATGGAATGGAAGAAGTCTGACAATTACGTTCTGATTTTTTTTCCTAATAAACATCTGAGCTTGCTTCTGGTCTCTTAAGATGCAAAACCATTTTAATAGAGTGTGTTTAGATTTGGAGAAGACAGCAAAACACCAAAGGCTTCCTAAACAGTTTTAACAACTGTACAGTAAGAAGGCAAGGTATTTTAAGGATTTTTTTCCCCCACATAAGTGCTTGTGCAGCCTGGAAGAGCTGCAAGGTTCTGTACAGAAACCAATTTCCCTAAGATACACAAGTCTAATGAGGACATGTCACAATTGAGTGTCAGGCAACTAACTTGAGAGGAATAGTATGCAAAAGAACTATAAAGCATTAATGTTTAGCCTACTCAGTACCTTGATCCAAGATTAATCATTCCATCTTGGAAGACAGTTTTAATAAAGTAATTCAACAAAAGCCTTTCAGATACCACAAAAGTAAAGTGTCTGCATGGGTTGGTCAGGAGTGAGAGAATGGCTCTTTAGGCTAAACCATAAGAAGAAAGTTATCTAGAGATCAATAGTAGAACTTACAAGCAAAAGTTTGAGGTTTTTTGTGTTTTTGTTTTTAAATAAAAAGCTTCTTACACTTCAACATTTTTCTGCTGCAGACCAGATGTCTTCTTGCCCGGAGCAGCACCTCTCATCTTCCCCTCTGCATATTGTTCCCTTTAAAAAGAATACATTTGGCAATAAGACTAACAGGAAAAGAACCTTGTTTTCCCCTCAACAGATAACAGGTTATACAGAGTAGTCACAAAACTTCTAGTAAGTGATTTCAAGTCTTATTTGGGATAAGGAGGAACAAATTCAACTTAATAGCAAGGAGAGGATTTTAAAAGGTTGGGCTAGATGATCTTAGAGGTCTTTTCCAGTCTAATTGGTTCTACAATTTAGGCTTCTTCATATTACAAACTTCAGAGTGTAAGTTTCCATTTATTTCTCCTCCCACCATCCTCTTTACTCAATCACCTAGAAGCAACACACAAACTGCTTCTGAAAAATAGGACATTCTAGAGAAAAGCACTTTTGTCACACACACAAAAAAAAAAAATTGAAGATCAGCACTCATAAGAATCAAAGTATTTGTATGCATCTGGAAGCTGTCTGAGAAGATAACAGAATGGTTTTGTTTGGAAGGGACCTCGGGAGCTCATCTGGTCCAACGTCTCTGCTCAGTCAGGGCCACCTAGAAAAGGCTGCCGAGGAACATGTCCAGACAGCCTTTAAATGTCCCCTAGGTGGAATATCCTTAGCAGTTAACAATGTACTTTAGGGATACTGCATGAGGATCATTTTTAGTCACCTAACTTCTGTGTTAAGGAATGGACTTGCAGTTAGTCACCTTGCCTCTCCTCAAACTTCTGGAGCACAGAGGTCAGAACACCTCTATAGACATGTTTCATGAAGGCATTCGTTGTGGTTTTTCTTTTTTGTTTGTGTTGAACCTACTGCCTTCCTTTGATATATAGCTGTTAGACTGAAGCCCTATAGAAAAAAATATTCTGCTGACGAGGACTGACGAAACTACTTACTGATTGGCCTTTTGAAGTTCTTTTTGTTTCTGCAAGTTGGTATCCACGTATTTGAGCACTCTGCTTTCCGGAACCCATTCATCCCAGCTGGAAAAAAATACAATAAAATCAAACAATCGTTCAAAAAACACCACAGAATTGCATTCTACATAAAATGGGATCAATTAAAAGCTTTGCAGTATTTGAGCCTGAACTTCGCTTTTGTGACAAGTCATGGGCTGGCACAACTGAGTGTAAGTTACTAAACGCATTCCCCACTGTCTGAAGCTGTACCAGTTTCTCTAGGGTACCGTAAGCCTCAGTCATTTCTGAAAGTTTCCCAAACTTGAAGGATAGGCAATCTGGGAGGGAGGGGACTGTCTTTAATACAGAAGAATCTCAGGGGAAAAGAAAATCTACACTTACTAAATGATGGGGCATCTGTAGCCATAACTATATTATGAAGCGAGTTTCCTTTATCTATTCCAACATTTTATAGGTTAACAAATGCAGCAATAAGATCTTACTGTAAGAAGAAGAGCTCTGATTTCTGTCTGTGAAGGAAACCAAGATGGCATGAATATTTGAAGAATCTGAAGTGAACGATTTAAGAGAACAGGTGTTGGGGAAATTGCCATTATGAGCAAGAATTCCACTTTGACAAAGAGTGGATAATCCGAGCAATCTGACAAATTAGTTCAAATAAAAGCACATTAAAAGTGGCCACGTTATTCTGAAACATGCAAGTTAAAGCTCTTTGCATGAGTTCTGTGTCATTTGCACTATATGGCAGTAGCTGCCGCCCTTGGAACACCAAATTGACAAAAACCAATGCCACTACAGGAATATAAAGTTTCCAAGATTAATACAAGCCGAGCTTTGCATCCAAATATTAGAGGAACAGATACGCAGCTGTACGTCACCTAAGGTTCCATTTTTAGGACAGTGCCTTGGTCAGATAGGTAAGCTCCTTATCTTACTCCTGTCTGTACAGCTGCGAGACCTCCAAAGAAGTGTTACACAACTGCCATACATGTTATGTTGCATGATGAAGAAGCTTCCTAACTTGTTGGTATTTGCAGAAAAAAATCAAGCCAAGCAATTAACAAGTAACAAAGGACTGTAATTAATTACAGAACCCAAAGTTAAAGAATCTTATTGTCCCAGTTGTCTATATCTTGCAGCAAAGCCACTTTTAATGTAGCTAACTGGAAGCTTGAATGCAAAAAACCCTGAAATAATGCAAGCATGAAAAGAAAAGCAGGAGTCACATCATTTATGGCACCCTTCACCACTGGAGATAAACTAGGAAATGAAGTATCAAATTTATGCTGCCTCATTGATACAGAGCAGCCAGCTTCATAATCAGTTACGCTCCCTGCAACTGTCAGCATTTACAATAAAACATTTATCTGCCCATTGGCAGGAGGGGGCAGAGGGTGGGCAGGCAGACACATTTAAAGAAAACAGCAAGTATTAAAACATGAGGTTCAGTTTTTATTCAAGTCAGTGAGATCAAGATATCAGCAACACAATCTTCACTCAAGGGCCTGCAGCACTGAAACAAAACAAAAATCAGAAAGCCTTCTGGAGTCTGAATAGTTAGAGCTTCTATTCACTAAAACCCTCCTTTTCTTAAATTCAAAGCTGAGTGACAGAACAGAACTCAAAGAAAAACTACACAAATGCAACAACCTCATGACAAAGTTAATCTTTAGTGAGCTGAGCATTGTATCATGAAGACATCTTTATTCCGTAGAAGCATCTTACCGATAGTTCTATTATTTTTGCAGAAGGGAAAGGTATCTCCAACAGCACCTTTGTGTGAAAGGCCAGAACCAAAGCACAGGCTAGAACTGCTCCTATGAAACACTAAACAAAATAGATAGCTCTTCCCATTCTGAAAGCAGCCTTCACAAAGGCATGTTTTTCCAAATCTTTGCTGCCAGAAGTGATTTAAGAGTGAAATACCCTGTGAGCAGAGCACTTTGATCCACTGCACCAGGGGATTACCTCTCATACCAGCACGCAACAAGAAAGTTTTCGCACTAAATATTTCTGCCAGGGAGGAATTACAGTAACTGTTGTCAAACTTGACCAGAGTACTATAAAGCCTTCCCATTCATTAGTCTGCTGACACCCTAAGCTAGTTTGTCTAGATAACCAAGGTCTGCAGGAAACAGCCAGTTAGGCAATGTTTTCTTTGTGTTAGTATCAATCATTGACTCAGCTGTACAAAAATAGTTAGAGGTCAGTTTTATAGAACTCGCTAAAGACACAGAGGGTAGAGCTTGTCCTTGAAGATAGTATTCAAACCAATGAAAAGAGACAGTGAAGGTCTGCTTCCGTTTTATGGAAATACTTACTTTTTATTCCAGCCACTGTAATGGATAAAGTATTTCACTTGCTTGTCCTTTATGGCAACCTTTACACACTGGAACAGAGAAAAAAGTTTGGTCAGTACCAATGAGGATGAGAAGATGTCTGAATGAGTTCTGCTTTGTAAGCTTTCAGGCTCTAAACATGCGGAGATTTCATGCAAGCAATTGAAATACCTGGCAGCAAACTGACAGCAGGAAGAAGTTCTCTAACAAGTTACTGCCTATTTAGATTTGGAAGGGCTAGGCAAACAAAGAACTCTGCTCAGCTCTCCAAAGGGCCACCTTCATTGACAAGAAGGATCAGAAACCCCTGAGGATGACCAGAAGAGCAAACAGCAGTCACTTAACTACCCCAAGGTCAGCCAAAAGCCATTCACTACAGAGCTTGTTCACATGCAGGCCCCTACCTCACAGACAGGTAAGCTGGCTGAAGTAGAGTCTTCAAAAGTAAAATAAATCAATAATATGGATCTCTGCAGTCACAGAGAGCACATTGTATTCAGTAGAAAGGGTTGCATTAAAGGCTTTTTCTAGATTAAGAATGTACACATGGTGTAAGCACAGTTATTTCCATTACAGACTGGCCTATGAAGCCAGCAACTTCCTTACTCACCAAGATGAAGGTGAGACCATTCAAAAAGATGACAGAAGAAGGATGCTCCAGCTAGCCCACAACACCTCTCAGATGCATCCCTCCCTGAAACTCCCTGAAAGTTCCACATGGCCCTACTGGCAGCCTGCAGGACATCGCCGCAGCTCAGCCAGAAGAAGACAACGAGATGAGCCAGAACAAGCACACACACGGCTCAGCAACTGAGCTGTCTCCTGCACCCTGACAGGCAGGAGCTCGAGCTACCAGATCTGTATAGGAGAACATAACCAGAGACACGCCTCCTCCTGCAAAAACACAACCCACAAGACAGACTACGTAACCCTGCCTAGTCTTACCTTTGTGCTCACTCATGTCCCCTAATTCCTAGCTACACCCAATTAAATCTGTCAGCTTCGTCTTGGATAAAGCACTTCATCCAGAAAGGTAAAGCTTTGCTCTGAAGATGCTGGGATGCAGATGCTGCTGTACCACTTCCCAACACCCTCAAGTTGCTTCACTGTTGAGACGTGAAGCACGCCCTCTTTGGCTCTAACTGTTAACCCATTTTCTCTTGCCGTGCTGATCGAGTCACCTTTAAGTACTTCTGAGAATCCAGAGTCTTCTGCCGTGCAGCACTTGCTCAAGATCACGGCCATAACTCCTTCCCGTGCCTTCCCCAGTTTAAAGAAGCATTAATACGTAGGTGTCAACATAGAGCAGAACTTATCTTACTGCTGAACTCAACACCACCACGCACGGAACAAACTCAGCGTCACCCAGACTTGCAACTAGGAGGAAGGATAAATCCTGTTTGATATACTGCTGTGCTGGTTGCTCACTTTGACTCGCTAGCTTGCTGCGGACCTGGACGTAAAGCCAAAGACAGACCGTAGGCTCAAAAAGTCTCTATTTGTTTTGAAGAACGTAAGTGAGCACAGAGTAAAAAATTCAAATCTATTCCAGTCCCAAAATATTTTCCTTCCTGGCTGCATCTATTTTAGGAAGCAGAGAATTAACATGTAACCAGCCCTTCCAGTCAGCTTAGAGCAGTTAAAAGGTAACAGCTTTCAGCTGGAAGGAGGGAAATAAACCTTGTTTAATTTTGCATTGCACAAACAGATCCTACATGTTGATTGTTGGTAACTTTTCATACTATTCTAATGCAAACACAAGTGTTTCTCTGATCATCTTGCTGTGGGAAGCCACAAAGCAAGTAACTGGTACACTGAGAATCACTGAGTAAGATTAGATCAAAGGAAGAGCAGAAAGCTAAGGTTGTTATTCGTTAAAAACCATTCAAGTATCTTTGTAAAAATCAAAACCCAGTTCCTCCTGCCACTTCAGGAGCCTGGAAGGATCCAGATCCTCAGTGTAAATTAAACAGCCAGCCAAAAGCTCTCCCCAGCACCACTCCTCTTGTTGCTGGCACTGGAACCCACTGGAAGCAAGCCTTAGTTTAAGCATCCCACAGATTTCTGCAAGTCTTCGCATCCACACAGCTACAAAAGCCTCATGCAGGTTCAGAGGAAGCAGGAGCAGGAGGCCAAGTCAGGAGCTACACCTTCAGTAAAACGGATGGCACGGCAGCAGAATCTGCTTAAGGCCCGGAAGAAACCAGCAGAATTGGAAGCGCTGCACCACACAGCTGCAGCTGAAGCAGCCAGGAGGCTTCTCCAAGCCACAAGTCTGCAGCTCACAGCTTCCCAGGTTAGGGGGACAGAGCTGAGAACCCCGACTCCTCTGCCCATGTAACGCAGCAGTACTTTCCGCAGGGCTGTCCCACGTGAAGGCCACTGCCTGTCCTCAGCTGTCCGCATCTCCGAGGGAGCTCAAACTGCACTCTACCAGCTCATGCTGCTCCAGCACCAAGTTTTTCAGATACAAATGCTTCCCAGTGTTTTTTTTTTTTCCTAGGAGCACGCGTATTACAGAAGTTCAACACAAGATCTAGCCTCAGTAATTTACCAGCACAGCTGCACGTACCATGGTGGTGTTTTTTTTTTTTAATTATGTTTTTCTATAATATAGAACTACAGGGTCTAAAACTCATTAATTGCATACATTACCAGGTTTTCCTTCATTTTAGTTTCCAGCCTTAAGCCCATAATGTAAGGCACAGCAAGTACATGAATACAGTTCCCTACTTCCCCGGGCAGCAGTAAGCAGCCACACGTACCTTTGCTTCATAAAGGAGAGGTCCGTGAAAACAAAGCACTCGCTCACCTGAAAGAAAGCGCACATAAGCATCTTAGCATAATCCTCATGTAAAATTTCTGCAAAATACACGTTATCAAGTGCAGCACAGAATGAATCCCAGGTCAGCCACGCAAGGAACTCAACAACACAATCTGATCTAGAAGCAGGCTGGGGTCTGGAAAGTCCATTTATTCTTGTACAAGAGGACCAAAGCTGATTATTTAAGCCACGAAGGAAAGGCTCCTGAGGACTTCCCCGAAGAGCACTGCTGCCAGGACAGCTGCACACAAGCCACGTCTGAGCCTGCAAACAACTGGCCCCAAGCCCCGTGCTCCTGCCTGCGCTTCTGGCCACCGCCAGCCCAAGCTACAGGCACCCCTCAGTCCTGCTGCAAGGCGGGCACGCAGAGCTCCTCCCAAAGCCTTCAGCTTCAGGTGCAGAAATGAAAACACAGGTTTGCTACACGTGGAGGACTTCAGCAGGTGAAGCCATTTTGCTGTGAGGGATTCCTAAGTCTTCCCAACGTTGCGTGTTCATTCAGAGCAGGAATTAGCTTTCCAGACGAGACATCACGCCTGTACCTTGAGCTGCTGGCACAAGTGAGAGCCATGTTACCCGTACCGCTGGCAGGAGGCAGAACACCTGGGATTTCCAGCACAAGGAAGTCAGGAAAACAGAAACCCCAACACTTTCTTCCCACCCCCCTCATGGCTCAGAACACCAGGTTCGTGCAGCAGCAAGCAAGCTGCTTGCTTTGTGCTTTTAAGAGGGAAGAAATTGTTCTTCAGGCATGTCCGTCCACCCCTTCCCAAACAGGGAGAGCTCACTGTGCAGGGCTACGGCAGGAGTTTGGGTGTGCCTAACAAAGGCTATCTGGGGACAGATGTTTCCTTCTTGAGAGCCGCAGTACCACACATTTTCAGGGATGCTGCACAATGTGCTCAGGGTGCAGCACACATCCAGCTCTTGCCACGATTTCCAGGCCGTGCAGGGCAGAAGTGCTGCAACAGTCACAGCTCTGTGTGGATCCACAGCGAAGGGGCTGGGAAAGGGCCCCCAGGAGCAGGATGTCCCATCAGTGACACACCTTGAGTTCCTTGCGAGCAGCTCGGCAATGGCTAAAGTGGGAACGACCAGGGCACAGGCTGCAGGTTCAGAGGTGCCCTCTATTGTAAGTTTTACTCTGTTCTCAGAAACCCATTTCTGCGTACTGAAGGGATAAAATACAGCCAAGGGCATGTGGTGCCATGAACTCCGACCCCTCTTCCAACCTGTACCTTTGCTGGCTTTATTTTGACCCCACGGACATGGAACTGACTCAACGTTAATGTAGCTTTAACCAGCTGGACTCTGACAGGATGATCTGTGTACAAACTGCTGCAGAAATTGCACATCACCACATCCCAAAGCCTTGTGGCAGAGCAGGTACTGCACGCATTCCCAAAGTCCAGGTCTGGCAAGGTCAGCAAAGCTTGTCTGACGCTGCTTGAAGCGGATGAACACATCTGGACTTGGAAAAACCCCGCTGTGAGCTCACCACTGTGTGCCTACGTTGAGCAGGACGAACAGCGCACCTAGCCCATGGGATCACACGCTCTCCACAGAACCAGAACAAGTATTCACTGTGAGTCTGCGAGCACAAAACTGTGCCAGAAGTGTATTTCAACTTGTAAAGGCTTTTGTATGTCTAGAAAAATATGTAGAGATTTGTTAATGAAGTGCCCATTCTAGTACATTCAGTACTTTGCCACAAGGTCAAAGCTTCCCTATAGTCACGGCTACCAGCACAGCCTGCAGTGCCCTCATCCTTCACACAGCTCACCAGCACTGCTGGAAGCCACACCGCTCCTGCAATCGCGATGCAAGGTCGCTCTAGGCAAGATGTCCACACTTACTAAGAGAAGGACACGAACCTCAGTGTTGCAGGAAGGTTACCACGAGCACAGAACGCCAGCAGGCTCTTCCTCCTCCTCAGCTTACTGCAGACAGGCACGAGGCTTCTCCTCCATACCTACCGTCTCTCCCGCACTGCCACCGCTGCGACACCCACACCTATTCACGATCCCAGAGACGGGGTTTGTAAAAGAACAGTTCTTCAGCTAAAATAGCTGGCAGAAGCTAGCTGAAGGTGCTCGAGAACGCCACGCTACACAGAACACCCCCGCTGCATGCCAGCAGCCTGCGCCCAGGTAACAGCAGGCAGCTCTCCTGGCCCCACTGCGCTGTCAACATCTTCACGTGAGAAGAGCTTGGGGAAGGTGGAACTGAACTGCCCACTCCTTCGATTGTCCTACACGCAGAGTATTTATAGAAATAAGGAGTTCCACGCTCACAAAGGGAAGGCTTGTGTCACGGCCCTGACACCATTTGGTAACCAGCATCTCAGACCAAAAAACGAAGAAATCTCATCAGCATCATCAGGAAGAAAAACCTGCTTTAAGCCTCTCCGAAGCTGAACTTGACGTCTGAGGAAGACTCCCAATACTTTTTCCATTTGCTTTTTAAAAAAAGTGACAAGATTAACACCTGAAATACCAGCAGCCATTAATTCATACTGGAGCAGACGCTGATCTCCCTTCTGATGCCTACATCAACGCACAGCCCTGTCGTTTCCCAGGGTGCTCACACTTCCCGTTTGACATTCAGATTTTCCTACCTTTCATACCTTTTCACAACAAATGCAGTCTCCTCCTCGCCCATCGCTTTGTGAGAGTGCCAGTACAGACAACTTCTAAGCACACCTATCATTTAGCTTGAAAAATCTACAATTAGAGTAATTTTACTTGTCACGTTGTGAACACCCACAATAAAGCACTTGAGCCTTAGGCCTGCAGGATGCTTTATTCATGGGACGTTTCTCCATTTCAACGTTAACACTGAGATTATAAACATCTATATTAAGGGAAGAAAGTCCAAATTTGAACATCTGCTGTAAATTTCAGCCGCATGGATTCCTACAGCTAGGAGCAGTTTCTGTCTAGAATTCCACTTGACTTTCAACTTCTGCAGCTCATTCCATTTCGCATTAACTCAGTTATTACAACGTGAGCCTCACGTTAAAATCCTGGGCGTTTCTGCAGGTTAAGGACACCGGTGTCAGCACACGGCAAGGGATGCCAGTGCACAACTGACTGCGCTCTGCCACCAGCTGCCCCGATGCACGCCCAAGCGCTGCGGTGAGGGACGCAGAGCGGCAGCTTCCAGTCCTTCTTCTGCAAGGTGCTTTTAGAGACAGAACCACGGTGAGGGACGGGAAAACGAGTTTTCATTTACCTGCATCAGTACCAACCACAGCCACTACCTAAAAATCCAGAAGCATGCAACGTAAGCCTCGCAGGCAGCATGACCCTGCCCGTTATTGTCCCAAAACGCCGGCTGCGTTGAGGTCAGCACGGATCCCACCCCAAGCGCTGTGCGGCCCCAGCACGGCACCCACCGGAGCTCCCCCTCAAGCAGGGCGAGTGCCGAGCCCGTTTCGAGCTCGAGAGGATAAAAGTCCTGACACAGCCAGGAGATTTCTGCAGTTTTAATGCCCGCGCCTGCGAGCAGATTAAGCGCAGTGGGAATGACAGGGAGAAGGGCAGTCTCAGGCCTTACGGGCAGGAAAGCCAAGAGGAAGAGACGAGGACCGGCGGATCCCCAGCCCTTCCAGAACAGTCTCCCTGGCTGAGGCGCAGGGAGCTGACGTTTCCCACAGACTCCCGGAGCGCTGGGGCTGAGAAACGAAGGCTAAAACCCAGCGCCCCCGGAGGGAGAGGAGGCCCCGGGGGAGTGGGGGGGGCAGCAGCGGCTGTTGGAGCCTCCCCTCACCCGCTCCCTTTGTCCCTTCCCGGCCCCACCGCAGCCCCCCCGTCGCTCCCCGCTCACCCTCCTGGAACTTGGGCTTGGGGTCCTGCTTGGGCGCCATTTATGAGCGCCTCGCGCGCCGCCCGCCCCCTCCCCCGGCGGCCTCACCGCCGCCGCCGCCGCATCACGCGCGGCCGGCCCCGGCCCCCGCCGCACCGCGCATGCGTCTTGCCCCTCCGCGCCGCGAGGCACGCTGGGGGTTGTAGTTCGCCCCGTCAGGAATCCGCGTCCAACACCCCCCCCGCCCCCAACCGCTCCGCGCGCCCCGGCCGCGCAGCTCTGCCCGTGCGGCTGCGGGTAGGGCTGCGGGTAGAGCTGCGGAGCGGCGCCGCCGATGCGAGGCTACACGAAAAATAAAAATAAAGCGGAGAGGGACGAAAAAAAATAACATCCGCCCAACGTGGGGCTCGAACCCACGACCCTGGGATTAAGAGTCCCATGCTCTACCGACTGAGCTAGCCGGGCGTTGTTTTTGTGGTCTGGCTCCGCTCTACTCGACGGCGCCGCCCGCCGCCGCGGCCTGCCCGGCCCGGAACGGGGCCTTCAGGGGGTGGCCGCACCTCGGCACAGCCCCGGGAGCCCGCGGAAGCCGAGCCGCGGGACAGGCGCCCACCGTCGGGGGCTGTGGCCGGAGCTGCCCGCAGCAGCTTCCCTTGGTGCCTCCTGCCCTCGTTTCTGCAAGTGTAAAGCTGTGCGTGTGGGCAAACCCCTCGCATTTGAGCAACTGTGCTCTGTTTGTACTTACAGCCCGATGTTTATTCGTTTTTTCTGTCAGGATGCTTCCTGTGATTATCCTGCCGTATCTCTGTTTTCATACTTTAACATTATCACTTCAAAAAAAAAAAAAAAAAAGAAAGAAAAATGCTAGCCAGGCAGACAGAAGTGGAGCGGCACTAGATGTAAACGTCTGGGAAAGCTACAGGAGGTTTCAGTGTGGTCTGACAGCACCAGACAGTCTTCAAACCATCATGTTGGGTTTTTTTGAGGAGATAAGGAAATAAATATTTTGCAATTCCACATACACTTCCTGTACAGACTCCACTCGATGTATTGTGGGGTTAGGAGGGCACCAGAGCCTCATTACGCGGTTTGTCTCCTCAGCGTTTCGTTGCGCTGCATGCTCGTGTTTCACAAATGTCATTGTGGTGGTTTTCCACCAGGAGGCCCACACGCGGGGCAAAGGATGGCACCGTCGGCTGGCAGCGGCACCAGAGGCAGGACCTTACACCCAGAGGAGCAGCGAGAGCCACCTGAGCGAACACAAGACACGGGCTGAGGGGCCAGGAGCCCTCCACATCCCCAGCGCTGGCCGCAGGGGCCCTGAGGCGAGGCCTGGCTCAGAACGGCCTGGATGAGGGAGCAGGAGCACAGCCACGCAGCACGGCCGCCACATGGAGCCCTCACAGCCCTCGGCTGCCTCATGCGAGGGGCATCGGCCTCTGGGCCCAGACGTGCCCCGGGCAGGGGCCGTATCCTTCCCAGCGCAGGAATGTAAGTGCTGTGGGTCAGTGTCCCCTCTCTGGAGATATTTAGCAAGTAGGAGGCAGAAGTGGCCAGAGTCTGTTTTCCTTTGGCAAAACTACAATGCATGTAGTGTCACGGCACTCCCTGGGTGAGAGCACCGCCTTGCTGGAAGTTGCCCAGAGCCATTCAAGAGTAATTGTTTTTTAAATGGCAGGATGCTTTCAAAATTAACCTCGTTCTTCTCTGTTGCTTACAGAAGACCCAAATGGCTGATTTTGATGAGTCAGACGTGAAAATAATGGCACATCTAGTGCGCTGCACATTATGTATGCAGACCTAAACCGTCAAACGCAGTTTGACACAGCCAGCAGACCCAAACTGTCAAACACTCTGGCCTGGGGTTCATCCTATACCAAATAAGTTTTATCATGCCTTATAGCTAAATTACACTTAGAGATGCAGACTTCTGAGCATGAACTGTTCCGTTTAAAAAATGTTAGAGAGCTCCCCATAACCAAACCTGGAACACCCTATCCTCATAAACGCATTAGACCTCACTCACAAGTAATCTTTCTTAGACCTCACTCACAATCTTCCCAAATGTACGTATCAGAGACCAAACACTCAGTTTGGCTAAACATTTGTTTAAACATTTTAGCCTTCCAGCTTCAATAGATAGAGCTAGGTAGTGAGATCCTGACATGCAGAGAGAACAAGCAGGGAAAGCAGTACTAATAATATGCTCGATTAGTAACAGTCATGTATTTCATGAGGAAGGGACTATAATTTCCTGCAGTCTTCATGCCCTGCCACGGAGTTACTTAAATAGAAAAAAGAAAAGGAAAAGATGTAGAAAGGGAAAGCCTCCGACCTCATACTGGAGGTATAAGTACTGGGGAAAATGGCAGCCCACAGAGAGTTGTCATTTTTCGTTGACATTTGTGCAGATCCGCAGTGAGATGGGGGAGAGGTGGCAGTCGCATGGAGGACCCAAACCCACACACTTGCCAGGTAGGAAGAGATGGTTTTGAACAAATCTGCAGATCTTTCCCTGAGACCTAGTGCTCGCCACGGAGAGCATTTTATCACTTTGCGCCGTGCCCTTATTAAGTAAAGCGCAAGCAGCAGGCGGAGACGGCTGCAGTCTCCCCTCGGCTTGTGCTGCCCCGGCGTTTGATGAACCTCCAGGCCCTGCGTGTTTCTTGCACCCGGTTGCTGTCAGGGCTCCCCGGGCCCGGGACAAAGCCCCGGACGGGCACAGGGTCCCCGGACGCCCCCGTGGCTCTTCCAACCGGGCCCCCGGCCCCGTCGGCTCCTCGCCGCCCCCCTCCCGCGGTGGCACCGGGACCCCTTGTGCCAGCACCGGCAGGCTCCGGCTCCGGGGGCAGAACGGGGTGCGGAGGGCCCCTAGGTGCGGCGGACACCCCCCGCCAGGCCCCTCTCAGCCGGGCCCCCCCCCACGCAGCGGCCGTT
>CM021740.1:20989021-21098758 GCA_011075105.1 Heteronetta atricapilla
GAGCTCCGCCCGCCGCGGCCCCGCCGCCGGGCGCCGAGCCGCCGGTGCCGCCGCCCGCACCCATGCCGGGCCCCGGGGGGCTCCTGCTGCTCGCCGCCGCGCTGGCCGCGGGCACCCGGCCGAGAGGCAGCGCCGGGCAGCCAGGTTGGGCTGCGGGGATGTGCTGGGGGTGTGCTGGGGGTGTGCATGGGGGTGTGCATGGGGATGTGCCGGGGGTGTGCTGGGGATGCCCGGGGTGCGGAGCCGCTCGGGGGCTGAGCGGAGGGAGCCGCGGCTGACCCCGTGCTGCCGGTGCCGGTCCCGCCGGTGCCGGGCTGCCCCCGGCTCCCCCCGGGCTCTCCCGGGGTTCCCGGCCCCGGAGCGGCGCGGCAGGCAGCGGTGGGGGCACTGGGGCGCTCCGGACCCGGGGAGGTGTTCGGCTGCCAGAGATCTGCTGCGGGGTCTCCAGCCTCTGTTTCAAAAGTGGGATCTTTTTCTTTTCTTTTTCTTTTTTTTTTTTTCTTTTTCTTTCTCTTTTTCTTTTTCTTTTCTTTTTCTTCTTCCTTTTTTTTTTCTTTTTCCTTTTCTTTTTCCTTTTCTCTTCTTTCTCTTTTTCTTTTTCTTTATCTTTTTCCTTTTCTCTTATTTTTCTTTTTCTTCTTCTTTTTTCTTTTCTTTTTCCTTGTCTTTTTCCTTGTCTTTTTCTTTCTTTCTTCTCTCTCTCTCTCTCTCTTTTTTTTTTTTTTTCCCTGTAGTTAAACAGCAGGACTGTGTGCATTGAAACCAGGACTGGCCCCAGCCATGCTGTGGTGGTCTCTGCTCAGAGCAGAGCCCCAGAGCTACATGCCCCCCAGCCCTCCCTGCCCAAACCCCACAGCCATGGTGTTCGTGCCTTTCCCTGCTCCCTGCCCTGCCTTCCTCCCTGCTCCCATACCTGCCCCAGCACACAGATCCCCCTCTGTTAGTCGGGGTCCAGTCTTGCTGGGAGCCAACCCCACAACTAACACTACAAAAAGCAGGATTCCTTTTTGGTAGGACCAGCTACGAGCAGCAGTCTGTGGGAAGAGGTGGAGATGCATTGCCGGAGGGCAGAGAAGAGAGTGAATGTGTGGACAGTGCCCTTAAATCCAGGCACTGGGAGCTGGCAGCAGCGGTGGACACAACTTACAGATCCAACAGATATTCGGGTTCCTGGCCCCACTGAGCTGCCTTGGGAGTTAAGCATCCAGCTCAGGGGGTAGGAAGAAAGATGATTAACCCTAAAGCTAACCACGAAAACCCTTTCTTTGCAGACCCTGCTCTGTGGTCATCAAGCAGCGACATCGTTCATCCGATCAAGGTTGACGAGAGTGGATCCTTCCTGTCCTACGATTTGTCCCACCGAGTACTTCACAGAAGGTCTCTTTCCTCCAAGAGCAAGTTTCTCACCTTCTATGAAATGCATTACAAAGGACAACCCCTGAAATTCAACCTGAGCCTCAACAACAATCTCCTCGCGCCCGGCTTCGTCAGTGAGAGGCGATACGGGGGAATCGCTGACGCCAAGATCCAGTCCCACACTTACAACTCCTGCCACATGATTGGGGAGGTTCAGAGCCAGACCCTGAAGGGAGGCCTGGCCGCGCTCAGCACGTGTGATGGCCTGGTAAGTACTGAGGTTCTTCACCCACAAGCAAATAGCAGAAGCTGTGTGCAACCCTTTTTTTATTTTGAAAGTAATGGCAAAAGTCCTCCTGCAGCAGCAGAGTCCAGATCTTATTGTGTAGGTCTGATGCTGCTGTGGATGAGCTGCCTGTAAATTTCCCATGGATTCCAGTGGTTTGGGAACTCTTGGGACTGTGTTTACTTGTGTTTGTGTCCAAATTCCCAAAGACAGCAATTCTCATATCGCATCTGTCTTCCAGTATATAAATGTAGGCTTACGACAAACACGTCTGAAAACGAGGTTGTTCAAAGCCTGGAGCCTGGCTGCGCACAGCAGGATAGGTTCGTGTGTAGAGCAACTCCTTTATGTTTTGTGGATGTCAGCAGTCTTAGTCAATATTTTCAAAGGCAGTTGTGGCGTGTTAAGAGGGGAAATTTTGCTGAGAGCCACTGTCACTAAGAGACGTGGGGTGGAGGCACTCCGCAAGGCACATTCACGCCGTGTCTGCGTTAGCTTGCACCCGGCTGGCACAGGTATCGGGTCCCCACCGGGTTTAAAATCTCATATCGATTTGCAGAAGCGTTGGTGCCAGTGGAGCAGCTGTGGGAGGAATGGTCAGTGTGTTGGCGGTCCAAAAGCGTTGGCTCTGGCAGGAAGGCATGGCAAGGCCGTGCAACATGCTGGGCGCATCCTGGAAGGTGTCGAGGTTGTTCTTTTCCCACCAAAATTAACAGGATCTGAGTGTGATCAGCACCCCGCACTACACAGCTCCCTGAGCAGTTGGGTCTGGTTGTTCCGTCTGCACTCTCACCCTCAGTTTGGCAGCTGGGGTTCTGCCAACGAGGGCATGGGGTCTGGAGGAAGCCTGCCAAAGAGGGAGCAGAGCTCAAGAAGGGGCAAGCAGCTCAGCCCGGCGTTGGGAAGCACAGTCTGAGCTCCGTGGCTGTTGTCACCCTGACTTCCTCTGTGACTTTGGGCAGTTTTTCTGTGTAAGAAGCTGGGACTGGAGCGACTCCCATCTTCAGGGGGATAAATGCTGCAGGAAACAGCCAGGCCTTTCATTCTGATACAGAATAGACTGATGTGTCTGGGAGGAGCCCATGACCTTTCAATTCACTTTTCTGTGAACGTTTGGATGAGAGAAATCCTGGTGGCTGTAATGTGCACAGGAATAGAAGATGTCGTAAAGCTGCCTTGAGTGCGTTTGCGTGTACAACACATAGACGTGCTCGTAACGTACGATGGCTCTGGAGACATTTGGCTTTTTGTCAGACAGACTCGAAGCCACAGAAAACCACGCTAACAATATGCTGTGTGTCTCACGGAATTATTTAGGAAAGTAAAGCGTGTCCCTGAGCTGCTGCTTTGTTGCAGCAAGGTACCCACGTGCCGCTTGCATTGTGCTGGGTATTCCGGGCTGTAAACAAGGGACACATTGCTGCTGGGGAAGCGCAGTGCCACAGGCTGCAGAAGCGTACTGCGTTGGCACGTGGCGGGGATGCGTGGGATTTCAAGCCCAGCCTTGCTGTACTGCAAGCACTCTGCAGCTCTTAGCCGTGGAGCCCAGATGGGCTGTCCCAGAATTCCTGCTCGTGGCAGCCTCAAGTGTTGAAATAAATCGCGTTAGCACCTCAAAGTTCCTCCCTTCCCATCGCTGGTGCAGCAGCTGGTCCAGCATTTGTTACGTAGCACACGGTGATCATACCTGCTTTAACAGCCGTCCCCACCTTTGAGATCTGTTTCTCTGAAAGGCTTCACCTTTCTGAGAATGCTGCTTCAAGACTTAAAACTCCTCCTGTCAAGGATTCCAAAAGGAAATGTAGTGCTGAGCTGGATTTTGCTCCCTCACGCCCAGCTTTGCCAGAGCATTTTCATCTTCTCCCGGGCTGTTTGCTGCTCTTGTTACAGCCTGTCGTGAGCGTCAGGGAGGCAGGAGGCAGAGGTGTCAGCGCCGTGTGCTCCGATGGACTGTGACAAACGAGGTGCAGTAAGGTTAACAGGCGTGTTTTAAACAGAGCAAACCAGATGTTCCCGTGGACAGCGACCTGCTCAGTGCTTCTTCAGAGCCTCCCCGGGGCAAAGCGCAGCCCTTGGCAGGGCGTCCCTGGCAGGTTTACACGGGGCTGCTCCAGCTGCAGACCCCTGCCCAGGAGCTCCTGGTGTCGGGGGGTGAAGCTGCCCATTCAGAGAGCTTCTCACGCAGCGAATGCAAGGGCTTGCAGAGAAGGGTGTTTGGAGAAGCGGTCTGGGGCTCTGGGGTCCTGGGGGAGTCCATAACAACACAGTGCAGTTGGGCCAGGGTCAGGGGATTGTAATTAACCAAAGAAAGTTTTAGGGTGTCGCTTCCTGCTGTAGGAGGGATCCCAGTGACACATCCTTTCCTTATCGCATGGGGGTGCGATGCTCCTCGTCCTGAGGCTGACTTTCCATGGTTTGAGTTCCTGCTGTGACCAAGAGCTCCTGCGGGTTCCTCCTCCTCTTCCCCAGAGGTTTGCTGGTGTCTGTCCGCAGGAAGTCTGCAACCTGAGGGCTCAGTTCACAGCGATGGGACTTAGTGCACGAGGCCAGAAGCCACTGGCTTCATCTCCTGAGGATTTCGTTACGAAAACATCTCCACTGGTGCAACAGTTGCTCAAAGCACTGGTGCTGCACTGTCCCCAACGCCGTACTGTGTGCCCCTGGGCTTTGCAAAGCTTCTCCAGGAAGGTCAGGGAGAGGTGGTGTGAGCACAGAGGAGGAAGCACAGCATACACACATTCCCGGTGTGCTCTGCTTCTGGTTCTCTGGAGAAGGCATTCCTCTGCCTCAGCAGCCCGGCAGCCCCTGAACTCAGCGCAGCCACCGTTCAGCTCACCACCCGCTGCGCTTTGTGGCCGGGATCTCTTTAGCTTTTTGTTTTCGTAATGATCACTTCCCACTTGCTTGTTCTCTTGTGTCTGGGATTTTAGAGCTTGCAATATCCACAAAACAGGATTTCCAGAGAAGACCTGTTTCTTCCTGGAATATTTTGCAAACCTCTCCCGCTCCCAGGTTCTTTGGTGTGAGTCTGTGCGAATCAGGTGGCTTCACGGTGACGTCTCTGTCTCTCCCCACTAGAAAGGCGTGTTTCGGCTCATGAACGAGGACTATTTCATCGAACCAGTGGCCGCCAGCTTTCCCGAGGACAGAGTGGCACAGCCCCACAGGATATACAAACGCCACGCTCCTGAGCACCGGGGAGAGCAAGGCAAGAGGCAGCCAGCGGCGGGGGCGGCCTGCGGCGTGCAAGGTATTGTCTCCTTTCTCTTGCCTCTCACCATAGGCCAGAGGCAGCCGGGTCCTGGGATTCACGATTTGAGTTCTGCAGTTTGAAGTGCACGGTGACAAGATGAAGGAAGCAGTGCCAACCCCTCGCCCCCTAAGGTGCCTCAGCAGACACGCTTATCTTAAAACCCAGCGTTAAGCTCCTGTGATAGGCTCCCAGTAGCCAGCTTTTACCCGTAAAGGACACTGATCTGGCCGGAAAGGAAACCCTTTTGTGTCTCAGAGCACTGAGGCACAACTCACCCATGTGCTGCGAGGGGCTGGGCCCTGGGTTTCGTGGTGGTTTCTGTGGGCGGGGGGCAGCGCTGGGCTGCTCAGTCAGTGTCTGTCCGAGCAGGGGGCTCCTCGCTGCAGGATGGCCAAGTTTCCAAAAGCGTAGGCACACAGCAATTTCCACGAGCGTTTTTCTTGTGGGAAGGCTGACCACCACTTCAAAACGCGAGTCAGGAAAATTTTCTTGCTTAGCAGCAGGCAGAGGTTTTGTGGCATTCATGACTGCAGCCCACAGGTCACAGGAATTATTGCAGGGTTTTTTTCTCCTGCCAATTTTCCTGTATTTGCTTGTGTTTCTCACATACACGACTCCAGCGCATGCTGAACCTCAGGCCTCTCGCTCTCATCTTTCTCTTCTGGCCCTGCTGCAAGCGTCCTGTGATGTGGAGACAGTGTTTGTGTTCGTTTACATGCAAGCATCGGGTTTTGACCTTTCAGAGTAAAACTTGTCTCCCATGAGCTGAATTCCAGAATTCCCATTTAGTCCCGCGATCCAGGTTGTCCCCTTGATCCTTCTGCCCTGTAGTGTTTCTGCGATGCAGATGAAACTCCTGTCCGTAGCACCTTGCTTGCAGTAGTGTCTGGGAACTAACTGCTGATTTCCACAAAGGCAGCTCCCCCTCCTGCTTTTTGGTGGGGTCCAAACCCAGCTTTTTTTCCTCAGTGGGCCACCCGCTCCCACTGGACGTGTGTGTGTGGCTGGCCCCCACTAAACAACTGTCCAGAAACAGGCTGCTGGTGGTGGCTCAGATGGGCAGCGCTGTCACCTGAGAGCAGGTCCAGGAGGAACTGCAGCCTGTGCTTCTGGCAGGGCTTTGACTTTTCCTGGAGCAGAGCTCAGAGGCTCCATGGCACAAGCACAGGAGCACAGGCTGGGGCTCTGGTGCTGGGAGGGAGAGCGTACAACGCTTGGAGAAGGGCGTTAGAAGTCTTTTCCACGAAGGAGTCCCAGCACTAGTCATAAATTGGTTGCTGCTGTTCCCATGGAAGAGGAACAATCGGTGCTTCGGGCAGCCTGACTGCTGGAGCACAACCCCACGTCCCCAGGGGCTGGTACAGCTGCACTGGGGTCTGCGTTCCCCTTGTGATTTTGGACCTGATTTAACTCAGCTGAGATGGATGAAAGTTGGACGTCTGCCTGCAGCAAAATCGTGTAGTAGGGAGGTGTTTGCCTTAGGTAGAAATCCTGGAGGCAGGAGAGGCAGCAAGGGTACGTTTCCAGCCAGCAGTCCAGAGCAGGTTTTAAAGGTGAGTCCACTCGCTCTCCTGGGAAGCTGAGCAGCATCCCTGCACCTCAGCGGTGCCTGCCCAGGGGCCTGGCCTCCCCAGCAGAGAGCTGCCAGCTCCGGCCAAGGGGCCTCTGCAGCTCTCGGTGCAAAGCTGTTGCAAAGCCTGGAGGCCTTGCTAGGCTGGGTCTTTGAAGCTGCATCTCCCAGACAACGCATCATGATTCGCTTATTTCCTAGAGCTCTCTGCTTTCAGAAACCTTGCTTTTTTCTATAATCAGGTTGTCTTTAGGCATCCTTCTGTTAATCTAAAGGAATACGGGGATAATAGTTAGAATGGCTCCTTCTGGACTTTGAAGCCTCTGAAATCCATTTGTAAATGCATTTCACTGGTTGTAATATGCAGCACACCTGGATCTCTTCTGGAGCACAGACCAGCAAAGTGGAGGTGATGGATGTGCCCTGGAAAGGAAACTGAAAGCCTGCAGGATTTGTATGACTTCAGGTCTTCTATTTTGTACTGATGTATTGCTGGCTTTCTTTGCAAAACACCACGCTGCCAGATGGTGTTAGACTGACCTGGTATTCAGCTGCTGTCAGTCCCCTGTGCAGCATAGCGTGAGCCTCTGTGTACAGCTGGGCAGGCGTGTGAACGGGATCTCCCCGGGAAATGCCACTGGAACCCTCCTTGGTAGCCAGGGAGCCGCCGGCAACGAGCTTGCTGAAGAACCTCCACGTCCCGCATGGAAGCTCAGCAGCAAAGGACACAATGAAAACAAGCTCCAAGGAAGCCGTTGTGATTAAACTGTCACAGTGGTATTAGCAATTCATCAAATTATCCAGATACTTGGGATTTTTCAGTCTGGGGGATAAAACACTCTTTCACAGCTAAAGTACAGTATAGTCCATAAAATGTGAAAGTCCATTGTTAACAAAGTGAGGCAGAGCCCTTAGAAACCGGTCATAAAAGCAATTCCCACTGTGTGCGATGTGGTTTGTAAAGCCTTTGCCCAGCTTGGGGCTGACCCTGACCTTGATCTTGGAGCAGCGTCACAGGAAAAGTCTCGGCATGAGAATTCCCAGTTGCTGGTGTGCGTTAGGAGCAGCAAAGCTCTCCTCTGGCGTCGTGTGTCTTTTCAGCCCAATGAAAGTCCCTGTTGTTCCTCTGGGGACAAGCAGCGCAGGAACCCAAGGTTCTGTCTCCATGTGGTCAAGGAAATCTCTGTGCACCCCGCGGGTATTTCAGTCTTGCCCAGGACAGGGTTGATCTTTGGGATTTGGCTCAAGACATCAGTCCGACTTCAAGGACACGGAGTTTATCCTTTTGGGAAACTCTTTCCCAGCAAAATAGAAATGTGGGATTATACTCACAAATGCCGAGCCGCTGGTGTTTCTCAGCAGTGCGTGCTCAAGCATCTCTCCATGGTTGCCTGTATTCATGTGTCAATGCAAACCGTAAGTGCTGCTCTGCTCTGGAGGCTGCACATTAGTCACGAAATATTCAAACTCTGTTTCAAAGAATTTACTTCAAATGCCTTTTTTTCTCTTAGTTTTTTTTCCCGTCATGCTAATGCTGCTGTGCCACACAGTGAGATCACAGTCTTCAGCTCCCAGTGATTTTTTGGAGCACACACCACAGCAAAATTGCGAGTAGGTTATGGGTTCTGAGTGTGGGGTTTCCTTGTCACCAGAAAGTCCTCTCCTTTATTTCAGAAAAAAAGGGGCTCCGTGATATTTTACCAATGCTGCTGGCATTTAAAAAAATGATTTAAAAAAATGTTTCTTTTCCCACTTCAATTCCTCAGAATCTCGGGAAAATCTGGAGAGGTCTGAGAAGCGCAGGGAGAGATGGGAGCAGAAGCAACACAGGAAGAGAAGAATAAAGCAGCGCTCCATCAGCAAGGAGAAGTGGGTGGAAACGCTGGTGGTGGCAGACACCAAGATGATAGAATACCACGGGAGTGAGAACATCGAGAAGTACGTGCTGACCGTGATGAACATGGTGAGTCCTGGTTTCCTGAACCGCAGAGCTGCCAGCTCCCTGGAGATGCAGCCATGAGACATAAGGGCCATGGGGCTTGCCAGGGCTCATCCCCAGTGGGACCTCAGCAAATCTCTCGACAAACAGTCCGGTCCCACCCGCACGTTGGCTTTTCTGCACTGCTTGGTGCTCCATCTGCCTCTGGAGGATAAGGAAACCTCCTCACAGGAGGAAAGACCCCCAAGGACGTGGGAGCTTTGGCTCGGGCTCCCCTGAACTCAGCACTGGCAGTGCCAAGGAGAGGCACCCGTGAAGGGAGTGCTGCAGGGCAGCTGCCGCCGTGTTTCTCACCTCAACCCCACGTGCTGCTGAGCTGGTGCCAGCCCGCTGGTGGTGGGTGGGAACACGGGCCTGGTTAGCAGGAGAGCTGAGTGGCTTTCCTGGTGAAGTGCCTCTGAGGACAGCCCAGGGAAGGAGCTGAGCCCAGAACCAGACTGTAGCTGAGCTGTTTTGCTGACACCAGTCCATGGGAGCATTAAATGTAAAACCTGGAGTCAGGCTTTAAAAGCTAACTGTGATAATTTCATTGAAATTCCTCAACAGCTCATGCTGCTGCTTAAACTCAGGCTTCTCTGGAGACATCCACTCATAACTAGATGGTCTGGTGTGTTAACGAACTAATCCTGCACATCCGGGGTGCCACTGTTAGTTTTGCCTGGAGTCACAGAATCAGCCTGGCTGAGGTGGGAAGGGACCTCCAGAGGTCACCTCGTCCAACCCCCTGCCCACGCCAGGCCACCTTGAGCAGGCTGCCCAGGGCCATGTCCAGAGTCAAAACGTGAAGAGAACCTGGTGGTCTTGAAAATCCAGGAGGTTTCTTTTGCTAGCGTCCTAAAACAAGCAGATAATTCAGCATGAGTTGCTATAGTCTGTTTATTCTTGTGCTGCTGTGGTAACAGCCATTTGCATTTGAGACGAGGGTTTGGTTGTTGGCCGGAAAAGAGGGTGGGACTGGGTAGAGGACCTCAAGGTAACGTCCCTGGGTTTCTCCTGGTTGGTGAAAGCACTTCAACAGCAGAGGGATTCAAGATGTTAAACATGTCTGTTAGGGAGTGGAAGGAGAAGTGGTTCCCCAGGCATTTCTGGTTGAGTTTCAATGTGCTACACAGACTACAGCAGTTTCCAATGGATGTCGTCACCCTACGACTGCTTTAGTCCAGGTCTGCAGCTGGTCTTGTCTTTTGTTTTTGGGAATTACCCGAGATGTTGTCAACAACCTTCAGTAGCTTCCCTTTGAGCTCATGTTGCCTTGCAGATGTGTTTACCAGGAGAACTGTCCCAGGGCAAGGTCTTTCTTTTGAGCTTTATATGTTTGGCCTTTGTGTTTTCCAGGTGGCAGGGCTGTTTCACCATGCCAGCATCGGGAACCCTATCAACATCGCCATAGTGCGACTCATCCTCCTGGAGACCGAAGAGGTAAAAAGAAAACAAAGTGACTCACACTTCCATCCTGGCAGCCAGACTGGGATACACAGAGAGCTGGCCTTGAAAGCCTGAAATGTCAATCTTGGGCTGTTTGCCTGGACGAATTTGTGTAAGATAGATGCAGATTCCCATGCCGTACTTCCTTGCCTACTGCAAGGGCTGCAGCTGTGGTAAAGTTAGGAGGATTGCACGGTAACAGGAGCTGTGGAGTCCAATTCTTATAATAATTTCTAACTTAGCCACTTATTCTTCTGCGACAGGCTCTTCCCTCCCGTCCTGTAATAGCGGGACATGGCCTGGTGCCACTGGTGCTGTTTGCCCATAGCAGCATCCCTCCAAACCTGGTGCAGTGGTGGCCCCCAGGCAGCTCTGGGGCTGGGCAGCCGGGCGGCAGCGGAGCGGCTGGAGCTCGCTGCGTCCCCGAGGAGCGTCCCGCCGGTAGCACTGGGGGAGGCTGTGAGTCGGCGGTTGTTTGTGCTCCCCAGCTGCAGCGGCTGCTCTCAGGGAGCCTGACGCCGCTCGGGCTGGCTGCCCAGCTGCATCCTTCTCTAAAGCACATCAGCCAGGATGGAATATTTTCCTGCAGTGTTACTTAACCCCCAGTACTGGATGACTTAATGTTTCAGTTGAATCACAGAGGAAAAGAAAGTAGAAAAGGGCTGTATTCCCACCCAACCTATATCTTATCAAATATGAAGCTATTCCTTCTGTATGGCAGTTACTCCTGGTCTCGCTCTGATGTGTCAGAGATCAGACCCCTTACCACTGCACCCTGAAAAGCAAACAGGTCTGTCGGCAGTATGACAGCAGACTTTTAATTGTTTTGACAGGAGGATCTGAAAATCTCCCACCATGCAGACAACACCTTGAAAAGCTTTTGCAAGTGGCAGAAGAGCATCAATGTGAAAGGAGATTCCCATCCCTTACACCACGATGTTGCAGTCCTGCTCACAAGGTATTGTGCCCTTGGGCTAATTTTATGCTTTAGGTGCTACTCTGCCAGCTGGAAATTCCTCCAGCAGCTGCAGGCAGGTGGGACACAGGCAGCCAGGGGCACGTCTCAGTGGCAGCTGAGACACCCTGTGTAAAATCTCACTCTCTGTACCTGAGCCCTGTCTGGATGCCTGCACACACAGTACAACATAAAACAAGAAACCTGAAGGTGACCTGACCCTGATGGCAGGAACTGGTCTCAAACCTCAGGTTTAAACCTGGAGACAGCTCCCAGTTGGCCAGAAGCTGGGGTTTCCAATCCAGGTTTTCACCATAGCCCTTTTGGCAAGCACCAGAGTGGGTGGATCCTTGCAGCAGATGTACACAAGGATTAGCTCTCCTTTTTCCCTTGCAGATGAATGCAGGGATTTGCAAAGGAGCCTCAGAGCAGGCCCCTAACCTCCCATGAAGCTGGGTGGAATTCATGCCTCTGGCCAAGTTTATGTACCTTGCAGTCAAAATGTAGTTTGATGGTTTCAGGCTGCAGCAGCTTGGATGTTGGCAGTATCGTGGTTGTTTGTGCAGTGATTCACATCCCGCAACAGAATTATCTTCTTTAGGAGATTTCCTTTGTAGCAGAATAAGGCACTTAAGGCCGTGCACTTCGATGGAGCTGTTCATCCTGGGTGGCTGGAGGTCCCCTGCCCTGGACCACAGCACCCCTGGGATGTACTTACCCAAGAAATGTAGCAATTGCCTAATTATTCCCAGCGTCAGCTTTATTTATACAATGGAATAAACGTAGCCAGCCTGGCTTGCAGTTCACATTAATCAGTCTTTCTAATAAGCTGGGGATACCGAGAGAGTAAAGGGGAAAGGAAAGATCATAAATCTTCCTGCTGCAGAAAGACGTTTGGATGTCTCCATTCCTGCTTCTGTTTGGCCAGCATCAGCTGGGCTCAGACACATCCCCTTAGACCAGGCTGGGGAGGCAGTGGGGGCTTGCTCCGAGGTGGCTGCCTTGGGCCGGCTCTGCGCATGTAGCGCCCTGCCCGCGCTCGGTCTTGTGTCGTCCTTTGGTTCCTGCCATCTTCAACCCCTCTTTGCTGTGTGTGTTTTCCAATCACCCAAGGAAGGACATCTGCGCAGCGATGAACAGACCCTGCGAGACCCTGGGTCTGTCCCACGTGGCGGGGATGTGCCAGCCCCACAGGAGCTGCAACATCAATGAGGACACGGGGCTGCCCCTGGCCTTCACCGTGGCCCACGAGCTAGGACACAGGTACCCCTGTTTCCTTCTTCTCCTTTCTGACATATGTCCTCTGCATGGCTTAGTCAGGACTCGACAAGGGACAAGTAGAAGCTTGAAAGATGTTGCCAAGCAATTCCCTGAATCCAGGGGAATTTACCCTGGGAACTTCATTCCAGAGTTAAGTTTTTGGTTGCCCCAGGTTCAATGAAAATCATGTCCAAGAAAACGTAGACGAATTACACATGTATGTTATCCTGTGTTGCTGATGCTAAAGGTTGTGGAGAAGAGGGTTGCTCATTACGAAGTTTTAAAATAGAGTTCATGTGTATAGCATCAGTGACAGAATTGGGCTTGTCCTGATTTCGGTTAAACTTGGGAAGGTCACTTGAACATCATAGTCCATAACAGATATCTTAGTAGAGTACTGTAACCAGTAAGTTCAATTAAACTGACTTGGTTTAATATTCTCATTACTCTCCTCTTGGCTGAGCTGTCAGTAAGAAAGCTAAAGTGAAAATCTTGTGTAAAATACGTACACTGGGAAAAGTCCCATGTAATAATTATACGTTACATTAAATTTTGGATTTAATATAGATCTATTCAGCTAAATGCTTGCTTTGCATGCTCTCTGCATGAGGCACAGTCCATTGGCTTTGTCACTTCAAAACAGCAGAAATATCCCTGGTTTACTCCAGTGCGAGGTGACACAAGCTCCTGGGGCTGTTCCCCTTGCTCGCCGTGTCGCAGGACACGGGGACTGGGCACAGGCCAAGTTTCCCCAGCTTACCAAGCAGCCTCCTGTTTGCCCCTGCTGGCCACGGCAGCTCATCCCGGGCATGCTCTTGGCATCCCCTTAATTGCAAGGTAAAACAACCCCGCTGGAGCCTGTCCCCCACCACATGGGACAAAGCTCGTGGGAGTGTCTCTGGTCCCGTTGCCCAGGTAGCCAAGTGCTCTGCTCCCCGTTCATTAGCAAGTGCCCACGAAGCTGTGAATGTTTTTAATGTCCGGTGTAGCGTCTCAAAAGCAGAGAAGCTGCGTGGTTGTAGCGGGCATGCGGCTCACCTCTCCTTTGTGGGACTGTGCTCTTACACAGTTTTGGGATTCAGCATGATGGAAGCAGCAATGACTGTGAGCCAGTTGGGAAAAGACCTTTCATCATGTCTCCACAGCTCCTGTATGACACGTCCCCACTCACCTGGTCCCGCTGCAGCCGGGAGTACATCACACGATTCCTCGAGTAAGTCCTTGCTTCCTCTTCTCTTCCGTTTGCGTCTGTACTTGGGGCTGAACTGGCTGCCACAGGCTGGGGCTGGGCTGGGCTTTGGGGTCTGCAAAAGACTTTCTGGTCTCAGAAGTCAACCCCAGGGCACTCGGGGGTGTTTCTAACTTGCTCGGTTGCCTTGGTCCTTGCTGGGAAGGGTGAGTATTTGAATGCAAAGGCAACAGAGCGTTTGTGCAGCGGCGCAGTGATTGTTGGTTGAACAAATAAAGCTAGAGCACTTTTCTTCGTTGACTTAGCAGTCAGGATTCCCAAAGCATGGTTGCCCCAGCAGCAAAATTCTGGTGCTGGCTCTGCTCCTCTGTGCCCCAGTGTCAGCGACGGGTCGCTTGCACCAGCCTAGCAGAGGGGTGGCCATCTGGAAGCACGTCGTTGGCACATCCAAGCCACCGAGCAGAAGGAGTAATTTCCCGTAGCACTTGGGGTTTGTAGCACTCAGTGCACCCAGAGAGCCTGATCTTGCTTTCTGCTTGTCCCAGCAGCAAGGCTGTGCTTGGGATGAAGGTGTGATGTTTGCCTGTAGGCAGCAGGCACCACGTGAGGAGATGAGACCAGGCCAGATTCTTCCCTACATTTGCTTATTTTTAGTTCCCTGTGGCTGATTTTTCAGCCTGTTGTTATTAAATTCTTAGGAACATGGCCCAAGTTCCACATTCGTCAGCCAGTGTCTTGCACTGGAGGGACGTTTTTCTTCCTTGTCACGGGAAGGTTAGACAACAGTGAGAGCATCTGCCAGAAGCAGCGGCAGAACCGCTCAGGCTGTGGCTGGTGTGCTCACGAGGGGCTGCGAGCTGCGAGGTAGGAAGGCTGCCTGGTGCTGAGCTCCCATTTCTAAATCCAGCCAATGGCCCGAGGTAGTGTGAATTATTGTTGATTTTTGGCTTTTGGTGGAATGGGGCTTTCTTGCTTCTACAGAGTTCTTGGCCCTTTGTCTTTAACCGTCACTTTTAGATGAAGCATTTTCTGCTGCCAATAACCTTGGGTTGCCGTTAGCTGCAGCAGGGCAGAAGCAGACCATCTGTCTGCTTGCCCAGTGGTGTTTTGGTCTCTTTGCTCCCCTCCCAGAAGGGGCAGCTCTTCCTTCAAGAGTGGAGCAGAGTTCAGCAGGCGTCTCTCCGCGTCTGTGACATCCCCGAGGCGAAGGAGGGGCCTGCTGTGAGCGCAGACACGAGCTCGTTTTAATACAGTGTTGGCAGGAGAATGGGCAGGAGTGAGCCAAAAAATGAGACCCTGCTGACCTGGGGTTGCTAGATGTGCTTGGAACAGACTTCGCGTTAGGAAAAAAAGCCCTCTCAGATGATGGTGATTGTTTTACAAGAGAGGGTGAGCACTGCTGAACAGTTAACACTGGGAAATGGTGCGTGCCTTCGATGGCAGCACGGCCCTGCTGCTGCTGCGAGTTGGACAGGGGGCTCTGCGACCCTCCGTGAGCATTCAGTGGCACGGAGAAGGCTCCCTTTGTCTCATAGCAGCTGACTGTCATGGCTCCCCGCAGTCTTTCCTTCCCTGGACCAGACAACCAGTTTTTCAACCTCCTCTGGCAGTGCTGAAGGTCTTCGTCCAACCTCCTCCCGTGGGCTCCTCCTGGCTGACCCACGCCGTCCCCTGCCTGGCTCGGCTGCAGCACCCGCTGCTGCCCCTGCTAGCTGCGAGCACCCAGTGCTCCTCTGCAGCCAGTCCGGCTCCTCTGTTTGTGCAGCTGATTCTTCCCGAGTTTAAATCCTTGCCTTTGTTTTTATTGAATTCAGTCCTGTCTTCTTGGGCCTTTCTTTGAGTTCTCCAAGAGCTTTTGGAATTTTAATCCCGCTTGCGAATGTATTTGCAGATCCTCCCAGCCTACTTGCGTATGGGGAGTTAATCACCATACCACCCATCCTATCATCTAGCTCATTAATGAACAGGCTGAAAGAGGCAGATGCAGTGCAGACCCCTGTGAGTTTTTACTGCGGACTGTGGGTTTCTCTATATCCCTTCAAAGCCAGATTAAAACTCATGCCAATTTTTGCTGGCTCAGTGAAGTTTTTTGGCAGAAGGTGGAGGCCAGTTGAAGGCACCATAGGGCAATTGTAAAATACTTAACAAAGAAATAGATTTTGCTCATACCTCTGGGAAGTCAACAACGAATCTAAACCATTCCCCATGCTGGGGCTGCTGAGCTCTCCTGTAAGCTGGGACAATGTTGGGCTGTTCCCAGCCCAGCCAGGGGCTGGCAGGTGCCTGGCGGGGACCCCGCAGGTGCCGGAGGGGCGAGGGGCAGCGGGTGTCTGCTGTGCTGGCTATGGCCCTGCCAGCACCCCACAAAGCGGGTGCTCGCCGTGGCTCCCGACCTCCTGCCAGCCCCGCTCCCTGCTGCTCCCGAGCTGGGCCGTGCTGCCAGCTTGGGTTAGAAAGGAATCCTGTTGCACGTTAATTTAGAGCTGTTTCCAATCACAACAAGCTGAAGTAATCTAATCTGCTCAGAAACCCACGCTGGAGACTTTGCGTTGCTGGAAACAAGTTTGTTTAAATCAACACTGTAAGCTAAACTAGTGACAATTCCTGGTGTGTTTGGGAAGTATCATAGCAAAACCACTCGCAGCAGAGCAGGCCGGCCAGGAACAGCCACTCAAGCTCCCAGGCAGCCTGGCAGGGGGCCACAAGCCGCCTTGGCAGCGCTCTGGGCTCCGTTTTAATATCTCTTTTCTAAAAACATGCTGTCCAGCACAGGCTGAGCACTGTTTGTAGCGGCAGATATGAGGGTGAGTGAGTTTTGCTGCTGACAATCCACTTTATTTTTATTGCCAGGGCATTGACACTAGAGCCAGAGCATCCGTAGGGACGTTTCGGGAGCCAGCCTGGTGCACGAACGCGAGGCCAGCATCTGCTTCGCAGCACTGCGATGTTTGCTCAGCGAAACCCTTCACCTTGAGTGGTGAAACTGAGGTCCAGGCTCCTGGCTGAGGGCTTTGCGAATGAGCTAGCTGCAAATTTAAGAAGCAGGGAATTATTCCCAGGCAAAGCTTCCCAACGGGGAACACCAGGACATGCTGAGGGTGTCAGTGGGTGGGCAAGAGAGAGCGAGGAGGGAGGCTGGCTGGGTTTTGAGGCAAGCACAGTGCCTGGCCCAAGCCTGGTGTATTTTCTAGTGCTGCTGGATCCACAAACAGCGTTCAGTGTGACTGGGACATTGGTCTTGCAGATGAAGGGTGGGGAAATCAGGGAGGGGGAGCGTGCAAGGCACCTTCCCAAGAGCTGCACAGAGAACGTGGTGCTGCCTTTGCACCTTGGCTTCCTAATAATGCTTAGTGCCATGGGTGCAAGTGCCCATCTCAGAAAGTGCACGTACAGATCCGTGTCCTGGAGCAGGCCCGGGATTTATTGGAGAGTCACAGTCGCATCAGCTAGAAAGTGAACGTCAGGAGGTTAGGAAGAGACACTGACGAGATGTTTGGTTCCTCTGCCAGCAGCTGCTGGAGCGGTGCCCAGGGCCCACCTGTAGCGGGCAGGCCGTGATGCCACCCTGATGTCTCTCTTTCAGCCGGGGCTGGGGGCTGTGCCTGGACGACCCCCCTGCCCGCGAGGTGCTGGACTTCCCCCTGGTGCCCCCGGGCGTCCTCTACGACGTGGGCCATCAGTGCCGCCTGCAGTACGGTGCCTACTCCACCTTCTGTGACGACATGGACGTAAGCTGTGGTCTCCCAGTGTCGCATGACCTCGTGCAGCTCCAAGGGGGTTTTGGTGACGGGGGCTTTGCACGGGGTGACCCTCTCCCTGGGAGTTAAATCTGTGCCGGTGAGTTGCTCTGTGCAGTAACCACGTCCTGTGCAAATGTGCTTTCTGCAGAGCGTCTGCAACACGCTGTGGTGCACAGTGGGGACCACGTGCCATTCCAAGCTGGACGCTGCCGTTGATGGCACAGCATGTGGGGAGAACAAGGTAACTGGGAGCATTCCCGTCGAGAGATGGAGAGCCTCCTCCTTTGGTGTGCAGGGGAGGCTCTTTGCCAGAAAAGTGTCAAACCTGGAGTTTTGCAGACTGCAGTGCGTGGGGAGGGGCTCACCACGCTGCCCTCACTCTAGCAAAAATCCTGCCAGGGAGAGTGAAGCAGAGGAGTCCTTAACAATGTGAAACGTGCAGTTTGCAGGGAAGCACAAACCTTGCTCTGCACTCACAGGCACTGCTGATGCAGGTGCTGCTCAGGGACATGGCCAATGTTGGCATTGCCCGGTGGAGGGGCAACCTGCAGGGACGTGGTGGGTACCCAGAGGCCCTGCTCTGCCCTCAGCCCCGGCCACTGCAGGGGCTTCTTGACCAAGGCAGCATAATGCTGTGAAGTTATAAAACTACCTGCACGTGCCTCTGCTCAGCACGTTAAGGGGCAGTGCTGGGGGTCTGTTGCCTCACTGGAATCTTCAAACTGCCTGACATCCCTGAATTTCCCATAGCACAGAGGGGAACTTGACTCTGGCTGATCGTGGCTGACATCCAGGCGCCCTGGAGTGAGTGAAGCATGGGTCTGCACAGGGCGATACGGGTGCTGGGCTTCAGTGCTCCCCCAGCGTAGGGCTCTCTAACTCAAGGTCCAACGGCATGTCATTTACCTGGGTTCTCTTCTGCTGCACTGTCCCTTTGCAGTGGTGCTTCAACGGCGAGTGCGTGCCAGTGGGTTACCGTCCCGACGCCATCGACGGCAGCTGGGGGCCCTGGAGCTCGTGGGCTGCCTGCTCACGGAGCTGCGGCGCGGGCGTGCAGAGCGCCGAGAGGCAGTGCAGCAGCCCCACGTAAGTGAGCGCGGGCTCCCGGGGTCACTCGGCTCCTCCAGGCAGGAGAGGAGCCCAAGACTTCTGATGGCCGCGTAAAGCTGGGACTGTCACCTGCCCGGCCTGCTCCTGTCCATGTCTGCACTGCACAGCAGAGGAGTGGTGCCAGGATGTGGTTAACTTCCTGAACAAAGTGCTTCTGAAGCACTGCGGGCGATTCATTTCACGGGGCTATCCGGCCGTCTGGGCGGCAGAAGCCTCTGGAGGGGCAGAGCTGGCTCCGTCCGCTCTCACACGCAGCGGCTCCTGCGCTGTGCACGCAGAGCGTGCTGGAATGTGGTTCCAACAAAGAGCAAAGGCTCGATGCCTGTAGATGTAAAACATATCCGGTGTCTTTTAATGGCAGAAAAGAAAACCAGGCATTCTCTCATCGTGATTCACCATCATTTGGAAAACTCCCACTGCTGCTTATCAACCCTTTTTTCCCCATGAATGATTTCTGAGCGTGCTGCGTGAGCTGCGGCGCTGGGGACGCTCCCTGCTCCCCGGCTGGCAGGGCAGCAGCCGGCTGCAGCCCAAGGGCCGACCCAGCAGCAGCATTGTCCGTGCCGTGACCGCCGCGCTGACCCAGCTGCTCCCCAGATGTCTCCCTCCTGCCCAGCCCCTATTGTATCGAATCTGCACAAAGGCCTCTGGCTCGCCCAGGTGTCAGAGTGCCCTGGAACAGGGAGAGAAAAGGGCTTTGTGAGCAATTTTCCAGGGGCAGTCAGTTTTCAATGGCTTAAGGAGATCTGAAAACGAAGAATCTCTCTAATGAGCCCAGATGTGCTTTCTGCCTAACTTCTTCCTTGGGCGCTTTGTTTTTAGCACATGCTATCGAACCGTTTAAAGAATCACTGTGTAATCTCAGTCCTAGGTCAAGAGCCAGGTTTGTGTTTGACATGAGTTTTGTGACAGAAGTGCAATTGTAGTTTATGGAGTGTTTTAAACACAGCTGCAGGCATGTAGGAGAGCAAACAGTAAGAGCAGCAGAATTTCCCTGGGCAGCTGTTTGCTTTGGCCACTGTAGGTAAATCTTCAGCTTTGCCTTCTGGATGAAGTGAACAAATGTGTGCACTAGGTAGTCCTTCCTGCCGCAGGCATTTCCTTAGGGAAGGGTATGTAAACAACCATCAAATAATAATTAATTTTATTCCCTTCAGCAAAGCGTGCCCGGTCTTAACTGACTGGGGAAAAAGTCATTTTCATAAGGTCGTGGGGCTGTGGGCCGCTGAAATCGCAGTCACCAAACCAACCGTGTGAAAAGGCAAGCATCAAAAACTGGTGGCAGCATTTTGAGAGTCTGTCGGCATCTAAGAAAAGCCCCTTTAAGCCCCTCTCACTTTGAAAATGTTGGAAAGAATGATACATTTTTAAAGTACTTTCTGAAGTATCCTTGAAAGTAAGTGAGAATTTATAGCCTCGTGTGTTTCTGGCTGTTTCTGCCTTTTAGGAACCATAAGCATGAAAAATCTAAAGCCTGAAGAAATGTGTTTCTCCTCAAAAGGTGTATTTTGAGATTTCTCCTGTCTGGTTCATGCTGGACCCGTCTGTCAGCCCTGCGGTTCTGGCCGGGCTGCGTGGCAGTGCAGAAACACTTCTGGGGTCATCCAGCATGGGAAGCAAACGGGGTGGGCCAGGGGCGCTCTGTCAGGGGGCCTGGAGCCGTGGCCACTCGCCACTTGGTCGGGAGCTCCGTCCTGCTGGCCGTCCGGCCCCGGCATCCCTGCTTGGATCACCGGCAAAGTCACAACCAGTCGGAGCTGTGGCGAGCAGAGCGGGTGCAGCACTTGGTCCGCAGGGTGTCACGGTGCCCGGCAGCAGGAGGAAGGAGGGATCTGGACATGAACACTGCTGGTTACGCCTGTCTTTACTAACTGTTTTTATAGCTTCATAAACCAGGCCTATAAAAGTGGCTATATTTGCAACACTACGGAAGGATTGTGTGTTTATTTCTGCTTTTCCCTCCTGCAAACAGGCCGAAGTACGGGGGCAGGTACTGCCTGGGAGAACGGAAGCGGTTCCGGATCTGCAACATCAGGCCGTGTCCCCCCGACAAGCCGTCCTTCCGCCAGGTGCAGTGCAGCCAGTTCAACCCCATGCTCTACAAGGGGAAGCTCTACAAATGGACGCCAGTGCCCAACAACAGTGAGTGCATGCAGCCTGCTGCCAGGCTTCTCCCGAAGCCCTAGCAGAGAGCCCTCGATAGATTCTTGCCATGGCTTAATCTTGCTGGAGCTGCCTGTAAAAGATTTGCCTTCCTTTTGCACCAGTCTTGCAGTGTATTTATGCCGTATTTTAAATTATGGCTGGGTTTGCAGGATTAATTTATGTTGTCGGAGATGGTTACATGGAGAGAAGGTGGCACCTGTCCGTGTGAGCCCAGGGCAACGCTGCTGCAGAAAGCAGGCGAATGAAGGCGTGCAGACCCCGGCTCCTCGGGTTCAGTTTCTGTCTGTTCGGCTCCCCAGTTAACCCCTGCGAGCTGCACTGCCGCCCAGAGAACGAATACTTCGCAGAAAAGCTGCGGGACGCTGTCATCGATGGGACTCCGTGCTACGAAATGAACGCCAGCCGGGACATGTGCATCAACGGCATCTGCAAGGTACGTCCCGCACCACGCTGTGCCGGGGGGGCAGCAGCACCCCCATGCCGCAGGAGCCGAGGAGGGGCTGGTGATTGGAGCCCGCTGTCCCCACGCAGACATTCCCTGACCCGTTTTGTTATCATTTTTCGGCACGGAAATGAGGGTGAGCTCTCGATATTCACAAGGTATTTGGTACAGCGGTATCTAAGCCTCTGTGCTGCCTTCAAGGAAATAGAGCACAAAACCAAGGAAATCCACGAAGTACAGCTTCACTGGAAAATAAGGCAAGGGAGATAGAAAGGGCAGGTGGAGAGGACACGCAGCCCAACCCAGCCCTGCAGCGCTGGCAGGTGCTGCTCTGACCCACAGCCTGCAGCAATGGAGATGTCTTCCCCAGCCCCTCTCCCAGTGCTGGTGTTTGTTTTTCCTCCCGGGCTGTTGTTGTTCTTCCTTGGCAGCTCCGAACAAGCTGCAGCATGTGGCAGAGCTGCCTGGCTGCTGCCTGGGGAGGGCATCCCCAGCTCGGGAGGGACAGGACGAGGACCAGAGAGAGCTGCAAGGAGGAGAAGGCAAGTCCTCATCTCCTTGTCTCCTCCGTGGGATTCTGGGTGCTGCTGAGGGCTGTCATGCAATGGTCAGCACAAAGAGCAGCAGGGAAAATAATCAGTAAGTTAGTTTCAGGCTGTTATATAAAAACCATTCGTGGAAACTTCCTCCTCTTCCTGGCTGCGCTGCCAGTGGCACCAGGCAGAGGCTGATGGCAATTGCTCTGCGCAGCAGGAGACTCGGAGAAGGTCACATTTCCTCCTTTAATGGTCTGTAAGTTACTTCAAAGGCTGCAGCGCACAGATGCACAGGCACGGGCTGGGGGCAGAGCTCAGAGGTCACGGTTTTTACTTGGCACATACAGAAGAGCGGGATCCAGCAGCTCTCCTCAGCTGACGGCACGTTCACTCAGAGCTAACTGCACACGTACAGTTGTCACTGACTGCAAGCCTGCTGCTGGCTTCCACACCAGAATTAAACCTGGCTCAGTACAGAGCACTGCAGTAGCTAAAATAGTGTTCCTTCCAGCACGTGTGTGCGACTGGCTCCCTGGACACATCCTCTCGGAGCTCAGCCTAAAGGCTTCTCGGTGGCACGGGGCCCAGCAGGACCCTTGGGGAATTGGCTGCAGTTTTTATTGCGCGGAGTCAGATGGAGTCTCCATTTGATCGAGCAATTTGGCAGCTGCCTAGGTCCGAGGTGTGGAGAGCTCCAGCAGAACGTAGGAAAGGTTTTTGGGAAGCGTTTTGAAAAGGGATTGGCAAGGCCAAGGATCAAGAGGCTGGCCCAGCTAGGCACAGCTCTTAGCACGTGCTGACGGGCTCTGGGGATCAGGGTTGCAGAGCAGGGCAGGGGAAGGTGACGAGATGTGCCTCTGGCTTCTCAGAGCTCTATGAACAGGATAGCGGGGCTGCAGGCAAACACTAGAGTAAGAAACCCACATGGCAGCCACCCTGGCTGTGCCACCCATCTTGCAAAAAGACTCCAGCTCGCTCCGCTCCCCAATCTCTGTTCCTTTTTTCCTGCCGTCTCCCTGCTGAGGCTGGTCCTCATAACTGCGGCTGTTGCCCACATTTGGCTGCTGGTGCCAATTCCAGCGAATTCCTGGGTGGGCGCGGGCGTGGGCACGGGCGTGGGGCCAGCGCTGATGGGGCTGTGTTACAGAACGTGGGCTGTGACTACGAGATCGACTCCAACGCGGTGGAGGACCGGTGCGGCGTCTGCCACGGGGACGGCTCCACCTGCCACACCGTCAAGAAGATGTTCGAGGACAGCGAGGGGCTGGGTAAGGGTGCTGGGCACTGTCCCCAAGGCAGGACACCCCTAAGGGATAAAGACAAGCCACACGCGCCGAGCTTTCAGCAGCCACGGCCTCCCCAGGGACCAAATGTTTTGGAGGAAAGCGGTGGGGTGAGCAGAGCGGGCATAGGGCAAACACAGCTCCCAGCCACCGGGGAGCAGAAAAATGTGTTGTTGTTTTAAATGGTTTCCTTAAAACAACCCCCCCGGTCTGCAGAGCTCATTTTTCCCTTGATCAGCAGTGCACGGGGAGGGGGTGGTCTGCAAACAAAGCCCCAGCGCTGCAGGGACGTCCTGGGAGGCAGCACCCCGGGAGGAGGGATGGCTCTGCAAGCACCATCACTGCTTCCGGCTGCAGGAAGCCAAGGGACACGGGACTTCATTTCTGTGTGTTCAGCTAGACCGGCACCAAGAGCCAGGCTCCCTCCTGCTGCTCACTGGCAGTGTTTCCTTAACCACACTGGTTGATTTTGATAAGGTCCAAGCAGTAGCACAGGGAGGAGGGGAGCTGCCTTTCCACTTCTTGCCCCTCAGAAGAAAAATATTTCCTTACTGCTATTTGTGTCTAATGACCTCCGAACAAATCTCTGCACCCTAACGCTCGTTTGGGAAGGCTTAAGGTGGTTTTGTGGGTTGACAAGGACATGATGGAAGTGTGGCAAAGCCCTTGCTAGCACTCAGGTAGGAAATGTGTTTCTCTGATGTCCCGAGAGACACCCGCACCCTGTCCCAAGGGGCACTTAGCGACCTCCCCCAGGGAGCAGATCGTGTTCTTGATTCCCCTGGGGCAAACGTTTGGTTGCATCCCCAGGTTACGTCGATATCGGGATTATCCCCGTTGGAGCCCGGGAGATCCGCATCGAAGAAGTCGCAGAAGCCGGCAATTTTCTGGCACTGCGGAGTGAGGACCCGGAGAAGTATTTCCTGAACGGCGGCTGGACCATCCAGTGGAACGGGGATTACAGGGTGGCGGGCACCACCTTCACCTATGAGAGGACAGGGAACTGGGAGAACCTCACGTCTCCGGGGCCCACCGTGGAGCCTGTGTGGATCCAGGTACGGGCTGGGCTCTGCCTGCAGGCAGGGCGTGCAGCTGGGGAGGGCGAGGGGCAGAGCCTGCGTGGGGCTGCGGTGCAGGGGTCTGTCACGGCACTCGGTGGCCGCCCACGGGAAGGGGCCGTGTCCCCTCCTCGGTGCCTTTCTCCGGGAGCCGATGGCACCAGCAGCCGAACACACGCTGCTGGCCCAGGGAGTGCGTCTGTGAGCTCGGGGTGGATCTGGTCCGCACTGCTTCCAGCTGAGCCTCATCCAGCTTGCAGCATTCCTCAAAATATTTACACAGGAGAGAGAGTATGAAAAGAAATAGCTGGTTTCCGGAGGCTTTCTCCGTATCTTATCAAGAGCAAGGGAAGAGCCCATGGTGTTTCTGGCAGGGCTGGAGCAGCCTGTGGGTCCGAGTGGGCTCCAGCGGCGGTGGAGGCACCCAGGAGCTGGGAGCTGTCACACCATCACCCCTCGGCAGTGCCATGTCCCTGCCACCATCGGGCCCCTGGCACTGCCCAGGGTCTGGGCAAGGGTTCACGTTCTTTGGGGGTGCTCGGGCAGGTCCAAAGCCCGGGTGGTGCCTTTGTGGTTCTTCCTGGTCAGGCTCTGCTGGCTTGCAACACTGCTGGAGGCAGAAAGTAAAAATCCAAGAGGATCATTTGAAATCCTCTGAAACAACAAGAATTGTCGGGTTTTATTCATTTTTTCACAGGGGAATTTCAACTTCCCTAAAGTAAGTTGTGACGCCCCTGAGGCACTGAGCAGCCCGTCGTGGAGCAATGCTGCGTACGGCCAGACAGGAGAGATTGTGGTTACACACCTAGTCCTAAAAGAAGCAACACATTAAAACCAAACGGTGTTGCACAAGCCTGTTTCCAGGATGGGGGAAGTGCCAGGGAGGAGAGCATCTGCTGGCCCCAGGGGCTGCTCCCCGTGGATCCATGTCCCCAGTTCACCTGCTGTGTCCTGGGGATGCTTTAAATAAGAGCAACCTCGCCAGACACCTCACCCCTCCTCGGCTGCAGCGGTGGCAGCTCTGGCTCTTAGCTTACAATTGCCTTGTTTTGCTAACCAATTAATTTCACCTTATTTCCATAGAAAAGCGTTGCCCGAGGGACTGCTTTTCGGCATAGCTTTCTGTTACATGAGCTTTGCACAGCTGTGCACAGGTTGTAATGCCCTGCGCAAGGACGGCTGAAAGGCAGCGCGGGACCGGAGGATCCGGGGCCGTTGCTGCTGGGCAGCTCTCTGGGAAGCTGCTCGCTGCTGACGGGTGTTTGTGCACAGAGCCTTGCCCCGGCGAAGTGCTCTGGGCTGGGTCAGTGCCGAGGGGTCTGCCAGGTCATGCAAAGCTTTCCAGAGCTGACGTCCCTGCCCCCAGAGGCCAAGCTTTCCTCTGGAGCAACCAGTGGGAATTGTCCCCCTGACTGTGGTCCAGCTGCTGTCAGGCTGAAATTGCTGTCGGTGCAAAGCCAGCTCAGTTTTGACGGCCACAGCTCAAATCCGAGCAGTGTCCCGAAGGGTTGTGCAGCGTGGAATGTGAAGGTGCCTCGTCGAAATCACACCACGCAGGACGTAGGAACGAGTAATGCTCCAGCCCTAGAGGTGTGCTTCATGACTGTGGTTTGACCTTGTTGTTTCCCCTTTAACCACCCCCTGAGAAATGAAGAAAGAGGTTGTCTCTCCTTGGGTGTGCTGCCTTCATTAGCACAGCGGCAGGAGGAAACGGGGGGGTTCCTGCCATGCAGCCCTTGCGGAGCTGGGCAGGGAGGAGGACAGGTCTGCTGGGAGCCTGGGACCTGGGGCTTGGCAGAGCCCAGGTCTTATTTCCCCTTGGGCATTCCCGGCTTGGTGCTCTGCTTGGTGCAGAGACGGCGTGGGCAGGGAGCTGTGTCCCTGCAACCCCGGCTCGCCGAGCAGCCTGAGGCAGCCAAAGACTTGGGTTTGTGTTTTTGCAGAGGTTCCGGAAGGAGTGTGAGAGGGAGCCTCAGCCCCTCGGCCTCTAAGTGTTGCTTTCTCCTGCTCACAAGGACGCTGGCGTGCTCCGCACCAGCAAATTGCTGGGATGCTTTCTGGGCTTCATAACCTAATTAAAACCTTTTGACAAAAATGTTTCAATATTCATGAAGAGGTTTTGGAAAGACGCCTTTGCTCCTGCAAAAGCTCCAAGAACAACAAAGCTTTGGCAATAATGGGAGCACTTAGGCTAAAAAAAACACATTTAAACTCACAGCCTTTTGGGAGTGCCGGCTGGTGCTGGAGGCGCTTTGGGCAGGGGTTACCTTAGCCCCTGCTCATTCTGAGAGCAGCAAGAGCCACGTTTCAAGTGGGCAGAAATTAATTTCATTCCTTCCCGTGCGTTACCAGCCCGCCACTGCGCGGGTGTTTGCTGCCGGTGGGCTCCTTGCGGTGCGTGGCACACACCAAACGTCCTCACCCAGCTGTGCCTGGGGCAGGGACATCGGGGCCCTTCTCGGGGCAGGACCCAGCCATGCTGAACCTCGAGGAGCTCCTCGGACCGAGCTGCATTTGGCGGTGGGACCGCAGGGGATTAACAAGGAAATCCTTCCAGGCTCTTTGGCAGCGCAGACCTAAAGCCCAGGTCCTGGAAGCTCTCAGGGCTCTTGCTGCTATTTTTTGTTATTACCTGATGCTTCCACAGGCCCAGCGCTCTCAGCAGGGCCAGCTGGGGCACTTCTGCTCTCACACTGCCTTGAGCACTTGCTGAGTGCATTTTCTGACACGGTCGCGTGCTGCTGCTGGGGCACGGCAGCCGGAGCAGCACTGGCCCTGGCCACCAGTGGGAGAGGGGGACAAATGCTGCTCTGGGACGGAGCTGGGTAGAGAGTGACATGTGCATGGCCTGGGTGGGCCGTTACCTGCTGGAAACCTCAGCAACGGCCATCCGTGACCGCCCTGCGCTGACCACGTCTCTCACCACCTGCTGTCTCCCCACAGCTGCTGTTCCAGGAGACCAACCCCGGTGTTCGCTACCAGTACACCATCCAGCGGCCGGCCGACAGCGAGAACGAGATCGAGCAGGCCGAGTTCCTCTGGCGCTTCGGCTCCTGGACCACGTGCACAGCCACGTGCGGCACCGGTGAGTCCAGCAGAGCATCCCTGCACCACGGGGCACGCAAAGGGCTGGAGGCAAGGCTCAGCCCATCAAACATCACTTCTCCTCCATAAGACCCTGGTCTTTTTCTCACTCTAGGCAGCGTAAATGCTGAGGGGACTTTGTGGTGCAGGGAGGCGGCAGGACCCGTGCTGTTCCTGTGCTGCACCACAGCGAGCATCGGAGAGGGTGCTGGTGGCAAGAGCTGCACGTCCTCTGTGCCACGCTCCCCATCGCAGCCGTATCAGAGCACTCTGCTGGCATTTGGCTTAGAAATTCCTGGGTCTTTGGTTTCAGCAGGTCTTGATGAAAACAAAAAGGCAGCATCTGCTGAGGTCGTAACTCCCTAGTGGCCCCTGCCATGCTCAGCCACAGGAGCCCCTTCTTTATCAGCGCTTCCCTCCCTTTGGTGTCCTGTTACCGTGCCGGGTGTCCCTGGGCCATCACGTTGATCAAGACAAAAAGCTTTCGAGAAATCAGAGAGTGTCAAATGGCCGGCCTGCAGCCTGGCCGGGCCACTGGAGGGGAGATTATTTCAGGAGCTTGGTGGGGGCAGAACATCGTGGTCCTGTGCGGACACCATGTCCTAACTTCTCTTCACCGTGTCCCGAGTGCCCTGGGCTCCAAGGGATGGGAAGCTTTCGAGGGATGTGTATGTGAGCATGTGTGGCCGTTCAGTCTCACAGCACTCCGTGGAGCTGACAGCAGCGAGCGTTTTCACTTTACTCCATAAACAGACGTCAGAAGGATCAGATCTCTCTCTGTTTCTCTCTCTCTCTCAGCTTTTTGGCTTTCTCCCCAGCTGACCATTCCCCAGCAGCAGAGCAGGGCTGAGCATGGTGCTGGGCTGCTCTCAGGCCACGGCTGCGGGCAGCCACGGGCAGGGAGCACATCCTGCACATGGGGTGGGGCTGGGGGCCAAGTCTCCCATCTCCGCCAGCTCCATACGTGCACAGAAACCTCCAAGCACCAGGGCCGCAGCGCCCGGGAGTTCTCCCCAGCAGAGCTCAGCAGCTCCGGGCCCGTCTGCGCTCAGCTGGTCGCTGTTATTTACAGCTCTCCCGAGTCAGGGGTCAAGTATGTGCTGCAAAAAGCAGGACAAAAGCCGACAGCGAGGCAGTGTGTTGGAAGTGAGGTCATCCTGAAAAATGTCACCCGTGAGTGCTGCAGGACGGGGGCAGGAGGCTTCGGGGTGATTTATCCACGAGCTGCAGCAGGGCAGGAGGCTGCCAGAAGGAGTTGTGCTGCTGCCAGTTCACTTCTCGTCCTCGTCGGAAAGCCCCCCTGAGCTGGGTGTGAGCACACACACGCAGGCACCTGCACACACGCGCAGCGACCGTCCCCAGGCACAGTCCTGCACCCGGTGTTGGCAGCCCCCAAAGCCCAGTGCCCACGGTGACAGGTTTTACTCAGGAGCTCTTTGCTCAGCCGTTGTCCCAGCCTACCTGGCCCGGAGATGCCCCGCTGCGTGTCCGGGGCTCAGCGGGGATTGCTGTGGAAATTGGGCAGGGGGAAGCGGCAGGAGGGCGAGTGCTGGTGCCTTTAGCCTCTCCTGGCCCTGTGAAGCGCTCGTTGGTAGAGACCAGGAGGAGGAGTGGGGAAGACCCATGGAAATTCTTGGCATTTCTCAGGTATTTCCTGACAGCCCTAGGCCCTGAGAGAGTGGGTAGAGTCTGACACCTTTTTTTTAAGGGAGTACAAGATTTGCCAAATCTTTCTGCATTCTATTTCTAGCTTTCTGCTTGAGCAGCCCTGGCCTCCATCCCGGGGCAGGATCCGTGCCTTACCTCCTGCTGGGCAGGCAGCTCGAGTCTGCCGCAGCCCCGGGGAGGTGCTTTGGCAGTCATCCACCACCGACACCCCAGGGCCACTGCCCGCACCAGTGCCTGCACCAGTGGCAGTGACATCCCAGCCCAGGCTGTCCCCACTTGTGGAGCTGGGTGTGCAGGGTCATTTTCCAGCACAGTTCCATTCCCTAGCTCTCACCATAGGGGGATCGCGTCACATTTCTGCCGTCCGGCTCTTCTTTTCCCATCTGGGCATGAAGGGAATGTTGGTGCCATTGGCAGCATGCAAGGGGCACGTGCAGGGGCACCAGAGCTCAGCCCAGGTGGGCTCCCAGGTTTCAGTTTCAGTTTCGGTGAAGGTTTCAGTTTCTCTCTTCTGGTTTTGGTATCAGAGGGTTATGGCAAGGCGTGCTGCTTGCTGACAGGGTGCTCAGTGATCTGCTCTGAGTTTCGTGTAGAGCCAAGCCTTGTCTGTGTCCCCAGGGGTGCAGAGGCAGATCGTGCACTGCGTGGAAAAGCTGGCCGGCATTGTGGAGGAGCGATACTGCGACGCGCTGACCCGGCCCGACGACCAGCAAAGGACGTGCAACGAGGAGCCCTGCCCAGCCAGGTCTGGTTTTTTTTCCTTTGTTCCTTCTCAGCACAACTTCGATGCCCAAACCACTCCAGCAGGGCCCTGGGGATGGCACAGGGCAGCCCCTAGCTGGCAGGTGCTGGCTCCAGCACGCACATTTACACCACTCATCTTCCCCCAGGTGGTGGGTGGGCGAGTGGCAGAAGTGCTCGGCCACGTGCGGGACGTCGGGGCTGATGAAGAGGACGGTGCTGTGCATCCAGAGCGTGGGGCTGGACGAGCAGAGGGCCTTGCAGCAAGCGGACTGCCAGCACCTCTCCAAGCCAGAATCCACTGCGCCCTGCCATCGCGACGTCCCCTGTCCCTCTCAGTGGGCTGTGGGGAACTGGTCAGAGGTGAGACAGAGAGCTGGGGTGGCCGCGGTTCCCTGCAAAGGTGGCCAGAGCATGGACGAGGTGCCACCAGAATGTCCTCAGCCTGGGGCAGGCAAGATTCTCAGTGAATCTGGGGCCTCCATTATAGTGCCAGATCACACAGAAAGGAATTTCACGGCACAGAGAGGTCTCGGTAAGGAACAAGCACCGGTGTTGTTACCATTTTCTCTTCCTCTCCGAGTTTTGCTGCTTTCTCAATCAAGCAAGGCCATGCTCCGTGCTCGATGCAGAGAGGGCAGAAACAGGACGTGTTAAAGCCTTCAGTGTGTTTTCCAGCCCCACAAGTCTTTCCCCTTTGTTCTGGCAGAAACCTTACAACCATTTCCTGCTTGCAGAGGCAAGGTGCTGCGGGCCGGCCAGGGTCTAGCTGGGCTGTGCCCGTGCGTGGCAGCGGGTGGGCGCCTGCTCTGCACCCGCACGAGCTGGCACGGGGCTGCGCTGCCTTGCCGCTGCTGCCAGGAACGGGGCCTGTCCTCAGGGAACTCTTCAGCCAAGTACTTAACGGAGAGAGAGAGAGAGAGAGAGATGTACAAAATGCCCCGTTCGGTGTGGACCCTGTGTAGCCTTTTTTATTGTTGCATTTTTGTGGTTGAGGTTTTTAACCAAAGAGTCGTAACTCCTAATTTGAGCAGTGGTTTCAGAAAGTGTTCGGCGTGAAGAAAAGTACCAGGAGCCAAATCAGCCTGGGAGCAGAGCTTGTTGCTAAGAAACAAAGAGAATAAAAATGTGAACAGAAAATTTGAAGGCTCAATGAAAGCTATTTAGCAATATTTTTCTAGAGGCCCACCAAAGCCACAATTGCACGGCTGAGAAAGAAGGCTGCAATAGTTTAAAGGAAAAAATCCCGAATCCCGAGTTGCCCCGGGCTCTGCGCTCCGCATGGAGCCAGCGCGGGCTGTCACAGAGCTCCCCTTCGGCTCTGCCATCTCCGCGTCTGTGAGGCCATGAAAAACGCTTGAGATCTTAAGATGTCTGTGACTTTGCTGTCACTTAACGTGAGTCCTCTTTCTTCTCCATTGCCACCACCTCCACTACGCGGAGAAATGTGAGGGGCTGAGAAGCTTCCCAGAAGCATGGCCCATCCACCCAGCGGCAGTAAGAGGGGGTCCTGTGCTCTCGTGTACTTGCAGACCCCTGGGCAGGGCAGCACGAGTGTCTCATGGGGAGCCCCCCGGAGCTGAAGGGGGGATTTGCAAGTTTGCTGAGCTCATGTGTTTAAGCGCTGCGGTGGGTCCGGGGGGTGGTGCCTTCAGAAAGACCCTGCAGCTTTACGGGCTCCCTGGAGGAGCTGTGATGCTGTTACCACACGAGGTCTGCCTGCAGAGCATCTGTCTCCTGCTCACAGCGCCCCGCTGTGCAGCTTGGCACTGTGAGGCCTCCTGCAGCGACGCCTCCTGCAGTCCTGTGCTTGGTGCTGAACTCCCCTGCAAGCGCTGCTCCTTCCTCCTGTGAGCTTCTAATGGCAGGGGTTTATCTGTGCCTTGGGGGCTCTCCCGATAACCGAGGCTTGGCAAATAACCCTCCTCCTCCTGCTGTGAGAGCTGTGGTACCTGGAGCTTATCTCCCAGATGGAGCTGGAGCCATTTGCTAAGAAATTTTGGCTGCGAGGGGGAGGCTGAGCTCGGAGCTTCCCCCTGGTCCGGCAGCACCGTCCTGGTGGGGCGAGGCAGCCTGCTGGCACCTCGCCTGCCGAGGTGGGTGAATGGAAGTGGATTTCAGGGACGCTGTGTGGTGGGTGGAAACGCCCAGCTGTGGACCCATGATGTTCTGAACCCTGCCTTGTGCCAGGCACATCCCTGGGGGTTGCTTCCACTCCTCATTTCCCAGCAGACTCAGAGCCAGGAGGTTGCTGCTGGCATGGGGGCAGCCCCTCGCTGGGGAGCCCGGGGACAGCCCCTGCCTGGGGACACGTGTCCCACGGCAGGGAACGTCCCACGGAGGGAGCCCACCGGGACCAGTGCCTGCAGGTCCCATCCAGGCACTGGGCCCTTGCAAGGACTGAGCAAAACCAAGAAAGGCTCAAAGGACACGAATCTGTTATATCTGAGGACCGCACCTCCAGGCCAGCCCAGCACAGAGGCCCTGCAGATGCCCCGAGGGCTCTGTCTGCCCACCTCACACTTAACTGCCAGTGCTGGTGGCCGCGCGCCAAACCCCTGCCCCAGCCCATCCGTTTTCACCCGAAGAACAGCAATTTTTGCAGCAATCCCCTCTGCTGGGTTTGTCTGACGTGGTGATTGTTTATTCCTGCCGGCTGGGCTGTGTGAGCGTGCTGCTGTACGAGACTAATGCTCTGTGCCTCTGCCACAGCAAGCTGCAGCAGCCCGGGGCTTCTGCAACCCGCGTGTGGTGCTCCTAGCGCCGCGGTTTACTTATCCTGCAGAAAACATCGCCGTCCCTCGCTGCAGCCTGTGGGTTTCTTCTATGCTGAGCAGCCTCAAAGAGAGCATTATGGTGGAGGAGAGGGTGTCTCCCACAAAGCTGCTCATTGAGCCTCGCCTTTTTCCTTCGCTCACTGGGACAACACCCCTGTTATTATCTCCTTTAAAGCATTCTCTTCCAGAAGCAGAGATGTAATTCATGGAGCTAGGTCACTTAGAGAAGACCTATTAGATCATCTTATGCAAAGCCCTTTACAATGCTCGTCTCCTGGGAAAATCATTTCTGGCTGCAGTGCAGGTCAGGGATCACCCCGAGCCAAATGCCCTGCAGTACGTACCCCTGCTGAGGCGGTCCGTGATGGGGAGAGGGCCCCGGAGCTCAGCCGGCACACCGACTGCCCCGCGCCACGACGGGACCTGCGCAGCCCGGGGACCCGGGTGGGTGGTGGCAGAGGCAGAGCCACGGGAAGCCCCTCACCCGCTGCCCAAACCAACGCTTCCGCCCGGCATCCCACATCTCCCGTCTCTGAACTGTTCGTTTCTCTTCCTTCCCTAGTGCTCAGCAACGTGCGGCAACGGAACACAAAGACGCCCTGTGTACTGCAGCAATAATACCCAAGCGACTTGTGACCCTGAACAAAGACCCAGCTCGGAAACTATTTGCTCCTTGCCACAGTGCCAGATGAAATTAGACGACGCCAACACCGACTGGTCTGGCAGCGGCTCTTCCAGCAGAGAAATGTTTAATGAAGTAGATTACATCGCCAATAACCACATCACGGAATTTAACCCCCTAATTCCAGACATCCCAGAGTCCAACGATGTCAATATCATTACTGAGGAGGACTTCTCAACCAGAAAAGGCAACGTCTTCGTTGATGATTTCTACTACGATTATAACTTTATCAACTTCCATGAGGATCTGTCGTATTACCCCTTCACCGAGAAGGAAACCAGAAGCGAGGGCCTTAAGCCCGAGCTGAGCAGCAACGATGTGGAGGAGCCCCCTGAGCTGCCCGCAGATGTCCTGCACACCGTGGAGCCAGGAGGAGGAGCAAATGGGGACGATCTGGTGAAGCAAAGTGAAGCAAACGTTTCTGCTCCTGTGCACAGCGAAGGGGAGGCAGAGTCGGGGGGGTTAGTCATCAACGACCTCCTTAGCGTGGTTCCTGAGCACAAGGGAACCAGCACAACTGCTCCCAGCACGGCCGTTCCTGCTCCCACAAGTGATGAGGGGGGAGAAGTGCTTGTGCCCCACTCTGAGGAGCTGCTGCCCACCCAGCCTGCAGCAAGTCGTGGCTCTCCCAGCAGCCTGGATAACCTGCTCCCTGAGCAGCCCACAGGTGCGGTGCTGGCTGGCACCGTTCCTGCATGGGATGCTGCAGCCCGCAGCCTCGCTCCCTGGGCTCTGGCTGGTCCCTCCGCGCCGCTGCCTGTTGACAGGGGCAGTGCTGGTGCAGACAGCACGTCCCACAGCCTGCAGCGCGTGGGAGAGCCTGGGAGCAGAGACCGTGCAAGCGCGGCAGCTCTTGATAGCACTGCCAGCGCTGGGAAGGGCCGGGAAAACTCACGGGAAATGCGTTTTGTCATCACCAGTGATGATAACGGTGCTGCCTCCAAGACCGAAGAGCAGGAAGAGCCGGCAGAAATTCGAGCACCAGAGGGGACTGTGCACACGCACACAACTGAAGAGCGGCCGCATGTGGCAGAGGGGACAGGTCCGACCTTCCCCACCGCCCGCCGACCGCAGCAGGAGGTGGGAAGGCACGCTGCAGGCGCTGGTCCCATTGCAAGCCCCCATCCTGCAGGTGCTACGGGGAGTCCCCCGTGGGAGGCAGGGCAGCAGGGAGGGTACCGCACCCCCTCGGCCCTCACCTCGGCCCCCTTCGTGGCCACAACACCCCTGCCAGCACCCGTGTCCGTGTCCCCCGCCACGCCTGGGTCGCCCACCCAGCTCACCTCCAGCGGCCTCACCCAAAGAGCTGTCCTGGCACCAGCCCCCCCGGCATCCCTAGCTCGCAGCCCTCCCGCAGGAACATCGCCCCCTGAGCCCCCACCGGTGGCGTGGACTGAGGGGAGGCCGGGGGAGACGTGGGTGCTGCCCCACCCGGAGCCAGCCCCCACACACATCCCCCAGACCTCCAGCGTGGCCCAGATCGGCAGCACCACGCCGGGGCAGCGCTCCCCATCAGCAGCCCCGAGGACATTTGCTTACGGTGACGGGGAGCAGGAGGGATCCCAGCCCGCTCCCACACCCCCAGGGCTCTGGGGGCAGGACGAGGCTTTGCCGCTGCCATCCACTGCTGAAAATGCCACTGCGACGCCCAGCTGGGAGGTCGGCACCTGGAGCGAGGTAGGTAGTGTGTCCCGTTATTGTGTCCCTTTAGGGGTGTGACGGGGCTGGCCTGGAGGCAGCAGACCTGTGCCTTCCCCAGGACCTCTCTCTGGGGCAGTGCTCTCTGCACGCTGCTAACGGAGGCATTTTTGCATTTGGGTCAAATGCTGACAGCACCCAGTGCCACGGGGCAAAGCCAGAGGGCGTCGGGTGCCTGCGGCCCTCTCTGCAGCCAAAACTCTGTCGGGCACCGGCCGTGGCAGCTGGACGGAGAGCGGAGCCTGGCCCAGGAGCAAACTGCTGACATTTTATAGGCGAGAGCGGTTCAAAATACGCCACAAAATGACAAAAGTTTAAATGTCAAGGCTAAGGTGCATTAAGGCTGCAAATTACCGCAGGGAAGGGGCTGTGCTTAACGTAGTGAATGGGGGATTATCTGTAATTAGCAGCTATCACCTTACTGCATAGCTGTCCCCTGGCTGCTCTTTGCACGGCACTTGCAGTGACAGACAAATGGCTTCTGCAATCCGCGGTAATGGGCTTTTATCAGAAAGCACAAAAATAAGAAGCTTCTGTGCCACAAAGCACTGGAGAGCGAGCACCGGGGAACTCTTTCAGGGAGGTTGCACAAAGGAGCCAGTAACTGGGAGGACAATCGTTGGTGTCAGTAAAACACAGTCACACATGTGGGCTTTGTGAAAGGGCCCCGAGCGTCTCCGAGTGCTCCCCACGGAGCCGGCGGGACATCGGCAGCGTTGGAGGGAGCCCTGCTCTTGGTTCCAGTACCAGGGCAGGGCCTGGCTCGGGGTTACGCTGCTCTCACTAAGGCAGTGGGTTCTGAAAGCCCTGCGCAGGCTTTTGGGATGGAAAGGCTGCTACAAAGTAATTCAGAGCAGTCTAGAAAGTGCGGGCTGAGTCCAGAAGAGGAGGCGAAGGCACTGCCTGTCAAGAGGGAATGAACCGGAGAGGAAAATTCACTGGAGCTTGGAGCAGGCGGGAAGCAGAGGCCAGGCAGTGCCTGGGGCAGGCAGGCACAGGGGGTGTGAAATAGATCCTTCTGAGAGCTGCAAAGCGCTGCAGCCCTTAGTGCTGGTCAGTGGAGGTCTGGAACGAAGAAACCTCAACCACCCCCACCACCCGGAGATCCCCCCCCAAGGAAAGGACATCTCAGACTAGCAGCAGCTACACGGCTCTGCAGGGGAAGGTTTTCCTCCTCCCCCCCCAGACAGGGCTGCCTGCCTCACAGCGGGCTTTAGCCCGGGCAGGGCCAGGCGCAGGCTGTGGCAAAGCTCCTTCCCGGTCCCGTTCCTCCGGCACCCTCCTGACCCCGGGGGGAGGCCGTGAGCCGAGCCCCCGCTGCAGCCCCCGGGTGCGTCAGGGGCTGCCCCTTTTTTTGCAGTGCTCGGCCACCTGCGGCGTGGGCGCGATCTGGCGCAGCGTGCGCTGCAGCACCGGCACCGAGCGGCACTGCCCTGCTGCCAGCAAGCCCGTCCCCGCTCGGAGGTGCTCCCTGAGGCCGTGCTCGTCCTGGCGCCTGGGGAACTGGAGTAAGGTAAGCAGGCGTAGTGCCCTGCCTCTCCTTCCACCACGTTTCCCTTCGTAGCACGCAGCCAAAAGGGAAGCAGCAGGTGCCTGCCACACGGCAGTTATTTGCTGTCAGCGCGTGCTCCTGCCCCGTGGATTGCAAAGGCAGAGCTCAGGTTTTGCACTTGCCACAGAGTTCAGACTGCTTTATCCCACAATAATGGGGTGGTTTAAAAGCCAGCGCTGCAGAAGCTCATTGAAGGAAGGTTTGAAAGTCTCTGAAAAGAGCTGTTGAGAACCCACAGTAGCCGGATGTGTTTGCAGTTAGCTTGGAGGAATCTGCTGGGTTAAACAGCGGTGAACAGCCCTTGTTATTCTGTGTGGCCTCCACCTCCGAGATATGTGGATGGAGTTCAGCAGCTGTCTGATGCAAAAAGACAGTTTTATTACAGCTGGGAGCTCCACAGGCTTTTAGGAGTAAAGAGGCTGAGCATTATCCCACGCCAACCCAAGGCAGAGCATGGCAGTACGCTATTTTGTTCCATGGGTCACATCCCCTTGCTGCAGCGTGACGTGCCTCTCCTTTGCCCAGTGCTCCAGGAACTGCGGTGGAGGGGTGAAGGTTCGGGACGTGCACTGCATCGACACCAGAGACCAGAGGCTCCTGCGGCCCTTCCACTGCCAGGCTGTCCTCTACAAACCGCCGACGCAGATGCCCTGCCAGAGCACGCCGTGCCTGGACTGGTACACGTCCTCCTGGAGAGAGGTAGGTGCTGCTGGCCAGGGCTGAGCGGTACCTGTGCACCCCAGCGCCTCACGGCAGGGTCTGTGCCTGGCTTGGCCACGGTGCATGAGGAGCGGTGTCAGCTGGGTTGTCTCCAGAAGTTCTGAGAGCTCTTTGCAGATAAACACAAGCGGAGGGAGTAGTTTGTTGTCTTTTACCAAAAAGTGAGCTGTAAGGTGATGGTGAGCAGTGAGGTCATCTCAGAAGCAGTCTACAGCGTGTGCTTGTGACGGGGGGTTTCACGCACGCAGTTATTTTTCATATCTTCCCCTGGAAGTGCACTGGGCTGGCACCTCGTGTTTGCCCATGGCACGAGGCACACGGCAGCCGCTGCAGGGGAGGCGTGTGGCCAGGAGGGGTGAGCATCGCCCGAGCCGGGGCCGTTGTCCTGGGCAGGGAGGCGGTGGGCTGAGGCTGACTGTTAAATGTAGGAGCTGATGCTTGCAGCAGATCTCCTGTATCCGCCTGCCTCTGGAATACCTGAAGGTAGTTTAGAGCACCCGTCTCCAAAAAGGAAACCACACGCTGACAGCAGCTGTAGCTGCAAAGTTGGCACTTGACCCTGGAAGCAGGGTTTGTGTTTGCTTATGTGTCAGGAGGGGCATTTTTCTTTTTTTTTTTTCCTTAAGAGTCCAATGCACGGAGTGTGTCTGCTGTTCCGTTACCCCGTTGGCTTCCCCTTTTGACGAGTTTTGTCTCTGCAGTGCTCAGAGCCCTGCGGCGGAGGGGAGCAGGAGCGCCTGGTGACGTGCCCGGAGCCGAGCCGCTGCAATGAGGCACTACGGCCCAACAACACCCGGCCCTGCAACACCCACCCCTGCACCAGCTGGGTGGTGGGCTCCTGGGGACAGGTGAGCAGATGCGAGCAGCAAGGCGCAGTTCTCTCATGAGCTCTGTGCTGGATCAGCATCATCCTTGCCACACTGGTGCGGCTCCTCCACGGAGGTCTGGGCTGAGTGGTGCTGTGTGCCCTGCCCGTGGTTTCCTTACAAAAGCAAGGGATAAAAATGTCCCTGGTGCCGTCATTGCCATGGCCACTGAAGCCAATAAGCTTGGTCAGTGCCATCTGCCCCGTGCCCGACTTGGCTGGGCACCCTGATCTGCAGCACATGGCAGAATGGGAACAGCTCTCTTGCACAAATGCAAGGAGCAGGGGTAAAAAGCCAACCTTCCCAACCGAACCGGGGAGTGGTGCAATAACAGCCTAAAAACTCCCCAGGGCCTGGTGCTGCCGGCCCAGCTGACAGCTCTGCCTGCTCCCGCAGTGCTCGGCACCCTGCGGCGGGGGCATCCAGCGGCGCCAGGTCAAGTGCGTCAACACGCAGACGGGGCAGGTGGAGGAGGACAGCAGCCTCTGCGACCACGAGCCCTGGCCCGAGAGCACGCAGAAGTGCAACCCGCAGGACTGCGAAGGCACCGAGGCGGGTGAGTGAGTAATGCCCCCTGGGCCGTTCTCCTCCTGACGGGTAAATCGTCTCTCTTTTATGCGCTCGTGCTCCCCGGGAGCTTGTGAGAGCTGTGTGGTATCAGCCCTTTCCAGGCAGCACGCACAGCCGGTGCCATTCGGGCAGTTGCCAACAGGTAGCCAGCCCCACCTGGTTTCGGGGAGATGGGTGTAAAGTGGGTCTGGGTCATGCGGCGGTGTCTGGATGTTTAGGGTTGGGCTTGGGGTTGATGTTTTACTTTACGTAAGATTGGCAGAAGTCGTAATGGAGAAAGACAAGAGGTCCAGGAGATTATCCACTGCTGCTGGGCATGGAAACTTGGAGCTTCATGCAAGGGAGCTGCATTTTCAGTGCAAGCGCAGAGTGCTCCCGAGCACCCATGCAGGTGTGACCACACATGCAATGCTTTGCCCTCCATCATCCTCTGTGGTGGTTGGAGACGCTCTGCCTCTGTCCAGCACCGTGGATGTGTTTTCTAGCCAGGCTCAGAGTCATTCTTTATTTTTCTCCTCCCCGCCTTTCACTTGTCGGCCCTCGGGCTGTGCAGTTGTGTGGCTGGGGACTGGCTGCGGGACCGGAGAGCTGGGCAGCACACCAAGAGCAGCACCCATCTCCAGAGCTGCTGGGGGCACTGCCGGTGCTGCTGAGCAGGAGGAAAAATCAGAGCGAGGGTCAGCCTGCTGAAAATCAGCGTGTCTGTCAGAGGGTGAGCTGGAAGGGGTCACTCGGGGGATGCCGAAACCTGGAAGATCCGGGGGGGCTGGAGCTGGCCCTGCAGGAGGGGCACCCCACAGCCCCGTACCCGCTCGTGCCACGTGTCGGTGGCGCTGGCAGCCCTGCTCATCCCGCAGCCCGCGCCGCTTCCCCGCTTGGGCGTGGAGGTGGCGGCCAGTCGGGCTTCTTCAGGAGGTGCCGCGCGGTGCCGGCTGTTTTCGTCAGGGGAAGATTCCCATCGGCACGGCCTGGTGCCGAGAGCCGCGTGGATGCTCGGCACCGCCAAGGTTGTACCAGAATAACCGTTGGGATGTGTAGGAAGCACACAAACGTTACAATTCTGGATTAGAAATGACATAAATGCTCTGGCCGCGGCCCAGGGCAGGAAACGCCTCTTGGAAATACAAACATTTCCTGCCAAACTACGAGGAGGAACAAAACTTTCACATGGCAGGAAATCACAGATGTGTAAATCCACAGGCAGAGGCTCCCAGAAAAGGCATGAACATAAACTCTAGCCCTTTCCTGTGTTTTAAAGGATCTTTATTGCACAAGATTAATGAAGGCTGTGGGGATTCAGTGTTTACGTTAGGAGGACAAGGAGCCTCCAGCTCCTGTAACACGAAGCGCACTGGTACCAGCAAGCTCGTGCGTGGGGCTTGGGCAGCAATTACGTGCTCGTCAGACACAAAAATGCAAATAACCTCAGCAGAGTTTAAATGTTAAAACATCATCAGATGGATTTGTAAAGGAGATGGAACAGAGCAAACATAAACAAACATCTCACCGGCAACTGGCTCTCTCCAATTAAAGGAGGTTGGAATTAATTAAAACCAGAATCCTGTTCTGTCGCTAGGTTATAAATTAATTGATGATTACACAGAAGTTATTTTTAAACGCGCCTGTCGTTTTACGGCTGAATCCAGCTGTGAGTGAGAAGATCAGGTTGGCTTGCTGTGTCCTCAGATGGCTCCCAGGCAGCACCCGAGCCCAGCAGCACTCAGATGTGTCCTCGTGGCGTCCCAGCAAGGCCACGGACAGTTTTCATACCCCATACGAAGACGAGGGAGTCAAACAACCACAACCCCATGGTGGGAGAATCCACGTTAGGGCTGGGCGCACGGTGGCACGGACCTGGAGGAGGACCCAAAGCCAGTGGCTGGTCGCCCCTGGCCCAGAAGCTCAGAACAAGGCCACCCACGGAGGAGCCACCTCCTGGTGCGCAGGGACAGACGCTGCCCTGCTCAGCTGTCCCCAGGCAAAGCTCCTGGCCCCAGCACAGGTCCCAGGGGCTGCGCAGGGTCTCCCAGTGCTGCTGCTGCTCGCTCTGGAGGGACGCGAGGGATGCCTCTGCTCTTGGCAGCCCTTCCTAGGTGATAAGAGTGGGAGCGGATCTGCGGGACTGCGGACAGGCTGCCAGAGAGATAAGGGCAGCGTTCGTCTCAGGAAGGCTCGTTGTGCTGAGCCCAGCCGTGCGCTCAGAGCCCGAGCAGAGCTTTCACGCCCACATCAGCCACTCCTGTTCCCAGCTCATTCCTCGCAGCTCAGAAAACTGGGGGAAAAAAAAACAAAGCATGTTGATTTCTGCATTTAAATGTTACATTTAGTTTTATGTCCACCTTGGAGAGGAGCTGAGAGCAGCCCTCCTGTGAGAGCTCACACACAGGCACCTTTTATCTAGCAGGTCGGGGAGTTTCGGAGCACCCAGGCAGCAGTTGCTGGATACCGGAGGAGAAGGCCGGGGCGGCAGCGAAGCAGCCCCGCCGGGGACACCCCGCTGGCAGTGCCTGCCTTTACAGAGACCCCGAGGGAAGGCCGGCAGGTGCCTGGGACGTCTGAGCGCTGCTGCCCTGCTCGGGGAGCGAGGAGCAGTGTGCACAGCACGCCGACAACGTGCCTGACCGTCAGGGCATCGCTGAACCCAACCCCTACTCGGGGGCCGCGTGCTGCCAGGGCCATCCCCTCTCCCCCACTAAAGGAGCCGAGGCCGGGGCCGTGCTGCGGGCGTCAGCAGGCGGTCGTTGCCCATCGGGATCTCAGCCTTCAGATACCAGAGAGGGAAAGGAATTAAAGAGTACAGCTGGCCCCAGAACAAGTATGCAGGAACGGGCCATAGATGTGGTTTCTCTAGGAATTAGACAGATGTTCCTAGCCAGCGGGAAGGGGAGGCTCAGCCTCATGTCCCGGGAGCAGCGCCAAGGTCGTTGCTTTGGGACAGCCTGGGCGAGGGGCAGACCCCGGGCTCCTCTCCTCCTCCCGCCCATGCGTTCGGCTCCCCATCCAGCGGCTGGCTGTGTTTCCAGCCTCCTCAACATTAATTGGCAATTAGACATTGTATTCCTGCTTGCTTTCAGTAGGGAAATGAAATTATTCATGGTTCTGCATACAGCTAAGTTTGTCCACAAGGGATACCCGCTAGAAATAATTGCAGCAAATTCCAATTTACTCTCAGCTGAGCATGGAAGTCTGCATCCCCATGGCAAGACAGGGAGGCACTGCTGGCCGAGTCATTAAGTGCCCTTTACTTACTGCTAATTAACAGTGGCAGTCAATTGAGAGTGGGAGCCTGGGAAAGCTTTTTTGGGGCTTTTATGAAATGTAGGAGCCATGGCTGCTGCACATTTCAGGCTTACCTACAAAGGCGCCTTCCACAACAGGGGCTGTGCGACATCCCCGGCCAGCGCCGCTGTCCTCCAGCTGGGGCAGGATGCGGCCGCAGCCTGCAGGGTCCAGCTCTTGTGCCCCAGCCCCAGCCCTGGCGCCGTGCAGCCCCCCCAGCGCAGCTCCCGCTGCAACCTGCGCACCGCAAGAGCAAAGAGGTAATTGTCATAGGGCTGGAACAGGAAAGGCACGTTTCCTCTCCCAGCTGAGAACAGCGGGGCTTTGCTTAGTGCAATGCCTGCACGCTTTATGTGAATGACCTTGGGTTGAGTAGCGGCAGGGAAGATGCTTCTCCCCCGCCTTGGCCATCTGTAGATTTAGGTTGCTGAAAGCGTAAATTGTAACGGGCGTCAGTGTCCAGTGCGAACAGCTCGGGTGAAAAAATCAGCTCCCCTCCCGCACTGGTGCTGGGTGCACGGCACGGGGCACCCTGTGTGGGCACGGGGCAGCTGGCTCAGGCTGCAAGTGCTAAAAACGAGGAAAGCAAGGGCAAAAGTGAAGGAGAGCTTTCCCCATGGCCCTCAGGGTCAGCGTCCTCAGATGCGTGTTAATACTCGCAATCGCTCCCTGTGCTCGCCCCCAGGCTCTGGAAGCAGAGGGCTCAGGGCTGCTGCCCAGCCCCGTTACCCTGCCCCGTCTCCTACACAAATAAAGGGAAGGAAGCAGGAGCCCATCGATGCCAAACGGCTCCATGCTGCTGCCTCCGTGCCTGCTGCAGGGTGCCTGCGGGACGCTCTGGGCACGGCGCGTTGGAAGTGGTTTTGGATTTTGGAGAGGAAGCTCGGGGTCTTGTTCAGAGCCTTGTTTCAGTGGAGTTGGCTTTTTCTACTCCTCCCTTTATTCATAAGAATGAAGTGGAAGACAGCACAGTTGTTTTTCATGAGCGCAGGGAAAATCCTCCAGTTCTGGCTCTGCATCAGCTCTGAGGAAATGAGAATTTCTCTGTTGGATCCAGCAGCTCCAACAAACGGCTGGTCCCTGCTTGCCTCGAGAGCACCACCGTTGCCCTGTTCTGTCTGCGATCCCCCAGGCAGGGTGCTGGTCACCCTTCCTCAGCGATGCGTGGAGCCACAGGGCTCAGACTGAGCAGCAGAGCCTGAAAAATGGGCGCTTTCTGCTTTTCCCTCCTGTTTTCCAAGCTTTCAAAATTTTTCAGGCTTTGGCGTGCGCAGCACAGGCCGGACGGGAGTGCCGGGTGCTCGGTGCCAGCAGCACAGCTTCGCTTTGCAGTGCCGGGGGGAGCCGAGGCTGGGTGCATCGCGCAGCACCAGGGACGTTCGTGCTGCATCTGATGGCACCAAGAAATGACTCCCTGGCCTGGTGCCGGGGCGCTTCCCGGCGCTGCAGGAGCACGGTGCTGCCAGCGGCGCTCTGAGGGCTGGGACTGCGCCGTGCCAGCGCCACGGCCGGGGAAATGAGCTGGAAGCGAGCTGTGGGGGTGAGACCAACGGCATCCTAGCACACATCGCTCACGTGCTCACCGGTGGCTGCGTCTCCAACGCTGGCTATGACAAAGCTGCTCAGTGCGGTGCCTCCTCCAGCGCTCGGTCCCAGCACCGGGCAGCAGCAGCCGGGGACAACGCTGCTTAACTGGGAGCTGGCTCCGCGAGCGCCCCGCAGGCCAGAGGTCAGCGGCTCAACGCGCTCGTCCTGCTGGCTCAGCGCTCAGCCCAACCTTTCCCTGTTTGTACAAAACCTGTACCAGGAAGTTTATTTTTCCCCAGCATGAAAGTAAATGCTTAGGTCTGTAAGGCAGAAGCTTAAATGAAATTTAAAACGACTTCCACACCAACTTAAAACAACCACAGAAGTGTGGGTTTTCGGTTCCTAATGTGCTGACTTAGCCGGGATTTGGCAAGCCCTGCTTTAAGCCATTTCTGCAGAGTACAATTTGGCACCAGCTCAAAGATTGGAGCGTGCTCTCCGATGAAGTGTTAGGATTATTAAAAAAATTGTTAATAGAAAAAACAACAATAAAAGGATTACATGAAAATTGGGTCAAACCTATAGGGACCTTCTGTGAAGAGCTGAAAAATGAAGTGCTTATTACGGCTTCCTTTGCCCGAGCCCAAGTTCCAGGGAGGAACCGTGGGCGCAGCCAAGATTTTCCGCGCCGAGTCTGACCCCGCGTGCATCCACCCCAAGGCTCTGCGCTGGGCCCGGGGCCGGCCGCCCTGGGAAGCCCCCGGCGGTCAGCAGCTCGCGGTGACTTCGTTTTATAAAAATGCTTTGGAGAAGCGGAGCCCTGCCCCGGGCTCCAGCACGGGGTCAGTGAAGGAGCGGCGGCCACCTCCGGCGCAGGGGCGGGCGGCTCTGCCGCACCCTCCCAGCCCGCCCTGGCTTTCGTTCCGCGGCCAGGGCATCTCTGCCGCTAGCACGGCGTGCAAAGGGAGCTCTCAGTCGTGGTGCAGACGGGCTTCTGCCTGCGCGCAGGGCCTGGCGACGCAGCTATGGGAATTTCCATTCCAGCGCCAGGGCGCTGACCCGTTGGAAAGGGATCAGACGAGAGCCCAACCGTCCGCTGCGGCCAGGGGAGGTTGCCCTGCAGCGAGGCTCCGGCAGCAAAACCCCCACAGCTCTCGCAAGGGAGGGCAGGAGGCAGCTTGGGCGCGATCCATGAATCACTTTCTAGGAAGGTCGCTGGGGTGAGCGCGAGCTTTTTGGTTGTGCAGCACCAAGCACAGCAAGGTGCGCGGCAGGGCTGAGCCTCCGCAATGCCGGTGGTGTTCCCAGTGCCCCAGGCGGTGCTGCTGAGCTCTTCTGAGCCCCCGAGTTTTTACGCGTGGCGCAGGGCTGGCTCCGGTGCTCGCTCCCGGTCAGCTGCGGCCACAGCAGCATCGGTGCGAGGTGAGGTCTTCGGGGCACAGAAACATGAGGGCTTTGCAGAAATAGCTGTTGTTAGCGAGGAAGAGAGGAAATACCTCGACTGAAATAGAAAAATAATTTTAGAACAGGATAGTGACCTCCGTGCTGGCGGGGTGGGGGCGCCGAGGGCCGCGATTGAACTCCGGAGAGGGAGGAAAAGTCTCTGGTCTGCATCTGCTGCTCCCTTGCGCTCACCACTGAGGAGCAGATTGTCCCTCATGGGAACGGGGGCATCAGCCTTTCCCTAAACAAAGCCCTTTGTTCACCGAAAGGAGACAGCGTGGGGCAGTGCTCGGAGAGAGCTCCCTGGTCCCTCCCCACCGCTGGTGTTTCCTCAGCCCAAAAGCACCCTGAGAAGGGGAAAAGCCTTTTGTGGAGCCGTCCCGTGGGGGCTGTTTTGGGGGGGCACAGGGATGCCGGCTGCAGGAGCAGCCGCTCTGCCCTTTGCCACAGAGAAGCTGTCACGTTCGTTAATCATTTCTGCAGGAGGTGAAGCTGGACAGAAGTGACGTAATTTAAATGTTTTGCACAGCTGTGTGGGACTCGGTGAGGCACATGCCTGCTTTTGCGTAAACTGAAACAGGAGGAAATGAAGAACCCAAGCAAACCAACAACGCGTGCTTGCAAACAAGGCCTGCTTGGCACGGGGGCTGTGCCGCGCTGCAGCCCCTTCGAGCCCGGCCAGGCTCTGGGGAAGCCAGGAGCAGATCGGGGCAGGGGGAGCGGGGCCGATTCCTGCAGCTTCTGCTGGTGGTGGGGGCGAGGCTGCTCCCTCCTCACCACGTCCCACGGGATGCTCAGCACCGGGCTTTGTACATGGCGATGAGGGAGGGCGTTCTGTGCAAGGTCTCTTCGGGCAGCACCCAAGGAGGTGGGTGAAGTGCCCGGCTTCAGGCACTGCCAGTCACGGAGAGGGCTCCCGCAGCTGCCAGGCGCTTGTGGAGGAAGCGGTGGCTGCGGGTGCTTTGCTCAGATGAAGGTGTGCTCTGCATTTCCTGAGGTCTCTGCCAGCTGCGCTGTCAAATGCCTGATGACTGTACCGGTGCCGCGGCATAACGCTGTCCTTGTCCTCTCGCATCCCCTCCAGGCTTCGTCTGCGAGCGCGACCGCTTGACGTTCAGCTTCTGCCAGACCCTGCGGGTGCTGGGAAGGTGCCACCTCCCGACGGTCCACGTCCAGTGCTGCCAGAGCTGCCGCCAGCATGGGCACCACGCGCCCGGCCGGGACCGTGGGGACGAGCGGGCCTCCAGGAGGTGACAGAACCGTCCCCGAGGGCAGAAAGCACCAGGACCCGGCGGCGGCTCTGGGAGCAGCCCTGCAGCACGGCAGGGAGCCGGGGACCAGCCGGGTGTGCTGCTCTGTCGCCACACGGTGCTCTTGCAAAACACAGGGAAGGCTTGATTTGTTGTATTGTGCTCCACGTAACGGTGCTCAAACCTCCAGTCTGAAAAATAGCGTCTGGCTCGGGCTGGGTGCGCGGGTCCCACGGGGGATGCGCCGCAGCGGGCGCCGCTCTCCATGGGGGTTGCAGCCAGCACCGAGCGATCAGAGAAGGCATTTTAGGGAAGGGAAACTTAAAGCAGCAATAATTTGGGGGAGACTTCTCAGAAATGCTTATGGTGCTATCATTTGACATTTTAAGCCTCTTGATGGTGTTGGCAGGCCAGCACGAAACTCTCGACTTTTATTGTTATTTTTATACATGTATCTGTCATTCCACCAGTCCAGCTGACCATTTGGAGTCTTTTTTTCCCCTAAGGGACTGGAAGCTGGCAACCCATTTCTGTAATTTTCATTGAATTGTTTACGCACTGAAGCGAAATAACCGTAATTTAAGAAATGGAGAGAGATCAGAGGAAGAAAGCTTTCGGCTTCAGTTCCCACTGAAAGTCCCAGGCTCACGGTGCACGCACGGGCTCTGCCCTCTTCATCCCGCTGCTGGCTTCTGCTGCAAAGCCATTGCCCACGTTGTGGGCGGTGTGGAGGCACTGGTTAGGGACATCAAGGTGTGAATGAAACGAGTCTTGCTCTGGCATCGGGCAGCGTAGGCCCTTGCATGTGCTGATGGCAGAGATGGGAAGCGGCTCTGGCCCCAGCTGTGAGCCTCCGCCCGGCAAACACCACGCTCTTACCGTGGCCGCGTGGTTCCTCGCGAAAGCCCAACTGGCAAAGCGAATTGTACTCACACAACTGGATTTCTGTACGCAGTTATGGCATAGAAGTGTAGTGGCGGGCTAGGGTTATTTTCTGTGCTCTTGCCAAGCTAAAACCCTTCCTTCTCTTACATAGAGCCACTTCTGTTAAGGGTAGTCGATCTTTTATCTAGAGTATCTGCTATTGTACGGGCGGCACCTCGGCTGGCGCAGCCCTCGCAGCCGGTGCTCGTGTGTTAATCCTCGGTGTCCTGGGGAGGTTTTGCTCTTAGGTTGGTTCCTGGAGGGTGTCGGGAGCGTCTCGGTGGCACCTCCTTTCTGTGTTACTCTTCAGGCTACAGAAGATGAAACTGGGGAGACCGTGAACACAACCCTGCTTGCGCCAAACTGAACAGAAAAGAGACTGAGCCCGGCACGAGCTGCGCCGTGTTGTGCAGTGCCTCACAGAGTCCAGGATGGAATTTTTTCTTAATTTGTACTGTCTGGGACAACGTGCAGAACTGCCGCCTAACAAGGGAAATTCCTGTCTGTAACGTGTATGTAAAACACAAGCCAAGACTTCTCTCTTTGTGTTGTACTCCTTTCCGAGGTGGTGTAAAGTTTTATGTTCAGAGCCTGCGTTCATTCCTGTTCTCCTTTGCGTCGGCACCATCCGTCCTCTGCTTCTGTCAGTGCTCCTAGGTTTTGCTGCGGAACAGCCTCTAAATGTGGTGGGTTTTAATGGCTATAGCTCCTAAGTGTGTTAAATTAAACAGTTACTGAAGGAAATGGAAGGGTTTCATATTTTCTCTTCCCCTTGGGGAATTTTAAAGGGCTTTTCACTGGAAACTCAGTTAAGTGGAGGCTCTTTAGGTACTGACAACAGCAGGGGTTTGATTACTGTCATCTTAGCTGCAGCAGAATGGAGCAATCAGCTTGCATCTGAAAATCATTTAAGTCAGCCGATTGAAGCTGGGATTTGTGTGATCACCATCTGAGCTCTATAGATTTGGGGTAAAGGACTGGCACTCACAAATCCAAAGGCTTCAGCTTCTGGATTGCGGTGCTGCTGACTCCACGTTTGCAAATCAACTCACTTCAGTGCTAACCGTAACGATGAAGCAGCCCGAGTCAAAACGCTGCCGCTCCATGTGTGACACCACGGCCAGCGCAAGCAGCTCACGTTGAAATGCAGACGTTCATGGCAAGAGTTATTTAAATTCTCCCTGATTTTCCTGCACTTCGATACAGTAGAGGTGAAACACCTGAGAGCAGGACCTGCTCTAAACCAGAGAGCGCGCAGGGGGATGCAGAGCTCATTGCTTCCCCTCACAGCAAATCCAGACCTAGCCCAGGAGCACACTGGGATTTCCTTGCTCTGCTTTGTCAGTATTGGCGTTTGGACCTGCTGCTGTAACCAAGGAGCTAAATGGCAATGCCTTTAAGAAAAATAAACAGTTTCATCAATGTGTCAATACTAGCAGGTATTAGGAATAACAGCAGTAGTCTGCACACGACTGCAGAAAAGCGATTATAAATCAGAAGATGTTTGGAATAGAAACTGCTTTTCTCTGCAGTATCTAAGGGCGTGGTTTCCCAGGAAAGCAAGTTTATCCTTTTTGCTGCATTAATTAGAGCAGACTATGAAAGAGAAAAGCAAGAACACGTCAGGTTCCGGCTTCTGGACATTTTTTAAAAAAGAAAACCCAATTTCGTTCTGCCGAGCAGGTCCTACAGGCAGCAGCGGAGCAGGGGGTCGCTGGCTGCCCGGCTCACCCGGCGCTGCACCAGGCCGGGCATATGGGGGCTGCAGCTGCACCGGGCGTCACTGCTTCCCAGAACTCACCCCAGCTCTCCATAGTCATTATTCCCTTTTCTCCTTAGCGTGTCTTACGAGGCTTACTCATTTTCCTGGCGCTGTTCGTGCTCCGGTGTCACCAGGAAAGGTGTGGTCTGCGTGCTCTTCAGAGGCCATGGCCGCGGTCCCTGAGCTTCGTGGCCTCGCACGCCGCCCACTCCATGCCAGGACGGTGCCGCACACCCTGGGCCCTGGGGCATTCCCCTCCCAGCCCTCGCCGGCAACAGCCCATGCAGAAGAAAAGCCCTAAGCAATGCTTTTCATCACAGATACAGGATACGTGGCTACCGGGATGCATTCAATTTGTCATTGTAGGATACTTTTGGTTCATTACTTCAGAAAGACCCCATTGAAGACCAACTGTGCAAAACACGTATGCTTCATTTGCCACACAGCAAAGGCGGGTTTTCCCACTAATTGTGAACCTTCGCAGCGCGGGACTCCGCGTCTCTCTGACCTTTGTCCGCCCGGTTTTACTTGGCCTGTTTGAAAAACATTTGGCTTCCCTGGTAAGCTGTGGGGAACGCCAGTTCCCCTCCCTGTGCCGTCCGGATGCGGTGCGCTGGGTCAGTTTAATGGGTGCTGCGGGCCGGGTTTTAGGGCAGGAATGCACATTTAAACAAACCTCGGCGAGCTGAATCACAGCAGCCACTGACAGCGGAGCAAGGCAAGGCTGGAAAACGTCTCCTGTTTCAAATGAGTCGGTCTCAAAGTGTTGTGTCATTGAGGACTTCTGTGTGCGTGGCACAGCCTGCGCCGCCCCCTGCCCGCAGCACGGACCCTGTGGGCCTGCGCGTGCCGACCTGTTCTCAGCTGTGTACGTGCTGTAGTTACGCACCGACACACGGGCAGCAGGACCCCTCGCTGCGCCACCGCCGCACCATGTCGGGGGAAGCAGACGCGTGGTGTAATGGAACTGATGTTCCGCAAGGTTTTGCTCTTTCTGATGTTTTAAACAAAACCCGAGGCAGCAAAGCTCCCCCTGCGCAGCTTCCAGCTGCTGACAGCTACAAGGCGTTGGGGGCGGCAGTCGGGCACAGTGCAGCAGCAGCAACGCCCCTTTGAGTGGAGCAAACCCAAACGGGCAAAAATGGAGAGAGCCGTGCCGGTGCTTTCGGCTGAGGCTTGCCTGCCACTGAGCATTGGGGGGCCCACCACGAGTCGCAGCAACGCGCAGCGTTCGTGCCCGGACACCTCGCCCAGGGAGCGGCACTGCCGGGTGGGGGCCGCGCTGCTCCTCAGCCCCCGGCCTCCCCAGCCCCTGACCTCCGGCCGCCCCAGCGCACCCGACGTGGGCTCAGAGCAGATGCTCACAAGTAGTTTTTTCCTGTATTTTCCACAAAGGAAATAGAGCAAACAATATGGTTTTTGAAGAGGCTTTCAGTTAAATTTCCTGACATCCATTGTAAACCTCAGCTGCTAATTACAGAGCAGGGAAAGATGTGCTCACAGGTTTCACTTGCCGTTTTTCAGCGTCACACGTCATCAACCCGCAGACGGCGGATCTGGCACGAGGATAAACATCACATCATGCAGCGCCGTTCTTGACAAGCTGTTGATGAAACAAATTCGAAAAATTATTTGACCCTGAAGGCAATGTGCCCCAAAGGGCAGCGCTGCAGTGATTTGCTCAGGTGTGGTGTGGGAGCAGGAGCTGGCTGGGCAGCACGGGGCGTGCCGGGGCTGCACGGGCAGCTCAGGCCCCAACAGGAGTTAAAGATCATCCGATGCTCAGGGCCAGCACTGGGGGAACTAAGCCCCTAGCCAGGCCACTTCTCCCACTAACTGTTAAACCTTGCCTGCTGCTTTAATTATGATTACAGAAATATTGACTTAAATTACTTCTCCTCCTGGATTTGGCTACTTCCCACCCAGCCTGCAGCTGCAGCCCCTCTTAAAGCTGTCCTGACACCCACGACTCCAAAGGTCCTTAATGCCGAAGGACTGGGCTTGCCTTTTTTCAGGGCCAGTTGTAAATACAAAACCTGCTTCTCCACAGACTTTCCATTTGTGTTTATGAAGACTTTTATCTATAAACAGATGATTTCACTGTAGTGCCACCATGCAGCCACCAAGGCCAGGACACGGTCACAGCTGGCGTTCCCTCGTGCCGAGGAGGTGGCAGCTCCCAGCAGTGAGGCCGTGGGTGCAGGGCACGTCCTGAGGTCACTGGGAACCCCCAAAGCCTCCCCCACCTCTCCTTCCAGCCTCCTCTTAACAGCCTCCTCTCATCCTCCCTCATACTGCAGACAGGATTAGATCCACTGTCCCCACATGGCCTCCAGCTCTCTGAAGACAGGAGGCAGGCACAATTTAAGAAAAAATGTTGCAGAATGCAAGAACTCTCTTTTAGGGGACAGATATGGGAAAGAACAGGGCGAGAATCTGGTGGCAAGTTTGTGAAGAGGGCTCGTGACTATAGAAGGCGGCCAGAGCTGGTGCTGCCAAACCCCCGGCAGGCAGGGGTAGGGAAAGGAGGGCGGCTGGGCTGAAGCCCTGCCCTGCCCCTGCAGGTTACACCCGTACTGGCCCGGTGACCTGAGCTGCTTGGGCAAAGCTCGTCCCTGTGTGACGATGGTGGGACAAGAGTGACTTGGGAAGGTGGGTGCCAAGCAGAAGTATCAGACATTACCTAAGTAACGAGGTTTCTAGAAGGAGCCAAGCTCAAGGTCTTGTCTTCATCACAGCTCAGTCAAAGGCAGCAGCTCGTGGGTCTCCGTCAGCAGAAATCTGTGCTGAGCTCAGCCAGCTCTGCTGCAGAGGTTTCCCCAGCAAGGAAGGGCCTGGAAAACGAACAGAGACATGGACCTGGTGAGACAAAGCTCTGGGAACGAGCAGATAAGCCCAGGGGCTTCTGCCCAGGGGAAGGATGGAGGGAAAAAGCTGCTCAGCTGGTGATATCAGCTATGCAGGTCTGCCCTCCTGGGCTCCGTAGCCGGGGGAAGGGAGGAGGGAGAATTTTACAGCCAGCTCTGCTGGGCCTGGGGAGATGGGTGGCTGAGGCTGTGCCCCCGCAGTGTGTGGCAGGATGGAGTTGGCAGGCACTCTGAGACTCCTCCTGACAGCAGCTTCACAGGACAACCTCCAAAAGGAAGGCACTGGAGCACAACACGTAGCTTGTGTTTTGTTGCTGCTTCTCCTTGTTTGTCGGGATCTCCTGAAGCCTGAGAAGAACCAGAGGTTTTTGGCTTCGGATTAGACATCAGACCTTGTGATCCCCCTGGTTACCTCCAGACACTTCCAGAGCTGGAGACAGGAAGGAACTGAGAGCTCATTAATTGGGAAGCAACAGGAATTTTATGGAGCAGGTTCTTTGTCACTTATTAACAATAACACTTAAAACACTTCCGTATCTCAAGAAGCCATCGGATTGCCCTGTCACAGCACCTGTGTTCTGCAGACTGTCAAATCCCCCGCCCCAAGTGCTTCTGTCCGGACCAGACAAACTCAGACAGAGTATTTTAATCCCCAGAGGGCCAGGGAGGTCACCAGTCCTCCAGCCCAGCACCAGCTGCCCAGACAGCAAGGAATCCCGTCCCGCAGGTGACCGAGCACGTGAGGAGGCCAAGCGGGAGGCAGTGAAGCACAGAGCAGGAATAGCTCGCAGCCAGCCCCGGGCGGCAGCGCTGTCCCCTCCACAGTTTGCTTTTATCCAGGAAACTATTGCATTTTTGGCACCAGTGCTGATGTGTTCCTGCTGCAGTCACTGTGCCTGGAGACCCCCTGGGTGCAGGGAGGCTCATAAATCTGTTTGTAATCTGTTGGCAATCTGTTGGCCTCAGATTTTATTCATGTTTGTGATTCCACCAAATAACCCCTTAGAAGTCACTAACGGAGGTTCACAAGTTGATTTTTAAGGACTCAAGGAGTGACTTTAGCCCTTACAGGATCTCTGTGGTTGTAGTATTGTTCCTATATTTTTACTCATGGACCTCACCAAGAAGGCTCTCCTTGAAGTTACTTCACCGTGGGAAAATCCCCAAAGCTGCTGAGCCTCAGCATGGGGCGCTTCTCCTGCAGGGAACGCTCTGCCCTTTTCCTGCAGCGGGCAGGGCCACGCACCTCCTGCGGGGAGGGAGAGCATCTGGAGTGCATGGGATCGCCAGGCTGATGGTGTCCCTTCTCAAGGATTTACTGCCTGGCACGACAACTTCTGAGACAAGTAAAAATAGCTAGACTTCATCGGACAGTAACGGGGTGGCTTAAAGATACAATTAATTCTAGGCTGACATGCTTGATGGCATAATTACAGCCTCAGCTGAACATCATTAAAGCAAGGTGCGTTTGCTGAACTCCCAACGAGCCAACCCTGCCGTGCGGTCCCTCAGCCCCAGGATTTGGGGACATGGCTCAGGGGACAGCCAGCATCCATCCTGCAGGGACCAGCCCAGCTTCCTGGATCACAGCGAGCACAAGGCCTTAAGGAAAGCTCAGCAAGACTGCATGTAAATATTTAGAAGCATCTATATGCTAAAAATAGTTCTCTCTCTATATGCAACTGCTCTGTTGCCATCTGTCTAACAGCTTAGGCATGGCTAAAAGTTCTCCTACCCCTCCTGTTCCCAGTCCTGTGGCCCCAGTAGTTTCTGAATTCCCTCATCTCCAGCTTGCTTTTTCCTTGCACCTCTCCAGCTCAGCTCCCACATATTTCCCCAAGCTGCATTACTGCAGTCCTACACCCCATCATCAGGTTTTTGCAAACGAGCCCTGTGATCCACTTACGTAGCCCAGCTGCCATCAAGGCAGGGGTGAGAACTCACGGGAGAATCAGCCAGAGGGAGAGGAAGCAAGCAGTCCCTTCAGCTAACTTTGCACGGGCTTGCAGCCCAGGGAACTGGGCTTTCCAATCTGTTATTTTCTGCCTAGAGAAACAGGAGCTAAAAACACCCTGCACATGCACCTGGAGCTCAGCAAAGGGAAGATCCTTCTGGAGGAACGGGAGAAGAGGAACAGCCTACCTGTGCTGAGGCCGTGGTGTGATGCTGTGCCGGGAGCCCGGGCAGGCTGCTGGGAGCGGGGCCACGGCAGGCAGGGGCTCACGGCTTGGTGTGGCTCCATGGCTTCTGGTGCCCTCTGCAGTTGTTCCTCCTCACTGTAAATGCAAAACAATGATTTGCTTGATCATCTTTCAGCAAAATGTAATTATGAAAAACCCATTTTAATCATTTTAGTAATTTGACATAGACCTGCTCTTCGTTAGGTGCCGACCAAGCTGCAGACACCCTGCTTTTCACGTTACCTGGGTGGCGTGAACACCTACTAACTCCCCTGCAGAAGGCTTTGAAAACAACTGGCTCTTCAGCTCTGAAGACCTCCTCCAGGCAGGAGTTCTGTCCTACAAAAGTAAAGGTGCTTTTAAAAATGCAGCTCACAAACTCCATCAATCACCGTACCTACACACAAGCAAGCAATTGTGACTGAAAGGCCAGGTGGTTCCCACTTCTGGGCATAACTCTCTAAAACCAATAAGACTTCTCAGGGAAGCAGCAGCAGGGCTTTGCTGGGCTCGTCCGGAGGCAAACGCCAGCGGGGCAGGCAGCACACTGCGTTTTAAAGGATTTCAGCCATTCCTGTTAGCAGCACGGAGGCTACGGGCTGCAGCTGGGTGCCAAGCACCCATGTGCAGGGAGTAAAAGCATCCCCGGCTGCCCTCGGTACTTTAATGCCATTTATGTGCAGATCCCACGCTCGCTTATCTGATTACAGTCCAGAATTAATTTAAATTAAAGGTTTTCTGAAACGGGCTGGGACTCTGAAAGCATGACTTGGAGCATCTTTGTGTTGGATCAGGAAATGAAATAAGATAGCTCTTTTGGGATTACATTTCTAGAGGAATAAAGCAAGGCAGGGCCATTTCCCTCCCCAGTAAAAGCCTTTTCCTCTTCCCAGGGTACTCTGGGTCTTTCCCAGGGTGTTTTGAAGGATACACTTACATTTAAATCCGCACAGAGCTGTGTAACTTGAGCAGAATTACTCTCCCAAAGTCTGCTGACTTTTGCAGGAGGCTTTGCCTGCAGCTGACAGCCCACAGCACGCAGTAACTCTGCAATGCACAGGGCGCTGGGTGAGGCAGAGCTCTCCTTCCAGCAAACACTTTCACCCCCTGAAAACTTGTTTAGCAGAGGCTTCCTCTGGGACACAAACCCAAGCTGATCTATCAAACAGCTGTCTCTGGACTGTGGCAAAATTCAGTACAGAACAGGAGAAGCAGTTGGGACATCTCAGCGCTGCAATTAATCCCTTCCCAGAAATTAATAACCCAGCAACAGGCTCCGCCACCAAGCAATGCCTTCATGGCTTTCCCTCCGACATTATGACACCGTTTCCCTTTGCTACGAGATTTAGGTCCTCAAGGGACTGGTCAGGGGCCTGCCGATGATTTTGCAGGGAAGCCCTAAGATGGGCTTTTGTGGATAGCAGCGCGATGGCCCTGGTGCAAAGCTGGGACAGGACGGAGCCCCCCATCCTGCTGCAGTTGCAGCCCCATGCACGCGCGGATCGCTGCGCGTGGTGCCGCTCTCCCGCAGCACAACACAGCACGAACACCAGCACAGCACTACATCGGCATGAAAGATCAAATGCAGGAGTTTTGGTATGGCAACAAAGAGGGAAAACGCGTGTAAGTGCTATTCTGGGACATGTGGTAGCAACAGGCAAGTTTTTTTGAGGGATGGTGGTTTTCCAAGAAAGTTTCTGCTTTAAAGGCAGAAAATGTAAAATGTGGAATTAGAAGATAAAGTGACGGCTCTGAGGGACAGCTCCCCGCTCCCTCATGGTGGCTTTAAACCAGTGTAACCTGGAACTCTGATAAAGAAAGTTATCTCTGCCCCATAGACTTACATCTGGGACCATTACTAAGCAGCCCAGAAAAGCCAAGACAAACAGCAAATAACAGCAGCCCTCGAGCCGGTTGGCCCCACCAAGCAGCCTGCGTGCTCGCAGCCAGCACTGGGACACGAGTTGGACTCGACGATCCTTGTGTGCCCCTTCCAGCTCGGGATATTCTGTGATTCTCTGGGACACCGCCCCGGCTTCGGCTGCTGGTGGCGGGGCTGGGCTTCCCTTCGAGGCGAGGAGCCCTGCTTTTAAGGAATGGAGAAGGGAAAATAAAAAACAGCGAACACGAGCACAGGTTTTGAAAAGCTCCCGATCACGGAGGTCTTTTCTCAATGCTCCCCCTTGTGGGGAAAAATACTTCCAGAGCATTTTTCTCTGCATGATTCCTTCTCTCAGGAACTATTAAAAGTTCAAAAAATAATCCTTTGCTTTTGTTTTTCTCCTTGTGAAAAGGAGCAAAGTGACAGACTGCTTCTATTAAATCAAAGAAACTCAGCATAGCTTTAATTTTAAAATGGAAATAGAGACTCTTCTGTACGAAGTATTACTCTCCTTTAAGCTTTGTGAAGACTTGCAGATGCTGCCTCGAAGCCATACGATGCGTGACAGCAAGTCTCATGGAGCAAGAAACGAAAACAGAAGTTGCAAGAAACAGTACAAGCGCCACAGGACGTCACAGTTTAGCAACTCAGCAATTTCAGGAAGAAGTGCTCTATTAGTTGTCATTGTCAGCCTACGTGTCCAAACAGAGTAAGTCCTTTATATTTATTAAAGACTATTATTTGGCCTCATTTTTCCATTTGTGTTACAAGTTTTATGGATTTGCTGTGCCATCATGCTGCTCATTCTTCTTCCTAGAGCATCCTTGATAGAGTTTGGAAATGACAGATTGCCCCCTGCTGTTTTTCTCTTGATAGTCTAGAAAAATAGAGCCTGGTCTAGCTGGAGCCCTCAGGCTCCATCATACTAAAATAATTAACAAACTTCCTTTGTTGTCCACTGTTACTGGAAATTCTCAGAGCAAGGTTACTACTTGCCACTGAATTTCACAGCTTTCAGAACAGCCTCAGAAACTCTTAACGAGTTCATTATAGGTTATTGTTCATTCTGTTCTAAGCCTGCTATGAGTTGAATTGATTAAATCTCGAATTGTGACATCCTGGAAACAAATTCCCAGCAAATGAATGCATAATTTTCAAAAATTGTTCCAGATGGAATAAAATATATTGTCATGGCATCAAAGCATTTGCAGAACTTAATGCCTTTGCTTGATGATGATGCATTTCGACATCTAACCACATGAGTCCATCAGAGGAAACCCCAGGCCCTCCAAGAGAATCACAGCGAATTCTGAAAATGTAATTCTTTCACAGCTAGCATTGCCAAACAAGTGGGCAGCTACCACGTGTAATGTAGTAGTTTTAAGTGACCCCTTGTAAAAAACACCCCAGTACTCCACGTTAGAGGTGTCTGAGGCTGCAAAGGGCAAAGAATTTGCTGTACAGCCATCAACAAACAGGTTTGTTACTGGTAGACAGCCATACCCAATATCAAAACTTACTGTGTTTGAACTACGTGTTATTACTGATCATCCGTGGTACAAAGCTGGGGAAGCACAGGGGCTGACCCACTGCCTGCACGCACTGAAACTGCAGTTTGCAAGGCATCTAACTCACATTATTAAAGAACAAACCATGGGGAGGAAAACATTGGTCTTGTTCTATACCTCTCTTCTAATGGTATGGCACAGCAAAACCGGGCACCTTACCCCAGGAAAACATCTCCTCTGCTTTTCATAAAGAAATTGCTTTATAGCAGTTGTCATTTCGCAAGCCTGTTGAAAAAAGCAACACCACAAAACCTCACAAAATGCTTCTGTGAGGATGCTTTGTGATAAGCTATCCCAGCAGCAGTCTAAATACACAGATTGTTGGTTTTGACCCAAACCGGACATTAATAAAAAAATGTCCACAGGTTATTCATTCTGGAAACACCGCAATTTTAGTTCCCCATGTAAATACCAAGCAGTTCCCTTCGCATCCTGAAGAACACCCGAAGTAACGGACATAGCACTGTCCCACATTTAGGGTTACATCTAATTACACTTCACAGAGGCATCTGTACGAAGTTCTGCCTGTGGACATACTCACTTCCCTCAAGCTAAACTCAACGTGAGCATCGAGGACACGAAGGCTTTTAACTATAGATCAATTTAACTTTGGGGATTCGGCTTCAATTAAGACAGTAACCTAGAAGATACTTTCTCTTCCCATCCCCTAGCTGGAACTGTCAGCTCTGCAGACATGAAGTAACCCATCGAAGGAGATTATTGTCCACCCTTTCCCCTCTCCCCATTTTTTCTTTTTTATAAATGACTTGGGCACCAACCGTAAGGAGATTACAGCTGTGACATTTGTCAGCATACAACTTCACAAAGGGAAAATTTCCTCTGCCGTTTATAACACGCAACCTAGCTGGAACCCATTCAATCATTTCATGCCTTCAGGAAAGCTTTATGGTGCTCACTACTAAAACGGTTACAAATCCCTGAAATCTCAACAGATGTTTGCATGGAACTCCAGGGATTTTTTCAGTGGTTAACCAAATACAAACTCACTAGAGTGATCACTGTTTCAGTGAGGAACGGCTCCCTACATCTCATACAAAGCACTGCAGGGGGAACTGTGATGCATAGCCCAGGTAACATCCCCTGAGATACTGGAAGAGCTCGTCAGGTGCTATGGGGCACGCGGGGATGGCAGTAGCCTCTTACCGCAGACGCGCTCACCACCGAGGCCCTCCTGTGGCTGTACAGCAGACACTGAACGTCGCTTCCATTGAGAGGACAGCTGAGTGAGAACTATCTGCTTAATTCTTCAGGGAAAGTAACTTGCATGGTCCAATCCACAGCTGCAGTAGGAATCTAGCCCTAGGGAACTGCTTCAGAGAGAAAACATGACAGCTGGCAACATTACAGACGCCCCAGATAAGATTAGCGAGGGAGCAGCAAAAAGAAACAGGGCAGTGGCAACCACTGGGTGTGGGATTCTCTCGCTTTCCATGCTGCAGTTCAGTTGTAGAGAGCAGGATCAAATTGGCAACACACACCATAGGAAAACTTTGCCTTCAAGGTAATTGTAAAGCAAAGCCTCCAGAATCAGAAATGTGTATGTACAGGGAAAACAAACAATATTTAGCAGGAATAGCATCCTAGTAAAGATCTACCTTGCTGCAGTCCAACCGCTTGTTTCCAAATTCTTTTTCTGAATTCATTTCAATTTTAATGCGTTCATCAGCAACGAAGTAGTTGAATGACATGTTTATTTCTCTAACAGAAATCTAAACCTAAACTTCAAGAAAAAAAGAAAAGTTTCTGAACTCAGAAAACAGCATTTCAGTATAAGAATCTGTTTTATTTTTATGGTTCAGTGATTGAAACAATATAGAAATTTAACCTGCAAAACTGAATTTATATCACAATGTCTATCAGAAGGCAGGACATACGGTGCTCTTTCATTTTTTAATCAGATAAAATATTTCTCTGGACACCAGGTATTACAAACTCATAACACTATACACATCACTTTATTTCAGAGACTAATTCGTCATAATTTAAATCTACCTTATAAACAATTTCTCTTAAAAAACATATGGATAAAAAGAACTCAAGTATTAAACTCAAGGCCTTGATTATTTTCTTTTTTTTTTTTAAACAAAGATATTTTAAGAAATGTATCAAAATGATAACTCTGTGGGTATTATAGCTACTAGTCAGGCTCTGTAACACACTGCTCCACAATTTCTCTCAAGTTTGGGTTCTCCATCGCAGCTGCTACTCTCTCTTTGTCGTTGATTTGCTTGTTGACTGCAAAACATCATAAAAAAAGTAAAGTCAGAAGCAGTCTTACTGTACAATACGTACCGCGTCAGTAACATGACACATGTAAGACACCACACTGCAGTGAAGTTTCTCCAATCCTAGTTAATGGCCAGCTCAAAGGAGGAGAAAATGCTGCAATGTGCTGTTACTGTACGCAAAAACTTTCACCACAAATTGCTATTTAGGCAGAGGATTGAAATTTGCATAACAACCAAAACTGAAAATTGCACAATAGCTGATAAAGTACCGTACAGGCTGGCATTTAAGGTGTAGAGCCTAGAAAAAAAAAAAAAAAGGCATGCCAGACATAACAGAGGGGTCACAAAACAGGAAAAGCATGAAGGTGCTCAAAAGCAAAGAGTAAAAGGAGAGGACATTAACAGGAAATTGGGAACAAAAGCAAATAAAAGCTCAGTCACAAAAAAAAAATCCAACAGAAACCAAGCTTTTTTGTGACTTTTCTTGTTATAAGAAAGAATATAAGGTGTGCTGATTGCAAGCACGAAGCTTGTGACAAACGAGGAGTCCAAGCTCTCCAGGTTCAATTTCTAGCCCATTTAATCAAAAGAACTGATTTCCCCCTGTACAAAGATTTCCAATGCTTAACAACAAAGAAGCCTGGGACATTACCTGGAGGAAGGCTTTAGCAGTCATTTGAGACAGTGATTGACTAAAGCTTTGAAAGCATTTCAGTGCCCTACAAGTTTTATCTTAAACACCGATGGAGAAACGTATTTTTGTTATCATGATTTTACGATAGTAAGATCAATCAGTCAGGAAGTTCATGTTAATAACCCAGCGGCACAGTAGCAACTTATTTTGTTAGAAGCACAACTCAACACCTGCAAGAAACTCTTTTTTGTTGGTTTTAAAACAAGAAGCATATATTTGCAACACCAATATGGCTGTTGAAGTAGCCTCAATTACACGTTTCATTTTAAAGCTTTAAGAGAGTTTTTGTTTCTAAAAAGGCTAGTAAGATGGGAAGAAGAGCACTTCTCAAAGAACAGTCTAAAGCTGCTCTCATTTACGAGATGTACTTACTGTCTTCTTCAGTGGAATGTGTACCTTCAGATATGTAGATTTCCAGCTAGAAGAGAGATCACTAATGTTAGATTCATACTTTAATAGTGAAATATATTCATTATTGGAAGAAAAAAAATGTACCATACACAGACAATGCGTGTATTCCATGCCTTTACAAATATTCACAGACCACGGAAGGGGATCAGTGACAATAACTGATCTTGGACTTCATTACAATATAATCAGACAATCTCCACCCCTTTTCAAAGGGGCACCAATAATTCTTCTTCAAAATTGTGGAGGCATCCATTCCTCTCTGATATTAATGGCTCACGGTTTTCCCCAGGACAAGAGCATGACTGAGATTCATTGTAATGCTGGCTTTGAAAACACCCTGTCCTCCACCTGAATGCCAGCTGGCCAGAAAAGCCCTTGAAATGCGGCGTATTTCAGAAGGTCAGTGACAAACTGCGTTTTGTAAAGGAAAGGAAGAACCACAGTTATTCAGAGGTCCTTTCAGGTACTGCACTGTACTTCAGCCCTACATAGGCAAATGACAAGCTTTTAGAACAAAAAATCCTTTATCACAGTTCACAAATTACTTGGTCCAGCAGCATTCCCTTTGTTAAAGAGAAGTTGGCATACATTCATGCAGGTAGTTTAAAGCTAGTTCCAGAACAGATAGCTTACCTTATGTCTAAAAGGCAAACATCTCTGAAGTTTTATTCTCAAACAAAGGCCTGTTTGGAGAAAACAAGACATTTTCTTGTCAAATTCAAGGCTTGAGGTGCATTTTTAGAGTACGACCACTAGCCAGCTGCAGTTTGCTCACAAGATCTGACTTAGCGGTGCGCTACCCGTGGACAAACACAGCCAAACTGCAGCCCCAGTTTGTTCTCAGGCTCAGCCAGCCATAACAGCAGTAGCAAATACACCCCAAAAGAAAAACCAGCTTAGAGCAATCTGTGCAGTTGAGCAAGTTTGGAGAAGGAAAAAAAAAATACTGTTTACTCCCTATGTTCTTACGCACACTGACCAACTCTAAAACAGTTGCCATCACCCTTTCCTGTACCAGAATGAGGAACTGTGCTTCAAAGGTCACACAACACTGAAGGATTGCACAATCACTGATGGACAAAGACCTGCCTGGCATTAAGTGCTGACGACATGATTAACACCGAGTTTATGATGACACACACGTAACTGATCCTCAGCTCTCGGCGTTAACCCACTGACACTCTTACAGGGTCAAGCTATAAATTATTAGTGTTCAGCATGCTAGTGCCTACTATCTATACTTTAATACTACATAAAGCAGCGGGGTCTATTTCAGCATAAATACATAGCCTTAGTTAAATCAAAGGTTAAGTCTGTACCACTTCTGAGTAGACTTTGGAGAGCTCCTCTTCTGAAGCGTCTCCCTAACTTGTAAAAAACACAAGACCTTGAAGGACTCCACGTCTTCTATTTCTTGTTTGTTTGTACGGCTAGGAGGGTTCTCAAGACGAAATTCCCAGTCAAACTCCCGGCAAAGCAATACTGCCTTTAAACTAAGTAATATGTTATACAGAAAACCTAAAATTAACTCTACATTCATTGTTACAGATTTCAGGAAACGGAAATCTTACCAATGAGAGTCGCCAAAGAGCAATGAGGTACTGTTGGTGTAAACCTGATGATAACCAGATACTCATCTTCACCGATCTCATTTACTTCAACGCAGCTTTCCGTTACCACTTCCAGTTCTTCTAAAGTATTAGGTTTCTCCGGGTCCCGGATAGTACGGATTATATCTAAAGCAGGAGACAAGCCACCAACAATAAAGCTGCTTTCCTAAATTTAATACAACATACTTCCTATTAGAAGCAGCCTTCCCAGCACCGTTGGTATTGATCCTGTTCAGAAAGGGCAGAGCTGCCACTGGCAGTGCTGTATTACCTCATGGGTTGCTTCAGAGCTGGGCACGCTAAAACATTTCTTGTTCACTACGCACAAACTTTTCACACTCTGGTTCTAAACTTGTTACTGTCTTTACAATCCCGTTTTAATAAACGGGAATCACAACGTGCCTATTAAAGGATAAATATTACCTTCAGAACTACAGATGACTTAAAATTAGCCTACCCAAAAGATAAGCTACCCATCTTTTTCCCCTCCCCTTCCCAGCCAGGGCCTCACAAATAAGATTTTGAAGCCATCTTAAGGAAAGCCAGTACAAAAATAATGCACTAATCCATATTTATCTGTATCAGTGGTCACCTCCTTAGCTTGTAAAACGTGGGGATCAACTAGGTTTAATAAACCCGCACAGAAAGTAACAGAGGTGCTTTTCATAGAGGTAGTGTGCTCTGGATTAGCTCGTGGAAGTTTCATCACACGATGATACAGAATGAGCCTTAGCCAAGCACAGAAGCCTAGCAAAACAAGGAATTACTTCGTCCATACGTAGACCAGAATTATCTTCACATTGACATTTCCTTGTAACTTCTGATACATTCTTCCCTCTATTTTTAAATTGCATCCTCCTGTGTGAAAGTCTGACTTACACAAGAGCATTATCAGTTACTTTGCCAAGCAGCAGGAGGAACACTAGAGCAGATTTTGTTAAACGGTACTTCATGGATGCCACTGCTCTTTTAAACTGAAGTTTTACAGACAGATGCTTTAGTTCTGCAACGATCATGCACAAGCATAAGAATATAGGTGAACTGAAACCAGCGGGACTGCTTCGGTGCTTCAGGTACGTAACCTAAGTCACTAGAACTGCTGGTGTTTTCATGTACCTCTATTTAAACATCACTCAAGTCTCAGGGCTGAGTTTGACAATGTTTCCTCTTTTGTTTTTTTAAAGTCTTTTCTGCGCCTAGCATTGCATAAAATCCTCACGCTACCTCTCATTAATAGCATAAAATCCTCACGCTGCCTCTAATTGCCTACACAACAGCAGTGCCTTCGAGCACAGCATTTGGAATACTGCAGGATCCTCGAGGAGCGTTTCCAGAGGTGAAACCTCTCCACATCTCACAGCCTGACCACCAAGAAGCCAGTCACTCGGTAACTGGAATTTCGCTGGACTCCCCAGCAGCCCTTTCTGGAATGACTGGCCCTTCCAGGTGCGCCCAGCCCCTGCTAACCCCGGGTGATGAAACACGGAGGTAACTCCGGCAGCCCTCGGTCAGGCAGCCCCGCAGCAGCCCCCCTCCCTTCCCACAGCCCGGGAGCTCCGTTACGGCCCCGCCGACCCAGCTCACGCAGGGTCGGGTCCCGTGTCTCTCCCACGGGCCCCACGGGAGGACCCCCGAGTCTCCTGCACCCTGACAAGGGCCCGGGACCATGCCCCCCCCCAGACCCCTCACAGATCCCTCAGGCCCCTCACAGACCCCTCAAGACCCCCCACGAACCCCCCAGGCCTCTCACAGGCCCCCAGAGACCCACCCCCCAGGCCTCTCACAGGCCCCTCACGGACTCCCCCCAGACCTTTACAGACCCTTTACAGACCCCTCACAGCCCCTCCCAAGCCCCTCACAGGCTCCCCACGGCGCCCCCAGGCCCCTCACAGGCCCCAACCCCTCACGCCCCCCACCCCCGCCGCTCCCCGGCAGTCACCGTAAACCTCGAGCGCCTTGTCCTGCTCCATGGCCCGGCCCCGGGGCTCATGGCCGGCCCTAGGCGGCGCGGAGTAGCGCAGCGCCCTGCCCAGCGCCTGCGCCAGCAGCCCCAGCACCAGCGACATGGTCCCGCGGCGCCATGGGCAGCGCGGAGCGGCCCCGCGCGGCCACCGTCCGCCAGCCCCGGGGCAGCTCTGGGGCGGGGCTTAGATACCGGGGACTCGACCCCGGGGGCGGGGATTAACTCGCGCCCCGCCCACGGGGAGTGGCCATCCCGTCCCCTCAGCAGCCTCACCTGAAAGAACCCTGAGGGGGATGTTGCGCGCCGTGCCTTTGGTTCCCTGGTTTTGGCAGCTGTGAAGGCTGGGAGCAGCGTTTGGTGGCACATTGCGCTGTCCGTGGAAATAGCAAGCTATTTAATAATATATTTAATCTACTTAATAATAATCTCGGTCTCACCCGCCCGCCCCAGCCTGGGTTAACGGAGACTACAGCTCCCGGCGCGCAACGCGGCTCCCCTCCACCGCCCCTCAGGCGGCGCGGGGCAGCGGTGCCTGCTGGGAGTTGTAGTCGCGGCACGGGGCAGTGCTCTCAGCTGACCGGAAGGGGGGCAGCCCCGCAAGATGGCGGCGGGGCGGGCGGCGGGCGGCTCCCCCTGAGGAGGAGCCGCGGCCGCGGGAGAATGGCGGCGGGCGCCGGGCGGGAGCTGCGGGTGCTGCTGGCGCCCCGCTCGGGGCAAGCGTGGGGCTCCCCGCGGGACGCGGCCCGGGTGCGGCTGAGCAGGGGCCAGGACGCCCTGGGCGCCCTCCTGGCCGCCGGTGGCATCCACCTGGAGGTCCTGGCGCCGGGCGGGGGCGGCCGGGCCCGGGGCTGCGCCCTCCCGGGAGCCTGGGCTGAGTAAGTGCGGGGCGAGCCGGGGAAGGGCCGGCCAGGGGGAGCTCGGAAGCCGTAGGAGAGTGAGGGGGGATTCAGAGTCCTGCCCTGAAGTGCGCTCTGTGTCAAGCCCCTGTGCCTCGGGGTGCTGAGTAGTATTTCTGAAAGGGTTGTGAGGCGTTGGAAGGGGCTGCCCAGGGCAGCGGTTGAGTCACCGTCCCGGGAGGTCTTGAAAAGACGTCTAGATGTAGAGCTTAGGGATACGGTTTAGTGGAGGACTGTTAGTGTTAGGTCAGAGGCTGGACTCGGTGATCTTGGAGGTCTCTTCCAACCTGGGTGATTCTGTGATTACAAAGATTTAAAAAATAAAAGGTGGGGAGGTTGCCCGGCTTCGTAGAGTCACTGGTGTAGAACTGAGAGCTTGACTTCCTTGCTTGGTGGCTGGGGCAAGCGCTCGCGCGTGACATGGAGCAGTCACGAGATGTCTTCAGGCTGCTGTGGTGGCTCCCAGTGCTGAGGCAACCTCACGGGCACGCGGCGGGTCCCAGCAAGCGTGGTGCTGAGCGATGGCCGTGCCTGTGTGGTGCTCTGGCCCACCCTCTGTGGCCCTGTAGCTGTTTCCTCATTGCCTGTGAGAGCAGGTGTGGATGGAGACAGGCACCTGGAGAGGTCGTCAGCCCAAGCAGGGGGGCAAAACTTGTGAAAGTGGGTGTTGTGCTCCCTTGGGCTAACAACGCTGCTCTTCCTCCTCCTCCTTCTAAAAGAAGTCCTGAAGCAGAGTATCATGCGGCATGGGTGACTAAAGAAAAGAAACACACAAAGACAGGGAAATCTGTTCTCTTTAGAAGAGAAGCAGGGATTCCTCAAGCACTGTCTTGCGTTGCAGTCTCCTTTAGGGAACAAACATGTTATGGTACGGGAAGGGGCAGCGGCAGAATCTTTACTTCAGAAGATTACAATTAAACTGTACATCATTAGCATGCTTCCAGAACTGTGCAGTGTATGAGATGTGGAAAGTAAGGTCAATAAACATACCAAATATTGCATCTTCAGCTTCCTGTGGGAGAATACAGAAGATTATGATCTACAAACAGACAAGACAAAAATACTGTCTCTTAGTAAAAATCACGAACTCTTCGTCTATGAATTCACTATAGAAGATGGAAAATGTAACCTGATTTCCCTGCACAGTTGTAAGGAAGACGCACTTAAAAAGCTCCTCGAAGGCAAAAATATTAGTGAGTAAATCTCAACGTGTACTCCATATTTGTAATTGTTACAGGTCCAGTTCTGCTTCATTTGGTGAAACAAATAGAGACAGAACACAAGGGAAGCGTGAAATATTTTTGCAGTGATTTAGTGTGATCAGAAGCAGTATTCATGAACTTGAAAAATGACATTTCTGTAATCAAAGGTGATATTGCTAAAAGGATTTAACCTGTTGAGGGTAAGGTGTTTGGATGACACAAAGTCAAAAATAAGTATGTTCATGCAGCTGTGCTATCTCAAATTTTCACTGTCATATTAGAACAGATGGGGCTCTTCACTAATCTCACAAAGACTAATTATGTGTTGAACCTTGTGTTCTGTGTTTGACAAATGTAGTGTACAGCCCCAGTGCGGTCTTTGCAGGACCTAGCACTTTGATGTTTTATTATTTAAAAGTTTCCATTGCCAAAGTATCTTTATTTCCAAAGATTGTAGCTTTCAGTGCTGACTGAAATATGGTTTTGTGATTTTTTTTTTGCATTCTTCAAAGTAGTGTCCATTTAAAAAACTTGTGCTATTAGATGCTGTTCTACAACTAACACTAATGATAAAATATGAGATTTAAACAAAAACAAGCACCAAATCACAACTTTTATCAATATAACAGCTGAAGCAATGTATTTGAGTTGTGATTTTCTTGAGATACCTTTACAGTCAAAAGTACCAGATTGCCATAATCCTAAGAGATCTTTAAATTTACAGGTCTTTCTTCAATATTGTCTTTGAGGATACTGTCTTTTAAAGACAACAGATGCCTACTTCTGCTCAATAACTTCATTGTTGTGCATCTTACCTTTCCCGGAGAAGATTCCTCATTAGAGACGTGTGACTGCATTACCCTTGATTTGGCACCGCAAGTTTTGGAAAGAATAACAGATATCAGCTTCTGCAGGGGAATTCTGTTCTTTTTAGACAGTTCTGGCTGGATTCGTATCCTTTGCAGTAGACACTAGCTGGTGGTGTAAATGATCTGGAAGAACAAGGTCAGTTTTCTTTTTTGTCAGGATTACACACAAGTCTCTTTTGACAGTCTTTTTTGAAGGTGCTTTCAACAGAGGGGCTGCGTAGTGAAGGGCTGGTCATTTCATAAAAAATGTCTGAGCCATGGGTCAAGTGTAGGTTCTCAGAGTATTAGTGGAGGTTTGTTCCACACTGGAGTGTTGGTTTTCAGCACTTTTGGTATGTAGATCTGTGTATAACGTGCTTAAATCTACTGTCCCTAAGCTTTCTGTTCTTAATTAGATGCTTTAGAAATAGTCTACCTGGGTTTAAAACGCTGTTGTAAAACAAGCAGCTCTGGGTGTTTTGCTGTGCCAAGATTGACTTGGGCTACAAGGCTAACAAAAGTTCACCGTCTTCCTCTTCTCTGTAATTTCTTGTTCGTTGGACTGTCTGAATCCTGGCATTTTCTTTGACACGTTTTAAAGACATATTTGATTCTTTTGATGGTGCAAATCTAGCAAACATTGACGTGGCACTCTGCCAGGGAGGTGTGCAGGATGAGAACAGGAGTTCAGCCATCACATCACCACTCACTGCAGTGAAAGTGTCCTATGATCTCAGTGTTGCTGTGGTCATCAATTCTTCCAACTGTGCCATTTCTGTGGATCTAAACAAGTACTTCAGGTATGTTTGCTGTAGAATTGCTAAATGAAAGTTTTAGCAGAATTGCTAAATGAGAGTTAAGTACAACTAACATTAAAAATAGCCTATTTTTAGTCCTGTAACAGCTGAGATGCTGTAACTTTTTATTTTGAGTACTAGCTCTAGGGTAGAGCAGAAATTTCACATTTGTTTAAAGATTGCCCATTAATATTTGCTGTACTTTATGTACTTTATCTATCATGGAAGTAAAAATTAATTCTAATAATGATTTCAGACAGTTCCCTGGGCATTTGATCTGTAAAAGAGATTCTCAAAGTCTTCCAGTGAAGCCACCTGAAGGTCTTGATGAGGATGACCTTGCTAGTTCTGACTACAGTATGCAGCTTATGTCATCGTCTTTCCGTGTGGACAGGTACACAATGAAAATACTAATCCATAAATCAAAAAGCACATTGTTTGACTGAGGAAGTTATACAAGTTGATTTATCTGCGTTGTTCCTTCCATAATATGTGGTATTATGGAGAGCTTCCTTCTTCATCCCAGGTCCTGGAAGGCACACTTGTCCTCACTACGCAATACAATCAGGAAAAGAAGATCACGTTCTCCAAATTTGGTGTATGACACGAATTTACCGTGGTATCAATATTTTACCCACCTTGAAGATCACGATCCCTTAATCTATGAAACTCCTGAGAAGGTGCTGGCTCTTGTTCCGAAGGCTGTTTGGTGTGTCCCATCACAAAGCAGCGATACAAATCTCAGTGATTCAAGGCAGCACTGGAAACAAATCTGTGCAGAAGTACCACAAGAAGTGGTGAAACTGGAGTGTAAATCTGTGACTGGAGCTAAAGCACTGTTTGTAATATTAACAAATGATGAAAGCTTGACTCTTGCTCTCTGGGATTTCGAGTCACAAGATGTGACTCATTACCACTTCAGCAAAGATACTGTTTATGTGGATTGTAACGAAGATGTGCCGTTATGTCTACTTCTGACAGGTGAAGAGCTTTTTTTGTATAATTGTTCTCGTTCAGGCTTTGGATAAATAAGCTTACTGTTTGTGGTCTCCTTTCCTGCCTGTCTGGCTGCTGTTGGCTAATTATTAACGTGTTCTTGTTGAGGTAAAATCCAAATGGAGCCTCTACAACTTTGTGTTATTATTTGCTATGTAGCAACTTGCTTATGTGTTTTTAATTATGATTTGATTCTTTTATTTAGAGCATGGACTTTCCTTAATTCTGTTTGGTTTAACTCAAGAAGAGTTTTTGAATAGATTGATGATCTATGGCAGTGCCGGAGTCGTAGATTCTGTTTGTCATCTCAACGGATGGGGACGATGTTCGATTCCAATACATGCGCTAGAGGTAAGTAAGTCTGATTCATGTCCTGCAGCTCTTATATCTTCTTCTGAGAGAAACCTTCTTTAAAAAAAAATTTAATCCAGAAGTCAGGGATTCTGCACAATCTGTCCACACTGTAATTCTGTACACTGTCAGTGTATGTTCAGTCATGTTTGGAGACGTTTGGTAGGGTTCTTTTAATTTGTTTGAAGGGTGTGATAGAAAGTGAACTGATGGGGAAGGTTCACAGCAGTTTTCAGTTGCGGTAGGCTAATTCAAAGTCCTGATTCTCACAGTGTTTTGGTTTTTTTATACCCCCAATCAAACTCTATTAAGTTGCTTAAATAACATTTTATCTCTAAAGATACTGGGGCAGAGCTTCTGCAAAACCGATTAAAAGAGCATGGCAGGAACTCAGCAGGTCATGCTGTTACTCCAGGTTGCGGGTGTTGCACATGCAGTTTAAATTTCTTCTTTTCTTCTGCATGCATGCTTTGTTACTGCACATGAAGTGGAAGTGCTAGCAGTAAGTGTACCATGTATTTTTAGAATGTGTGCATAACGGTGCTACTGTGTGTCTGCCTAGGCTGGTTTGGAAAATCGTCAACTAGACACAGTAGACTTGTTTTTAAAAAGCAAAGAAAGTCTTTTTAATCTTTCTGCACCCTGCTCTGGACCTGAACAGTCTACTGATAGCGCGTCTCAGTCTTTTCTGAAAAGTGAGTAAAATACCTTAATACTTTAATGCGCTGAGGTTGAGATTGAATTGCCTTTCAGTTTATGGCTTTGCATTTGTAAAACCACATCAAATTGCCTGTTCTCTTTTATGTTGGGATGGTGCTGTATCGCAGCTTCTTTACTTTCAGAAAATGAAAGAGAATTGGTGTATAAAATGTGGCTTTTTGATGAGTTCTTGCAATGGCTTGTTCTAAGCATTTTGATGTGAAAGCAAAGCATGTTACTTAAGTTGTTTGACATGCTTTAGAAGATTTTAGTAGCATACCTTTATTGTAATTTGTATTTTATGTGATCACTCCTGATAGAATGCAAATGTAACTTTCTATGTAAACATTGCAGACTTGGAAGAGCTGAGGCCAGCTTTAAACTTACTTTGCTCAGCAATCAGAGAAAATGATATGGAGCCTCAGAGTAAACACTTTTCTGAGCAGCTGCTAAACCTCACGTTGACTTTCCTTAGCAAGCAACTTGAAGAAATTTTTGTCCACACTGAGGGTAAGATTACTCATTTTGAATCTTGCATAGTAATGTGTGATTGTTTAGATAAATAAGAAGAACTCAATTTTTGAATTAGAAGCCTAAATTTACTTAGTATTAATGAAAAAGGCTTGCACTAGAGTTAAGTGAAAGGTATTATTTAAGGGGAAGCTTGAGGAGTTAGTATGAATACAGTATCTGTGTAAGCATGAACAGCTATGGTCAGGCTGTCACACCAGGCAGGGTAGTGGCAGCTGGATCGTACTGGGACGTCAGGACATGTAAGAATGGCAGAATCAGACTTCAAGGTGACGCTGGATACTTGCCGGTAGTGCAGTTAAATGGCTTGACTGTAGCCCTCCGCTGTTCATCCTTTTCTCAGAGCCACCACCTGAAATACCCTGGCACAAATATTGCTGTGGCTGTGGAATGGAGTAGATGAGTTTAAGAAAAAAGTTCAGCTGAAAAATAGTCTACCAGGTTATTTTTTGTCTGGAGCACTTCCATTTTGATTTACTGTGTGGCAACATTCGTACGTCCAAGCATAACTAACCCAGGGGCTGGTACAGAAAAAAGAACAGGTGTCTGATGGGCGTGCAGGCTGTCTGTAGGAGTGCATGACTGCTTAACGTGGCCCTGTTGCTGAAATTTTGGTCTATGAACTACAGCCTAAAAGGTACAAGACTCAAGTAATAACTGCTATATGCTATGTTAAAACGTCCCTGCATTTTAAACGGGGCATACCTGACTAATAATTGGTTAAAATTTTTAGTTGTCATTTACTTGTGCCTGAAGGGCAAACACATCCATCAATAAAGTCAGGAGGACCTCCGTGGAGCAGTGGTAGGATTGTGAGCGCAGCTGGATAGCGACAGTCAGTACCAGTACCTGTACAGGTCAAATAGCAACATAGAGATGATGTGCTCTTTCCTCTGAGGTGTGTTTTATTTAGTGAAGTCAGGAGAATGCATTCAACAGTGGTAAGCACTAAAAATGTTGTATCATTAATTTCATTTAACTGATATCTTGGATGTTCTTGACAGAACCTGATGGATACTTGCAGAAGGCTGCGGATACTTTAACTGATTACATTATTGAACTTAGGACATTTATGAAAAATTACCCTCGGCCACAAATAAATATCACAGATGTAGGAAGCGATCTTGATGAAGACCTACCTGCAGTAGAAGAAAGCCAAATGTGGGAAAAACTGACACCAGAGGTAAAAATGAATAACCAGTTTTTGACTATTCAATGCGGGAATCACAGAGGTGATAACATTGAAGTTTAATGGCACTAGTTTGTTCCAGATTTTTTTCTTCTCTTTCAGGAAGTCATTGCTGAGGCCATCTTAAGCAACAAAATGCCAGAGGCCCAGACCTTCTTCCGAATGCATCAGCATCCTGCTCAAAATCTTCAAGAATTTATTCAGACAGGTTTGAGTCTGGTCTATGACCGTCTTCTGAAGGACAATACCAGAGAGGCCTCGGAACTTTTAAGAAATATGGTGAGAGGTGTTCAGTAAGCATACTGATAGTTCTCAACACTTCTTCATGACTAATGAAACAAGTTAGTGGTAAGAATACGGGCGGGGGGCTGAGCTTTCCTGTGGGTGTAATTATTCTACCACACCGAATCATAGAACAGAATCATAGAATGGTTTTCATTGGAAGGGACCTTAAAGACCATCTAATTCCAACCACCACCCCCTGCCTTGCCAGGGACACCTACCAGTAGACCAGGTTGCTCAAAACCCCATCTAACATATGTTTAATGCAATTAAAATTACCGTGCTTTAAAGTACTGCTTTGATCACTAATGTACGTTATTCATGAAAGCGTATTGATTAATGTCGTGCTTGGGGAAGTGTGAAGGTGCTCCTGAAAGGAGTAGGTAGTAAAGGGCACAAACCTTCTGTGCAGACATGCTGCAGAGATCACACAGATCACCGGGTTATTACAACATCTCAGTAGCTGGTGAAGTGAATATCACAAGCATGCTTGTAAAAGGTTGCGTGCTTTGGAGAGAAGGCTGGTGCATTTATTCTGTCAATGTACAGCTGTATACATACAGTTTGCATACAATGAATATCTTCTTTTTTGTTAGGGCTTTGATGTGAAGCAGCAATTGCATAAGATATGTTTCTACACAGTTGATAAACATGTACGAGATTTGTTGGTAAGTGTAGAAAAGGCTTTTTTTTTTTGGTCTAGCTGTTGTTCTCAGCTCTGAAGACTGATATTTATGCTGAGAGAAAGCATTGTATGGAGCACTTTCAGAATGGGAACTGTTTCTGTCCCTGCACACTTACAGTGTGGTTGCTAAAACATGTCACCAAAATGCCTTTGTTCTGTTGTATTTGCAGTTAAAGTAAAAATCAGTTAAAATGTAATTTCTTTGTTCTGAGTCTGATCTAGTGCTCATCTTTTTGCACACAGTATGAAGTCTTGTCTCTCTTGAAATTTGGGTATAAGCATATTTACCTCGGGGCAGCTAGCATTTTTTCCTACAGCTGGCTAACTCTCTACACTTGCAGGATCATTTGCAGCTTAGATATATTATAAGTAGAGAAAATATATAATTGGAGGTAATACTTTAATTTGAATTAAAGGTGAAAGTTTTACAAGAAGAAAATTATTTTTCTGAAAAAGAGAAGAAAATGATAGACTTTGTGCATCAGGTTGAAAGCTTTTACTCGGAGTCCTTCCAAGAAAATAAAGAGATTCAGTCTCTTTCCAGGTAATGTGGGTTATCAGTTTTAATTAGTAATTAATAATGTTAATAGTATTTTAAATATACTGGCTTCTACATCACATGTGATTTACTGCACTAACAAATATGATCTTCTGTCATCACCATAAATTAAGTATATACCGATAGAATCATTAAGGTTGGAAAAGACCTCCAGGATCATCTGGTCCAACCGTCCCCCTGCCACCACTGTCACCCACTAAACCATGTCCCCAAGCACCATGTCCAACCCTTCCTTATACACTCCCAAGGACGGTGACTCCTCCACCTCCCTGGGCAACCGATTCCAATGCCTGACCACTCTTTCTGAGGAGAAATGTCTCCTCATTTCCATCCTGAACCTCTCTTGGCACAACTTGAGGCCGTTTCTTCTAGTCCTATTGCTAGTTGTCTGCCGGAAGAGGCCAACCCCCAGCTCACCACAACTACTGCACAAGTTTTTTAATAATGAAGGATATTATTGGAGTTATTAATCAAGCAAAACATGTTCAGATGGAATGTTTGTTATATTTTTGATATATCTATAATATTACAAACAACCCAGAAAAATAATTTTAGAATTAAATAATTGTTAAAATGTTACATATCATTTGCTATGCCAGTTTTGGAAAAATGAGTTAATTCTTTGCCTATTGGTCTCCTGTGCACTCTCAGACTTTAAGCTAAATAAGTCCTGCTATGATTTAGCACTGTCATCAAAAATTAAATAGTAAAATTTGTTAATTCTCATCTTTCATCTTCTCATCATCTCCAATTTGTTGTGTACTGTTTTTTTTAAAAAGTACTAGAAAATGTACTAATGCAAAACTTTTTTGCAGTTCAAAGAATTGGAGAAAGGAGCAAGACTTTTCCAGACATATGGCCGCTCTAGACTTGTTGAATTGGGAAGGACATCGGGCTCACGATAGGGAAGTCAGAGTGATGTTTAACTGGGCTCAGTGGTGGGATGAGCCCATTCAGGAAATGATTCTTCTACCTAAAAAAGCACGCCAAGGCAAGTATCCTGGTGTTGAAAGTCAGAAGAAATTCTGTATTAAAAATCTGACTGTCTTTGAAGTAGCGTGTTGTGACTGTGTAGGAGTAACATTGATACAACCACAGCTGCATGCTACCACAGTAGCTCACTTACTTTTTTGACAACTGAAATTCTGTTGAGATCTGTGTTGTTGTGTTATGACAGGTATCCTGTAGAGAAAAATTTGGAACTACCTGAAAGGGAATTGTCTGATGAATTGCCAGTTGCCATAAATGTCATACCCTGCTATGGTCTGCAAAGCTTATTGCACCATACTCTTTCATTTGGCTTTTCCAACATAAAGCTCTAATGAGGTGCAACAATATATTTATCTCAGCATTGTGCTTGTAAAAGAAGATTCCTGTTCATTAAAAATACAAAAATGTGTAAAGAAAGGTCAGTATTTTGCTAAAATGCTTTTCTTTCTGTTGGTTTCATTGTTCTGCTTTTTTCCAGTACAGAACTTTCCACATGTAATCCTGAGGTTCTTTGGATGCACTTGACAGCCCAGCATGACTGGCTTAATATTTGTTCATGGATTGAAGAATCTGAGCCCAACCAGCCTTTGTGTGGACAGGCTAACTGGCCCCCTCTGACTGCAGACACTGTTGACCGAAATATGTTGTGTAGTGGCTATATGAGAAATGATATATTGAACAAGCTGGCTAGGTATGTGCCTTTAATGTGTTATACTTGCTTTCTGTCATACATGAAGCCAAAATAAGATAGTTGTAGAAGTACGCATTAATAAAACCTTGGATACATATTCATATTATATTGTTTAGTGCCCTTACTTAAAACAGCACAAATCCATGAGTAAATTTATTTTTAGTCTTGCACTTGCACTTTTCAGTACTCTGAAAACAGGAAGAAACATGGGAGCAACAGAAATCCTCTGCCAGTGTTTTGATCTTTCAAAAAGATTGTATACCTGCTGTCCATTTTACTGCAAGAGAAAAAGATCTGAATGTAGCATTTCACTCCTTATGTCTCATTCTCTGCAATTAATAGTAACAAAGATCGTTAAAGCACTATCAAAGGTATTTTGTCATGTGATGTTTGCTTCAGTAGTGAAATAACTTCTTAGAAGGAAAGTTCTGTTTTGTAAGTTTGAAAAAAATAGCCTCCAGAACTTCTTAAAGGGACTAATCAGTGTGTATGTATGTTTTCTTCTCTCTCTCTCTTTAAGAAATGGCATTTTTGTCCTTTCTGAGTTGGAAGATTTTGAACTTCTGCTCCAAAGACTGGTTTACCTAGGGGGAGTACTTCAGAACCCTCACCCTGTTCCAAAATACTGTGCTGCAAGTGGTTTGGACTTCCATGCTCATTTTGTCCTTCACTGTTTGGAACATAATCTGCAGTATATGTTGTACACTTACCTAGATTACTACAGGTAGGAATGCTTTTTTCATCCACTGGATTACATGCAGATTTAAATAATGGAAGACAACCTTAACAGCTGGCAGTAAGAGTTTTCTTAAGCTCTTGCTGTTTGACTTCTTGGGTCACAGCAGGGTCGTTTAATGAAAAACTGTGAGGCAGTGTGTTAGGTTTCATTCTGTGTTGTGAAGCTTCATCCAGATTATTTTGTCATGATTGTTTGTGTGTCAGCCAGTGAAGAAAACAATTATGGTTGTAATTAGTGTAATATAAGCAGTGCAATCTTATATGAGCCAATGCAACTTGTTCTTCAGAAACTGTCACCTGAGCACAGGTATGAGTTCATTCTGTTTACATTGACAAATAAATTGCTGGTTTCCATCAAAATTAGTATTAGATGGGATTTGAAAGAGAAAGAAATGCTAATTATTGGAACTGTACGAATAATTCCCGGTTAGTGACTATTTTGCTATTAAAATTTCTTAGCTACAACTCCAATCTAATTGTGTAGTTAGTAAGAAGGGAAAAGTGTAGTAGAGAAAAGCCAACAAAACTCTTTTTTCAGTTTGTGTAATTAATTTTAATTTTAAAATACTCAGACTATGGAGAATCGTATTTGTGAATTGCGTCTCCTCTTTGGAAAATGTTTGGGGTTGTCAGTTCTGGAAGCTATTCCTTTGATTTACAGCAGCAAGCAAGTACAGAAATGTGAATTTAAACTGCCAGGGACACCTTATCAGCTAAAGATGTACATCTTGTAGTGATGAGTGGTATGATTCAACTCTGCCATGATAATGGGTGAAATAAGTCACTGTAACACTAAGTCAGATGCTCTTAACTTTTAATGCAGTTTTATATTGGGGTAGAGGGTGCTTACAAATACTGTATTTTCATTGTGCTGCTACTGTTCTCTTTTCCAGTTTAACCCCTTCAAATTGCCCTATTTTGGATAACAAGGAATTGCATGAAGCACATCCCTGGTTTGAATTTCTTGTGCAGTGTCGAGGGGTTGCCAGTAACCCACGAGGTAGGAGTCTGGTCTTGCTCAGCAGGTGGTCTGAGGCTTAAGTTTCTAGCCAAGTATTTGGGACATCTGGGTTTAATTCGCTGCTCTGCTGTAGACTTTATTTCATCATGGCAAATCATTTATATGTACATTGATCAGTTCCATATCTCTAAAATTATAGATTATAATTTCTATTTAAAATGTGCATAACGATCTTATGATACATCAGAATTGGTTTGTGTATGATCATCAATGCATCCAATTTGACTTTATTCCTAAAACGTTGAGCAGAAGGAGAATAGCCACAAAAAAGCATGTAGCATTAACATTAAAGCCTCACGTAGTTCTTGTGCTGCATTATGACTTCTCTGTCCCTTGAGTTCTGTGTTTGCTTGGACCAAGGCATTTTGTTAGTTATTGTCATTGATAACCCATGGAGTTTATGTGCTTACTTCATTTCGCTTTTTTTTAACCTTTCATCTTTTTTAGGGGCATACGTTAACAAATGATAAAAATAATGCAGGACTATCTAAACCAATCTGTGCAGGTAAAATTGTGGCATAAAATTAAGAAAGGTTTAGTGAAGATGGGAATATCTTATCTGTATTTGTAAGTTATGAAAAAGTCACTATTAACAAGAAAAAAAAATCATATTTGTAGAAGACTTATAAGGTACAGTTTAATAATCTAATACTTTTTTTTTCAGTAAATTACATCTCACTTTTTTCCCTTTCTAGATCCAAAGATGATTTTTCAAGCTAGTCTTGCAAATGCTCAGATCTTGATTCCTAGTAATCAAGCCAGTGTGAGCAGCATGCTGCTGGAAGGACGTACACTGTTAGCACTTGCTACCACAATGTATGCACCTGGAGGTATTGATCAGGTAATGTATGGAACAAATTATTGACAAGGTTTTGAAGAAATTCTAACGTTATGTTGAAAATTCAAAGGAATCAATTGATAGAAGTAAACACACTAACAACAGCAAACACTGTCTTCCCATATGAAAATCTGGTTATGGTATTGCATGTTTCAATTTCTTGACCAAATGTGAACTTTCAGGGGTAGAGCGTTTGATCTTATGTGGCTTAGAAATAGCAAGACACAGTGGCTGTGACTTGGAATCTTTAGCTTCTTCCTAAGAGTTACAGCTGAGAGTGTTTATAGACACATGTGTTCCTAAAATAGTTCAAGTTTGAAAAAAAAAATCAATAAATTTTTTAAATGCCGTGCATACATAGAGTAACTTCAAACATCATGTGTCTAATATAGCTTACAAGTTTTTTTCAGGGAAAAATGATGCTCTTTGTGTTGTTACTGTTTGTCAAATTTCCATGAATGAGAATTTTGTTATAATCTTATTGCAATTTCTTCTTCCTAATTGAATAATTTTGCTTCCCTTCAATGTAGGTTCTTCAGAATGAAGATACGGAAAAACCTCTAAAGAAAGTTGATCCACAGCTCTTAAAAATGGCATTGAGTCCTTACCCCAAGCTCAAAGCTGCTCTCTTTCCCCCGTGTACTTCTCGTGGAATTTTGCCACCTGACATCTCTCTTTACCATCTTGTTCAGGTGTGCAAAATGTTTCTCAGTAGAGCTGGTTGTTAGAACAAAGGTGAACTGAGACAAGTTTGTTTTCAGCTAAAGCCTGGAGCATAGGGACCGTATCGTGTTTTCTTGGAATCTTGAATTTGGACCTAAAGTTTATAGCATCATTAAAAACATTTTTTAAAATAGTAGCTAAATATTGGGCATATTGAATCTGGCTGTTTGTTGTTTTTTTTAAAACATCTGCAGTGTTTAACTTCAGCAGAGGTGGTGGGTGGCAGTGATAGAATGTCAGATAAGTAACATTCTATAAATTCTTGCTGCATTCAGTAGACAAGTTGTTTAGTATTACAAAAATTAAAATGTTTTAAATTGTCTAAGGGAAATTGAAATTTAGAATTAAAAAATAATGTCTCATGGAGTGTTACGACACATTTCTGGGCAAACGTCTTTTACTCTATGAAATAAACTGCAAGTTAGAAGAAATGACAGAAATTATTCATTATCAGGAAAGTGGTAGCTTTGCTAAAATGAGAGCTTAGCAAAAGGCTTAAACATGTTCTTTCCCTGTTTTGTTAGACTAAAATCTAAGAATTTTCTTGTATTTGTTTGCATTCTGATCCTACAGAATAGATAAATACGTACCTTTGAGAGAGGCCTGTTCCAGATAAATCACTGCTTGATAGCAGCATAGGCAATTCTTGACCATCTGCTATTATAGGTCCCTAAAATATTATCTAGACTGGTCAGATGTGAAAAGCTTAAGCTGTCTTAATGTTTTGTCTAATCTTTCAGACATTAGTGCCTTTTGATCCAACTAAATTATTTGGCTGGCAGTCAACAAATACTCTTGCTCTATCAGGTAAGTTAATTTCAAGATTTATGTGCTTTTTTAGACAGATCCTAGGATGAAATACCTTCCAGTGGAGTGATCTGAAGGATAAATATAAAAGGCCATTCATTTTTTTTTTTAAATGTATTTTACTAAAATTTAGTTTTAAAATTAAATTATGGTTACATATGTTACCTTTTATCCACTAAGCTCTTTACAGATACATTTTTTTTCTAAATGTATTATGAAGTAGAAAAGCAATATTTTGTTTTACAACCAAGTTGAGGGCCTATGAAGAAGGTTTTTTTTGCCCATGGCTATTAGAAAAAGTTACTGCTAGAGTTCTGATTTTACAATAAAAATTGGGATTTCGGGGGGATTTGGGTATGCTGAAATTTGAATTAGAACAAGCGTTAGAGGTATTTGGTTGTCATCTGATGCTTTCTAGCTGAAAGCCATTTTCTATGTTTAATTCAATTGTTTATCAGCTTATAAAAATGATAATATTCTTTCTAGATACATCAAGTGACTTTCCTCATTTTTCATCCCCTGAACTGGTGAACAAATACGCTATAATGGAACGACTGGATTTTTTGTACTATTTGCAACATGGACGTCCAGCATTTGCTTTTGGTACATTTTTGGTCCAGCAGTTAGTGAAGAGCAAATCCCCCAGACAGCTGTAAGTTTTCTCTGAAATGTTAGTTGGATGGTTCTGTGGGACTTCCAATCTAGCACATGGAGTAGCTTTAATACTTCCCAACAGTGTGGAAAAAAGTGGTGTTCATTAGATCACTTAAAATTTTAGGTGTCCTGGGAATCCGTTCATTTTAACGACAAGTAGGATAGAAATAAAATAATCACCTAAAAGATGGTGAGATTTATTATTAAATCTTCATTTTAAATCGGAATAAAATTTGTATAATGAAAGCAAGGAATAAAGAATGTTCTGGTCATATTGAACACAAGTAGCTTTTCCTTCTAGGGAGCTTAGCCTCTAGATGACTTTGTAGAAAAAAGGTGTCCCTTTGACAGTTCCTAAAGATGACACTTCTTCAGTTAATTAAGAAAAATGATATACTAGAGATTGAAGGAGTTAACTTTTCTGTCTGAAGCTTCAAAATCACGTGCTGAAGAGAATGCAGTCAGATCATGCATACTTCATGAATACATTAAGTTTACAATTCATATTCAGTAGTGGTATCAGGGGAAATCACTAATTGTTTCTAGAACGTCTTGTTTGTGTATTAGTCACTATTTGTTTCCTTTCATGATTTTGATATACATGATATACAAATCAGTTTCTTGTATCTGAACAGCTAAGATTTGGGCAAAAAGGAAAGCATACCTTAATGGAGGCAGAATTGCTTAATATTTTAGAAAGTCAATTTAATGTAAGACCTGAGCATGCATGATTTTTTCAGTTACCATTATGGAAACATTTCAGACATCTGGTGAGCCAACCATTGTTGAAGCCTTTGGGTTTTCTTTTTCACTTAGCACAGTCTGCAAATCAGGTTCTCGATGCTGCAATGCTTGGATTGTAAATTCTACAATGGGACACTTTAGAATTAAAAAATAAAAATCTGCTCTGAGGCATTTTTTTATTAATTTTAATATCAATTGCATTGCCTTCAGTTTTTTAAAAGTTTATTAAACTGTAAACTCTCTGCTTGTCGTTTGATCACTTATTATATACAGGACTTTATTTTTATAACTACATTTTTCTAAATGTGCAACTTGGTTTGTAAATATTTCCTGTGCTAATAAAAGTCTTTGTGTTTAGTAAACCATACATAGGGAATATTTGTGTTTGAAAATTGGTTAAAAATCATGCATATTGACTTCTTTTTTGTTTCAGGATTCAGCAAGCAGGAAATGAAGCCTATATTTTAGGCCTTTCTTACTTCAACATACCTTCAGTAGGAGCAGCCTGTGTTTGTTTTCTGGAACTGCTTGGTCTCAACAGCCTCAAACTGAGAGTAGACATTAAAGTTGCAAACATGATACTCAGTTACAAAACCAGAAATGAAGAATCACAGCACAATGAGATAAAAGAATCTTTGGGTAAGCATGTTTTTTGTTTGCTTTAAAATAGGGTACTATTTATTTATTAGGAAGAGATAAAGAGAGGTTGAAAGATGGTGCTTAACTTCTTAGGAATGCAATGAGAGCATTTCTGTCCTTTGAAGAGTTAAGACTTTTGCTGTTCTTGTATTTCTGCTTCTTCCTAATTCTGGAGGTGCATTTTGAACCTGGCATGCTAAATAAGGCAGTAAGACTAATGCACACTTTTAATCAGCTGCCTGAGGCTCAATTTAATTGCTTAGTAAGGTTCCACCTACTACTGTAATATAACTAGATTAAACAAAGGGACGTTAACCAAATCTCTTTTGTGCTTGAAAACTGTCTTACAGCTACAGTAGAATCAAATGTTCAAAGCTGTAAGGAAATTAAATTTATCCTAGGAATAATTTTAGAACTTTGGATTACTAAGTAGACATCTGCAGGTGTCTTTTTGTCCTGCTGGCAGTTATTGAAGCATTTACATTAATAGGATTTGTGCTTCTTGTTAATTCCGGTACTTTTGAAAATATTACCCTTATTCTAATATCAGAAATAATATATTATTTTAAACAGTTGAAAAGTTAACAAAGTTGGCTGATGGTGAAAAAGCAGCAACAGAGGAAGTTCTTATCTCCTTAGAAGAAGCCTTCTGGGATGAAATTGAACATCAAGGAATAAAGAAGTAAGGAAAATGTAATTTAAAGGATTATAATGACAAATTGAAATTGAGAACTGAATTTTACCATCTGTGTATTTAGACATTATGAAAGATATCTGAGTCTTATTACAGTAAAATGAACATCAATATTTGAGTTTAGCATACAATCTTGGTATTTCAAATAGCAGGGGTAATAGATGTTATTGGCAAGAATAAGGAAGTTCTGTCAGCATGTTTGACTAACAGCTCCTCAGGGCATGCTTAAAAAGAAAGATTGTTGAATTATTTTGCTAGTAAAAATATTGGTTTATTACAGTTGAGGCTTAAAATTTTGTTCATATGTATTTTTCCTTTTTTGTTATTTTTTGGGGTTTTGTTAATTGTTTTGTTTGGCCTGTTTCTGCTTTTAGACACAGTACACAAAATTAGAAATGCTGATTTAACGTTATCTTTAAATTCGATGCAGGACATCTAGTGACTCCAGAAGGCAGTGGTCTTTGGTAATGCAGTTCTGCAAGCTCCATAACACGAGGCTGAGTACATCTTACCTAAAGGAATGTGCTAAATCTGACGACTGGCTGCAGTTCATCATCCAAACCCAGCTGTACAGCTACAAGCCAGATGAGGTAAGCTATCTGTGTATGGGTTTAAATGAAGATGAGATTTTCAAGAATGCTCATTGTGAAGCACTAAAAAAAAAACAAAAAATTTGGAAAATAAAAAAGTAGAAGGAAAAAGAGATCCTTTTAACGAGAATATTACATTACTAGACAACAAAAGCTTGAAGCCTCATCAGTTTCCAGGGAGTTAGAATTTGTCTCAGGATGCTCAGTAATCCTCTGTTTATGATAGCCCTTCCTTTACAGCTGGATTTCCTTACTTTTTTACTTTTCTCTCCCTCTTGGTATGTGAAAAGCTAACACAAGATAAAGCAAATTGACTCCAGAAGGAACTGAAGGAACTGTATCTTCAGCAGATACAATAATGGGCTTCCAAGGCCATGAAAGCTAACTATTAAAGGAAAAGATTAGGAAGAAACTTCTGTTTCAGTAACAGAGAAAACATTTTTCAGAGAGAGGTGATTTGAGTGTCTCTTCTGAAGTGGATTGGGCATAAAAGTATTTACCAAAAAGAGACTTCACTTTCCTGTGAAATTTAGTTGAAATTACGACACATTCTTACAGCTTAATTGTTTTTTTAAAATCATTTATTAATGGTTTGGTTTTTTTTATTGGAGAGATGGTTACCATATGTTCAATTTAAGTTTTAATAAAGATACTTATCTTTCCTTTCAAAAGTTACGTTGTTTTTGTATAAATATATTTTAGCTTCTCAGAGTCAAGCTCTTCCATTTTTGTTTTTAAGCATAATTTCAAATAAATAAAATGTTACTGGTAGTTAAAATTGTATGCAATTTAGAAAGGGTAACAGGAGGAAGCTAACTGGAAAATTGCAACTTAGGTGATACTTAGCAGGTCTGTGTTTTTTTTGTAACTTGGATCTTTTCATTACTTTCACAAAAATACATAATTACACAAAAGCATATCATTAGACATGAGTTCTTTTTCATCATATGAGAGTTGAGAAAAATGAGTTTCTTTACAAGGCATTTTAGATTCAAGTAAGATAAGTTATTTCAATATTTTATTAGAATAATTCACATGTACAGAACATGCTTTCTTCTCTAGCTCTCCAGAAATATTCTAAAAAATCAACTTTGAAGAATGTTTTGCTTACTTTTTCTGCATATTTAATGCTTCAGTCATCCTTCCCTCATTGTCTTTGGATCTTGGTCTGTATAGATGCTCTTGGTTTCGTTTTCCTAGGTCATTTCTATTCTTCATGGATTCAGTCCCATTTTACAAGATCACTTGATGTTGGCATTGGAGAAGTTACCGTTTTCATGCCCTGGTACAGGGAGTCCTGAAAACAGTGCTGACAGTATGTTCAAGAGCAAAAATGTGGGTAGTCTCTTTCAAATCCTTTTTCGATGTCAAGAGAACTCCAACCCTTCACGTTACCTTTTGACTGAAGGACTGAGAGAGCATGCTCCCATTCTGAGTGTTTTAGCAGCCTGTTTCCAAGTAAGTATTGATCAAGTTATTTATCTTTTAGAGGAATAAATTATAAACAATCAAGACATTTTTATTGTGCATAGCTACTTTAAATGGTAGATATGCAGGTTGCATTCATCATTTTTTTTTCTCAGTTGTTGTAGTAATTGTTGTGATTAGTATGACACATTTAGCCAACTGACGCAGAATGAAGTGACACGTATCATCTGGTTATTATAGAAACCATCATTTTATTTGACAGGATGCCAACATTATTCATTGTCTTTGTGTCTGGATAATTACTACTGTGGATAATGTTACCAGATCTGAAGCCACAAGCCATATTCAGACATCAGTAGAAAATCACATATGGGATCTCCATGACCTGTCACTTATCTGGAAAGTGTTTTTAAGGAATCAAAAAAATAAAACACTTACAAAGGGCTTCCAGCTATTTTTAAAGGTAAGGTCATGTAATTTTTAGTGATTGTAGATACTTGAGTGTATCCCAAATCCTCTTGGAGAGAACATATATAGATTCCCCTTCCATCGTGGTATTTTGTGGCCTAGATAGCCTGGGTATAATCTATTGAAAATCATGTAGAAGGAATAATATCATTGAAAGGACATTCTTCCAACAGTTACAAACTTGCAGGTCATATATCAAGCTTGAAAGCAATTTTAATAAATGTGAACTTTATTGTTCTGTTACTGAGGATCACAAATTGTTCCTTTACTGTTGTACTTATAGGAAAGAGTTATAATTTATTTTTGTGTCTTAAAGGATTCCCCTTTACTACATATACTGGAGATGTATGAACTGTGTATGAACTGTAAAAAATACAATGAAGCTAAAACCAAACTGGAAAAGTTTCAGGAACAACTCACAAAAGTAAGATATAATTTTCTGTAAACCTCTTTGCATTGGTTTTCACCCTACTACAATGTGATAGCCATCTAATGTCATATATGAAAATAATGAAAAAGATGCTTAGAATAATCATAGAATTGTTTGGGATGGAAGGGACCTTAAAGATCATCTAGTTTCAAGCCCCTGCCATGGGCAGGGACACGGGGATCTAGGAGCTGATTTGTGAAGTAACAGGTTTCAGCAGATTCTTTTCATTGCTGGTAGTCGATAGAGAATTGTTTCTGACAATTTGTTCAAAACCTACAATGCATTTTTCTAAATCATTTTGTTCTAAGTTGATACGGGCAGATTGAAATACAATTGCAACTTCCTTGAATGAGTTTGCTGTTTGAGAGTTGGCATTTCCTGAGGTAGGACCACTATTGGTAAATTGAATTATTTGTGTTGAGTAAATGCACAATATTCTTTACTGTGCACTAAAGCAGTGCGCTGCTGATAAAGCGGTGACTTACAGAGCATACCTATTCACAAAAGACAGCTGTTTTTAAATATGTTACAAGGTTTCTGAAAGAATCTGTGATAGTGCTTTAGCTCTGGCAGTTGTTAGAAATTGTATGGACTTTTCCTTGAAAACCCAGTGAACTGAATTACTGTTCTACAGTCCATGTGGAACACTGATTTAGTGGTCAGTTTTAAGAGGACCAAAGTTTTTTCATTCTGTATCCTTGGTTGTCACATACAGATGCTTTCACAAATTATTTCAGTTCTTTCCTTTCTGTCATGGTTTTCTAGTTCCACGAATATGTTGGTGACTAACATTGTATGCCATTAGTGATTGGTTGTTTTCCTTCCTGCAATTCAAGCTCAGGCTAAATCAGTTTCCTTTTCCTACGTACTGCTTACAGAGTGGGTATGCTTATAAAGTGTACAGCCGTATGACAGGAGCCATTAAGCTAACAATTTATTTTATCTACCCATGAAGCTTTCTCGCACCTTTTATCTCCTCCATGGTTATCAGGAGCAATTGCTGGTCACCCTCTAATAAAATTTACTGTCTTCAAATCAAATTCAAGCACATATTGGCAACGGAGCAAGTGCCCACTTGGGGTAGGCAGTTCAGCGTTTCCTGAAGAAGGAGTTAGATCTGGCACACCTCTGATAACCAGTGTGATTCCCAACTAAACGCAGAATATACTTGCCAAAAAAAAAAAAACCACACACAACACTTACAATTCTTTTTGTTTACACAGCTTAAAACTTCAGATGAACCAGCAGCTTCAGAATTACCCGTGCAATGGTTGGAATCGCAAGCGTTGTTTCTTCTTGAATTGATGATGCAGCAATGTAGAACAGAATATGAATTAGGAAAGCTCTTACAGCTGTTTGCTGCAACAGATAATCTACTCGACGGTAAATACAGCTTCTTCTGTCAGGCGATAGTACTGCTTTAACCTAAAGACCACATACAATGTTTTCTGAGTGACTGAAAATGTTTACTTGCAGTGTATTCATATTATTTCATTTTTGTGTAAGAATTTATGTAATCAGAATTAGTTCTTATGGTGAACTGCGGCAATGAAAATGTAATTCTATGCAAGTCTGTTTGGGAGCATGATTAAGTGCAAGTGTATGCTGATGAGGAGTACACAAATGACCTACAGAAGTATTTTAGTTATGGGTTCAGAATATATTTTTGGCTCCATGAAAGCTTCAGAGTGTAAAATCTGTTCTCCAGCAGGGTCACATGCTGGAATAAGCAGCAGAATTTCCTCACATTTAAAAACCAACTGCCTTTAATTGTTTATGCTCTTTTGAAACAGGCCCTTATGTGAAGAAACTCTGGGCGCTCATTGAAACCCTGAAGGATTCCTCCGTATCAATTAATCGCTCCATCCTAACCAGTTACGATACAGAGACATTTCAGAATGAGTGCAGATCAATTTTGGAGCAGCTACAAGAGAAAGGAATGTTCTCACTGGCTCGGGAGGTAGCAGGATTAGCTGAATTGCCTGTGGATCATGTAGTTACCCAAGAGGTATAACATAGTTAACTAATGATAGTCACCTCTTAATAATTCTGTTATTGGCAGTCCTGAGAACGTAGCTTCTCAGCCTTCCTGAAACAGGTTCTTACTGAAATCACTTTCTATTTTAAATGCAAGTACACTGAACAGGTTGGCTGCAAGTGCTGTGCTGAAAAGGACAGCACATCTTTTCTTATTCTGTTACTAATTTTACTGCTATATAATTGATTTCATTGGTTCTTTTTAGATGGATTTTTTTTTGTATATTGAGACATGTAATGTTAATTCAGTTTTTCAGTATTCTGGCTTTGCGGTGTTTTTGTGTTTGTTTGTTTCTTTCTTTCTTTCTTTTGAAAGACAGCTGTTTAAAACCTTTCTGAATTTTTGCAGGTTCTAAGAGATCTACATCTTTTAAGAGAAATTGGAGAGTGGCAACTGAAACAGACAAGAATTAAATTCTGGAAAAAATGTAATGAAAACTTCATGAAAAATTCCATCTCCAGCAAAGCTGCATCTGATTTTTTTTTGAATCAGGCAAACACAGTGTTTGAATGTTCAGTTCATGAGAAGATAAATAGCATTATGGAGAGACATCTGTTGCTTACCTTAGCTGGCCATTGGTTAGCCAAGAATGACTCAGTGTCACTGGACAAATTAGAAGAAATAGAGAAGCAGATCTGGATTTGTCGCATCACACAACAATCATTATCCGCAGATGAAGGGTCAGGCAAGTCAAGACTTTCCTTCCATGGAATAGTGAACATGGATCTTACCTTTGATAACTTAGCTAAGGAGTTTTCTTTTTCAAAGCTACCTGCTCTGAACACACCAAACTACTTAAAACTAGAGGGTCTTGAATTCAGAGAGTCTGAACAGACCTTGACTAATGATGAGAAAGAATCCCTCAGGTTTTTGATTGGGTGCCTTCTTGATGAAGGAAGTGTGCATGAAGCCAGCCGCGTGTGTCGATATTTCCATTTCTACGACAGAGATGTTTCACTGGTATTGCATTGCAGAGCTCTGGCCTCAGGGGAGACTGGTCTAGACAAATTACACGCAGATATTCAGACTCTCCTTGTAGCGATAGAGAAGATGTATGAGAACAGTGCATCGCAGCAAACCAGAATCCCAAGCAGTAAGTAACACTAACCAATTCAGCCACTTGACAAGTAATACTATCGTTGGAGTTCTACTGGACGTGTCTTCTTTTGTTTCTGTGTTTCCCCGAGAATTTCTGCAGGAAATAAGGTCTTTGTGACAGTGTCTTACTTATTTGGTTCCTAAATCCTCTGAAAGGAATTGGAAGTCTTGCAATACGCATTGATTGTATGTGCTTCAAGCAGAGTCTCTTAACCACTCACTTTTTATAGTTCACAATGCAGTTCAGGTAAAGTAGCACTGAACATTATCTATGTTCCTGCTTTTGGAACACACGCTCCAGTAAATCTTGAGCCTGTTTCTGGAGCTGAAACAGGGAAACACTTTCATCATGTATTTCTCTGAATGCTTTGTACACTATGATGGGTTTAGTGTCTTAGTAGTAGTAAGGCTAAGGATAACAGTGTTTATGTATAAAGTATTGCGTGCATGTTTAAGAAGTATGAAAGAAAAAGCTGTCAGCTGGAAAATTACTTTCTAATGGTAACATGTATAAAGCTTAATAGGAATACAATAGAACAGAATAGAAAAGTGAAGACTAAGCCATCAGGAAGATTGCTGAACCTGTTTCTGTGCTGTCTTATGCTTAGGGATTTTACATCTGAGATACCATTGAATGTTTTGGATCATTTGTGTCCTGCTGTATTGTTTGTATACTGATTTTTTTAAAAATCACTGCTATCAGGAGTTCAGTCTTCAAAGACTGAGAAAGTATTTCTATATATAAGTACAGCAACCTATAAATACAGCAAGTTGTATTTGCTAAAGATTTCTGAAGTTTTGCTCCAAGTGTAAGGCTTGTTGTTGGCTGTCTTTATGAGAAAGGAATTCAGAGGGTTTTTGTTTCCAGCGTCAAGCTTAGAAGACTGGACACACATTGTTGCTCCACCTCCAGCTGATCAGGTTGTTATCAGTCTGAAGGCTCTCATAGACGAATGCGTTCACGGGAGAAACTACTGCAGACAGGTTCTCTGCTTATATGAACTTTCTAAGGTATGGATCTAATAATGTCATTGAAGAAATACATGGTTTGTATTGAGTTGTACTGTGGAAGTTTACGTGGAGAAAAGCATAAGGAGTGTGAAAAGTACTCATTAGGTGCCTGAAACAAGCTTCAGAGAGGGAAATTACCAGTCCTTTTTGTGGAAAAATGGCCAGATGTTTCCTAGACATGAAGTGTTGAAGTGAACTCAACTGCTAGACTCCCCCTACCTTACTCCAGTAAGCTATATTTCAGCCTGTGTCTCTCTTGATGTGCCTTCTTTGTAATCTTTCAAGCATATGTCGTTCATCTGGCACTTTGCTTTAGGCCTTTGTTGTGGCATGCCTTCGTAACCACCACCGACCCAGAAGCAGACAAACAGATAGCAGCTGTGTTAGAAGTTCTAGCACAGAAATGCTCTGCGGGCTCCACACAGTGGCAGCTCTTACCCAGAGGCTGCTCAAAGGAGTGGCTAGTAACTTCCAAGTGACTTGACCTAGACAGTGATAGGAGAAGTAGCAGGCTGTGTTGTTAGGCTGCTCCTCAGCCCTCGTGACTGCCAGCAGCCCACCTCTGCTTTTTGCCAGAGGCTGCTGCTGAATACTTCCTTCAGAGTACCTCTAGAGGGTACAAACCCTTTGCATATTACTTGGTCCACAGTTTTGGAATGTAGCATTAATTTACTCTGAATAGAACCAGCAGTATGTGTGCTGGAAATATTAGTGTCATCTTTGTCGTAGAGGTTCTTAGTTTTTTCCTACAGAATTTTTCATGTCTCAAACATTTGGGGTGAATGCTTTAGGTTTGAGCTAGGGAAGAAGTAGTCATATGACTGACTTCTTCCCTTTTCTACCATCCATGTTGCCTGAAGCTAGATGGCTGTACTTTTGAATAAATAGGTCACTGAGTTGATCATTGTGTCTATGAGTTACATATTTAGATTAATTTCTAGAGTTGTAACATGTTACAGCTGACTCTAAAGAGCCTCACCTGCTCCTCTTTCAAATGTAGCAAGTGCAAAAACTGGGGTATCTTTTGCACTGAGGGTCAGTGCTATTAGAGATGAAGAAAAGTAACCCCAGAAGTAAAACTGTCATATAGGTTAAAAAAAATCATGGCTGGGGAGGAAGTGTAGATTCCTGTCTTTCTTCTAGCAATTTTCAGTGTTAAGGTTTGTATTTGCTTCAGGAAAGCATCTCTCCCCATTGGCACCAGCTCTGTGAGTATAAAGCTTCAAACACAAAGCACTTAGGTGCTCTCCTGATCTGGAGAAACATTAATACTGAAGATCCACAGCTGAAGATGCTGCTAACTGATAGAAGGACAGGTTACGGTTATGTGTGGTGAAGCTAGGTTTTATCTTCTACAGCACTTCCCTCTTGCATCAGCTAGTTAGGATGGTGTGCTGCAGGTCAATATATGTTCTGTGACTGGATTTTTTGCTGTGTACCTTCTTCTAAGTGCATGTGTATTTCTTAGGAATTGAACTGCTCCTACAGTGAAATGTCAGCCCATGACCCTGAAGAAGTGCTTCGAGCAATTCTGTCATCCCACCAGCCGGACAGATGCAGGAAAGCCCAGGCGTTCATCAGCACGCAGGGTCTCCAGCCTGAAATTGTGGCAGAGTTAGTGGCTGAAGAAATCATGCAGGAATTATTGGCATCTTCAGAAGGGAAAGGTAGTAAAGGGGCTCAGTCTTGGTTTTTAGCATTTTTGGTTTGTAAATACGGTGTTTTTGCGTCTGAAAAACAATCCTTGGTCTCAAGATACTTGAGTGCTAATAATAGTAATGTTTAGGCAGTTCTGAAAGGTTTTATACAGATACTAAATCTAGTTGTTTTGTGTCCAGTGTGGTGTTGCAATATTTAAAGGTGTTTTGATATATTTTTTATGGATGTAAATTTAATGTTTAAAAAAAAAAAAAAAAAGGCATAACATTTTTAATAATAATCGTTGAAGCCTTACATCATCTGACTTGAAAAGACTTGTGTTAAATTTTTTTTTGTGAAAAGTGTGGCCAGATTCTCCTTTTTTTTTTTTTTTTTTTGCCCCTTTGAGAAGTGAGAGATGTTCCTTGAAACAGAATTTATCTGGAGGGCTTTTGTATTTGAGGATCTTTTACTTTGGCACAGCATTAACAACAAAGTTACATAAGAAACAATGATGGAGATTTGGGAGTGCAGGTGTGCTTTCCTCTGTCCCTAATTTCTTCCGCTCTGCTGCCTCTCCGTTGCAGACTTGCACCCTTACTGCTCCCCTTACATCAGTTCACTTGGCTTAGCTCAGATGATTTGTTTCACATTCTTTGGAAGAGCCAACATACAACACAAAACAAAAATAAAGAAGAGTTTTCTGTTGAGTGTGAGAGTTGAACTGGTTTGCAGAAGAGTATGAGTCAGGGTCACTGCCGGTCACTTGCTAGATTTGTTAAATTACAGGTTTCATTACAGTGTTACGGGTGTTCAGTAGGATTTCAGTGGATCAGACTGGTAAAGTCCAACTATCTGACACCCAGATTTCAGCAGTAAGATCAAAACCATCTTTAGAATTGTAGTTCCAAGTCAGAGGTCAGAGTGGATGGGATTATTTTATTTATATTGTGTTTTTTTTTCTCTTAATGTAGCCAATCTTTCCTGAACAGGTAGCATGTTTGGCATAACTCACTCTCTCTCTCTCTCTCTGCGTACAGGACAGAAACAAGTTTTGAACCCTGCAGCTGAGAGTCAGGCATTCCTACAGCTTGCTAAGCTCTGCCAGGATCACACACTGGTTGGCATGAAGCTACTGGATAAAATTTCCTCTGTACCACGTGGGGAACTGTCATGCAGTAAGTAGATGGCAAAAAATACTTGATGGTAACGTGTGCATCACTAAGCATTGCATTACTTAGTTTAAAGTCACATCACAAAGAATAAAAACAATGCTGATGGAAGCATCTCAAATTTGATGTTAATAAATCTGAATATATGCACAACAAATAAACATATAGCTTAAGTACCACCTGAATTTACTTTCCAAACAAAATCCATTTTTTTATGCTGATGGTTGGGGAATACAGTCAGTGATTTACCTGAACTTCTGTAGTTACATTTTACAGAAGATGGTGGCTTTCTTCTTATTAGCCACAATTAGAAATAGCTTTTTAGTATATATATATTTGTTAAAGTGACTATTTGATCTTTTGTTACTGGAATCGACTTTATGCTTTGTGGCTTTATGGAGATCTTGTCACTGAGTTTGTAAAATAAGGTGCTTTGGCATCTAACCAGCAGAGGCAAACTGAGATCTCCTGCTTACATACTTAGACTGGTTTTGGTTTTGTTTAATTTGTTATGGGCAGTTCATCTCTGAGGAAAATGAGAGAGGATATGGTTGTAGTGTGAGTTGTCGCATGAGTATTAGCACTGGCAGAACTGGAGAACTTCCAACAGTATTTTATCCAGGGTGATGAGGAGGGAGTGTCTTCTCGAACACTTCTGCAGAAAGCGAAGCATGGCTGAAGTTAATGCTGATTCTGTTCCATTAGAATCCATCTGCAATACTGGAAATTTGGAATACCTTTGTGAGAAAACAACTAAAAATACCACGCTCCATGTGGCCTTTATGTCCCTAGCACCTTAGACCTATTGTCAGATCTCGTTTCTTAATTTGTCTGGTTACGTAGCATAGGGGGGAATATTAGTGTTTTTCTGTATGACTGACTAAAAGTAAGGAAAAGATTGAGAGGAAACAATGTTGGGAATCACCAAATTGTGCTGGAGCACTGTACCTCTCTTAGAATGAAGCCTCTGCTAGAGTACAATGTTTATACAGATGGAGTTATGATTAGTTTTAAAACATGGTTAGGTTTATGACATTAGCTGTATTCTTTTCAAAAATCTGCATTTTTATGGAATTGATGAATGACTTTTTTTCAAACCCAGATGCAAAAGTTGTGGCCTTCTTTTTTCAAATGGAGAGCTGATTGCCAGAAGTGGGATGCTGATACATTTCTTGTATGTTTGTCAAACAGCTTTTGTTGGAGGAGGTTCAAAATTTCGTATTTGGAGAAAATGGCATTTCAGAAAATGATCTAAAACCCCAGACTTCAGCACAGGCTGGGAAGCCAACCTGAGTGCATATTGCTACAGAAACTATAAGTGAAAGTTGCATAGGTCAGAGCCATTTTAGTCAGAGCATTAGCTCAACTTTCTAATCCAATCCTACTGTTTATAACAGGAAAGGTTGTGTATCCTCTGCAGAGGTGGTATCAGTTCTGTAGACGGACAGCTTAAGACTACAATTACAAGAATTAATTTCCTCAGCTTATGAACCAAAGTACCAGAGTTCTTGTGTTCTTCAGTTACAGAATTGCTGATTTTGGCCCATAACTGCTTTAGTTTGACTTGCCACATGGAAGGAATCACTAGAGTCCTCCAAGCAGCACGGCTTCTCACAGATGAACATTTAGCACCCAACGACGAGTATGGACTTGTGGTATGTATCCTTGATGCCATATGTGTATCTAGAGGCTGTATGAACATTTTCTTGAATTGGTCAGCAAATAACTTTGCTCTGAGCAGTTCATGGGGAGCAGGTGGGGAGCGGACTGGAATACAGTCTTTCACTTCTGGTTGACTGGTCTTGTCCTGCCTGTCTCTGGAAGCTAGAGGTGGAAGCTAAAGCTGGGTTTTTGGTCTGATGTGTGCATGTCCTGATGGACAGATTTTTATGTCACAGAATCTCTTAGAAGACTTCACTTGGAAAAATAGTGAAAAAAAATAGTGGAAGAGTGAGATGGCAACAGTGTAGTAAATCAAACTGAGAATTTCAAAGTGATTCAACTATTAGTGAAATGTGACTGTTTTTATTACCATGCTGTCACACATCTTTTCATCTTTTAAACCTGTCTTGGAAAGAATTCTGGATTCTGAGCCATGATCAATATAGTGGTGGTACTGCAAGAGGGAATGTACTGAGGAGTCTAGAAAGCCCAGTGTTTATTTGTATTTGGTAAAATTATACGCTTTCAGCTTACAATAAAAAAGGTGCAGTGGGTTAGATTAAAAATAAAACCCCTTGGCTCCAAGGGAATGCCTGCCTGCTAACACCATACAACTAGCTTTACCATGTAGCTGTATCAGCTAGTACAGCACTCTTGCCTCATGCGGCCCTTTCCTGCCACAGCACTAACAGCTTTGTGAGAAAGGACTTTTCTGCTTCACTTTGAGCTGCATACTTACACTGTTATTTCCACAGGTTCGTCTTCTGACTGGAATTGGCAGATACAATGAAATGACCTACATCTTTGAACTGCTGCACGAGAAACATTACTTTGAAGTGCTCATGAGAAAGAAATTAGACCCAGTAGGTGGAGGGGAATAAAGCTGGGAAAAGAGAACTGTGTGTCTGTGTCAGACACTGATATTTACACAGCAAGGTGGAATTACTACTGGAGTCTAGGAAGTGTTATTCTAGTTCCACAGTGATAAATTAATTCTGGGTTTTATCCGTTTTTTAGTTGAACAACTTTGTTCTAATTAGTTCAGTGCTGCAACAAGAACAGCATTGAAGCGTCAGGCTTGGGAACGTCACGTAGAGTTCTTGTGTCCTGTTTTGTTTTTTCTTCTAGTTTGCTGTTTCATGGGTTTTTAGAAATAATAAAATAGTAAATATTTATAGCTTTATTGTAGAATAAATAATTCAGTTTTAACATTTATAAATAGGTGCATAGCTACTGGATTTTCTTGCCTGTTATAACCCCAAGTGTAACATTCCCATTATGTCTTAAAATACTGTGGAGAAACCTCAAAGACTGTTCTGATACAATTTTCCAAAAAGTGATGATTACAGATTTGCTTGTGAGTACTACAATGTGAATGAAGAAATAAGCTCTTCAAATCTTAATCTGATATTCCTTCATTTGACCAGAGTGGGACACTGAAGACAGCTCTGCTGGATTACATCAAGCGTTGCCGCCCAGGGGACAGTGAGAAGCACAACATGATCGCCCTTTGCTTCAGCATGTGTCGAGAAATTGGAGAGAATCATGAGGCTGCTGCTGGCGTACAGCTTAAACTCATTGAATCGCAGCCATGGGGTGAGTGCAAACGGCAAAACCAAGACATAGGAGTTTGCACATACTTTAGTACGTCAGGTTGCTGCTGTCTGCACCACACAGTTGATTGAAGGTGGAAAACTTCTGAAGAGTTAAAATGTCTTCAATCACGACTCGGTTCCTGCAGTACCTGTGGCTCATAGTCAAACAGATATCACTATTCCTTTGCAATTTTTCAGACTTTTTTAATATAAGAAATCTTTTTTGCTGCTTTCTGAAACAATAGGAGACAGACTTGGTAGCAAGAAGTATTTTACAGCTTATTTTGTCACCTGTGTAAATAATACGTTTTTGTATTTTTTCCCTGTTTCAGAGGAGTCTCTTCAAGATGTTGCAAATTTAAAGAAACTGCTGATGAAAGCTCTGACTCTCTTTATTGATGCAGCAGAAAGTTACTCTAAGGTAAAACAACATGAAATTGTATGACTTCTGTGCAGCACTTAAGGAGTGAGCTGAACGGAGAGAACAAAGAAAGCTGTGCTAGGGAGGACGTGCAGAATCCCATCCCAGCAAAAATTAAGCAAAAAAATCTCTTGCTCTGTCATTTCAGCAGTATCCCAGCAGTCTCAGTAACACTCTTGTATCAAAGAGCTGTATAGCTCTTTGGGACTTTAGGACTTCTAACAGCTGGGGTTACGATTAGATTCCCAGTTTCAGAGGAGTGACCGCGAGCTTAACTGCTTTACTCTAAGGACAGGTGAGAATAGAACAATATAGAGAGTGTTAAAGAACTGGTGTGGTTAGGATGATTAAAGTAATATTTGCAGTGAGTGAAGCTTTGTTTAAAACTAATGGAATATGATAAAACTGCAGTGATCTACAAGACAAAATACTAGACAACTCTGAACCCATTGTTTCTGTCAGCACTGTTTATTGTTTTCCTCTAGAAACATACCTCAGCAGCTTGTGTTTGTTTTTACTACATAGGACTCCTGCGTCCGACAGTCCTTGCGCTGCAGCCGGCTAACAAAGCTGATAACCCTCCAGCTGCATTTTCTGAACACCGGTCAGAGCACTATGCTGATTAACCTGAACAGGCAGAACCTGATGGAATGCATCGTGTCCTTGCCTAGATTCTATCAAGTAAGCTTTCTCATCTGTTTTTTTTTTTTTTTTTTCTGAAAATGATTGCTTTAAACAGCAGGTGCCTAAGCACTCTGCTCCTGTGAGCATAATGCTGAGGCAGGTCAAACTGAAGATGTAGAATATTTAAAGTATAGGAATGTTTCTGTACAAACGTAAACTCTTCTGGCTTAGTAATTCCAGCCTCTGTTCTCCCTGCAGGCAGCTATTGTGGCTGAGGCTTACGAGTTTGTTCCAGATTGGGCTGAAGTTCTGTATCAACAAGTGATCACTAAGGGAGACTTCAATTACTTAGAAGAATTTAAACAGCAAAAACTCCTGAAGCCTAGCATATTTGAGGAGATTGCTAAGAAGTAAGTAGCTCTGTGGTCAAACTGGGAACATTCTTTTCCACAGACCAGAAGAACAAGTTGCCTGTTTAATGGAATGCAAGTCATTGTATTGTTAAAAACTTCTCAGTGATAAAGTATAGCATATAGGGAGCTGAGATCTATGTTCAATTTCTTAAACATATTGTGGAAATAGCACTGGATCTATCATCACTGGCAGCCTTTTCAGTAAAGGGGGCTTATAAAATGATGGAGAGTGACTTTTTGCTCGGGCAGATAATGGCAGGACAAGAGGGGAGGGTTTTAAACTAAAAGAGAGGAAATTTAGATTAGATATTAGGAGGAAATTCTTCACTCAGAGGGTGGTGAGGCACTGGAACAGGTTGCCCAGAGACATTGTGGATGTCCCAGCCTTGGAGGTGTTCAAGGCCAGGCTGGATGAGGCCCTGGGCAACCTGATCCAGGGCGTGGTGTCCCTGTCCATGACAGGGAGTTGGAACTAGGTGAACTTTAAAGTCATTTCCAACCCAAGCCATTCTATGATCATTTTTATTCAGCGGAGTAAGTAGGATACTTAAGATGGGTCATATTGGATCTTTATAAAATAAATCAGAGCAAAATAAACAGCCAAGAGAATCTAACGTAGGTGTTGAGCCTCTTAAGAAATACAGTTCTTGCAGCAAGATAGGCTTTGCAGACAATGATCATAAGGCTTTCTCCTATTTCAATTTTATGTAAATTATTTTCAGGGTTAAACAACACCCACCTACTGATGCTGCTCTGAAAAATCTGAAGAAATTGCTTGCTTACTGTGAAGACATCTATATGCACTACAGACTGGCTTATGATAACAAGTTCTATGATGTGGTAAACACGCTCCTGAAAGATGCACAGACTGGATGTTGCCTTAACGACATGCTATCAAACTAGAATCCATCCTCCATGAAGTAGAGACTGACTCTGACAGTACCAGTGCCACAGCTTGCATGGTTAGTACCGATTCTTTAACAGATATTTTATCAATTACCTGCTTGTAATGATATGCTGCTCTGTGAAGTAACTCCAGAAAACTGGTGGTGGTTGTAAATATTTAAAATGCTGATACTGTGTTAACCTAAAAGTGTTTTGTATAATAAATCCTACTGTTTACAAAATACTCGACTAATGGCAAATGAAGGCTGGAACAGTTGATGATGAACCTCAGAGACCCAGCAGCCCTTTAGATTAGGGGCGTGGATGATGGATCGCCATAGGAAGTAAGTAGAATGAGCAGGCTCCTTTGAAAGTTTTAGGTGCATGCTAAATAACCTATTGTTTTGTGTATTCTCTGATTCCACTCTCATGAGCCTCTTTTTGTTTTCTAGCTTAAGTGATAAGCTGAGAGTTTCGTACAGCAGCATGTACTTAATGTAGTTGCTACTGTCTTGGCATGCTTAGGCCTACTGGGCAGGCAGTTGGCATTGAGACCTTAACAAGAGCTAGCAACCCAAGTATTCTGCCACTTAGATCTTTGGGGTAAGTTTAGAAGACCAGGGACATGTAACGGGATAATACCTGAACAGTGCTTCACACAGCCTGCAGCTTCTATCTAATCCAGAGACTTTATGTCCTGCACAAAAGGGACTGTAGTATAAAATCAGCTTTGAAGTAACATTAGTCACATTAAGCAATGATACTGAACTATCTCTAAGTATTAAACGTTATCCTAGCAACAAGGTTGCTATGGCAATTGTATTGTTAATTAGCAAAGGCATGCTAAGTTGGAATTCTAAGTTGGATTTGTATCTTAACAAGCTTCCTTTGCTGAACAGTCACGCTAGCAACCTTTACATATGGCATATTACTTGCATCCGGGTATATAAAGTACAAGTCATAGCGCCTTTGATACACCTTTAATAAAAGATGAAGTGGCAAAGATTATGCCTGAACAGAACACTGTATTTAAGAGGCCAGTTCTAGTCAGTCTCATAAGACTAAATTAGAATAATCATAGCCAGCTCAATCTAAGTTAAATAATGACTAGCAGCCTTTAAAGTTCAATTTTAAAGTTCCTAGCACAAAATGAGAACCTCCTTCTGCAAATCCTCAGCCCGATTTAAAATTTGGGACCGGTAATACTGGGCAGCAGAACTCCTGCCTTGTAGAAGCACACGTATCCTATCTGTACTAAGAACAAACACGTGAGTAAAGCCATAGGAAAGTTGTAAATGCAAGACTGACTTCTTAAAGTAAGTGTCAACTGCCAGCTGGCATAGAGCTGCGCTGTTAAGGCTGCCCTAAGACATTTCTAAGTTGAGTACAAGCTACTGACCTCAGCACTTCCAGCAACACGCATGACGCTGTGGAAATGCAAAAGTATTTTATCAGCAGCAGCTGTACATCTTAATTTAAAGAAAGCTGTTTTACAGGAATGCAATCTTGCACCTCTAACACCAGAGAAGCTGCAAGTCAGAGCGAAGTCTAGCCTTAGTAACAAGCAGCCAGCAGTATTCATCTCATTTTTGCAACTCCCTTCAAGTACTTACATTGTAGCATGCTGAAAGAACAGGTCCAAAGACAGCTATAGTGAAGTCCTCACAATAGTGATTTTTATTAAATTAGTTGCTTTATAAAACATTGCAGATGTCATAATTGTTAACGTAACAATTTGCCCAACTGTAGTAATTGTTGCAGTTTGCTAAGCAAGTTTTTTTTTAAATGAAAGAAAATGGCTGAGTTGTGAAAGATTTACCACAGCCCATGAGAGACCAAAAGGAAGTCTTGTTTTTTACACTTAAACCAGGCAATTAACTGTTAAAGAATACCCAACCCATACAGCTGCATTAGTAGAAATTTAGATGAATGGAAACTAAACTTCATACCTGTCTCTTCTTTTTTTTCAAATAAGGAACTCTTCCCTTGTTCTGACCCAAACAAGTGTTGTGTTTAAATGTCAAGCTTTGAAGTAGTGGGTATCTCAAGTGATGCATTCCATGTGCAGTATCCTTACTTTGAAGTTAGCAGTTTCCCTTCACAACATACTGAAAACCTCAAGCTCTAACTTAAGACAAAGCAATTGTAATACTAAGTGCACACCATGCCCTTGCTGCAAACTGCTTTTGTTCATCAAACAATTCATTCAAGGAGCTACAGTTAAGGCCATGTCATTGAACTGTGCTGGTAATAATACTTTGCCTTGTTGAAATTCATTTCCAATTTAGTGGCTGTTACTATAACAATCAAATAGCAACAATACCGTTCGCAGAATGCTGTGTACTAGCTGTTTTTTTAAAATTTTATTTCACTGTAATTTATACAGTTCTTAAATTTCTTCATTCTATCCCCTCGAGCACAAAACAGGAATCCCAGTGCTTTAGCACTGGCCTGACAAGAGTTAAACCACCAGCACAGAGATACTGCAATTTTGATTGTAGCATTTGGCAGAATTTAAAGAAAGAGAAGTTGTGCTACATGTTTAAGGGATTATGGGCAACAGAAAGACAATAGAAGGGGAGATAAATGTCACATGAAGTCTTCAAAGTCTTGTACGTATTCTCCATCATATCCTCCATAATCAGCCAGGTCATCTTTCATAGTAGCCTTCAAACCACCTCCGGGCACAACACCTTTTTTCTTCTTTTTGGCTTTACTTTGCTTAAAGAGGAAGAAGAGCATTTTTACTTAAAAATCCACAGTCATTTGTCATTTAAATTTGAGTAATGCCTCTTGTTTTTGAGGTATTAACATTTGTACCGTGTACTTGTGGTGAATGCAGCACTGCCAATGACTTCTGCAGCAGCATTTCATCCACAGTGCGATCTATTCATAGTAAAGCTACGTTCCCAAGTGTTCCACAGCTCCCTACATCATATATTTTACTGTTTTGTCATTCATCCTATTTCACCTAGACTCTAACCAAGTAGACTATGTCTAATGTTAATTGTACAAAACTAAACAGTTACAAAGCTCTGCCTTACTGGACTGGTATAGTTGCAGGTTTCAGTGGTTAGCCAAACTAATTTAGAGGAAAAGGAGAGAGCATAAGAATAGAAAACATACATACTTTTTAAACTTTTTTGGTTCAGTAAGTCACAGGCTTCTCTCCAAAGTGCCGTACATATTAAAGAAAGAGTTCATCATGTTTACCGAGCTCTAGACTTAATGCAGTAACACTACATAAAATTTGTTTGTATTCTAGTGCTTCAGTCATTCCTGTAGAGGTCCTATAGGACTGGCATAATAGAAGAACACCTGCCACTGAAACACGTTGTGTTGAAGAGTCCCATTTTGCATTTACAAGCTACTACTTACAATGATACTGCGCTGCCATGGTTTCCTATCAAGCCTCTGGTTTGATTTAAAACATACTGGAAAAAGTGTATTGCCGGTGATGTTTTCTCTTTAATTTTATTGCTGTCTAATGATTCGACTAATACTTGAATTCCAACTGACCTGGGATTTTAAATTTATAGTATAAAATGTTGTTATTTGCATCAGTTAAACTAATACATCACCTTTAAAAACTTATTTTCTTTGCCTATGCAATTACTGTTCCTTCAGTTTGCATGACACCGCAAAAATCCCAGCTATCTGCTATTCAAAATGACAAACTTTGTCAAAGATTTAAAGTTACTTCCCTACACTGATACCATATTGACATTTAACTGTAACTGAGGCTGCCTTCCCTTTTCAGGGTATTGCCATAAGTCATTCTAACTCCAAGGCAGCGCAGTGTAAAATGGACCAAGGTTATTGTGCAGGTAAGATGCATGTAAATTAAGGGAGGCTTTGCCTGTGGTCTCTAGATTCAGTAAACTCCTGATTACCTCACACATCTGAGAGTATTTATTTAGTTCTAAAACAGTATCCGAGACTATCATTTCATCTATCACTACATGTAACAACATCAGCAGTTCAATTCAGCATTAGACCTATTTCCGTTTTCCAGGAGATCAGTGTCTTTAGCAGGTAATGGTGTTGTTACAGAAAAGCACCGAAGCCTTACCTTTTCTTGTTTTTGTTTTTCACTGCATAGTACTGTCAAAGAATTTGTGATCTTTTTCAAATCATCAATTTCCACTGCAGTAAGGAAAAAAAAAAAGATTCCTCATCACTATTGATTCTAGAAGACAGTTAAATAATTTATCATCAAAAATCTATCAAAAACCTCTGGAGGTGAGCATCAGGAAGAAGTAAATACTGGCAATTACTTGATATAAAACAGCAAAATACACACTGGGTAATTCTGAGCCTTTTGATGACAACTGCTACTCACAGGGTCCCTAATAAGCAGCTTGAACATTGGGGCAGGTAAAATTTTGCAAATTCAGAGTTAGCGAACACATGGAGCCTTAGTAAGGAGACATTTGAAAAAAATCTAGCACTATGGTGTAATACAGTAAAATATGGACTGTTTTAGACATACACATGAAAAGGAGCAGTGGAGTATTAATGATAAGTTGTCCAAGAGATGGCAAGTCCCTCACTTTAGAAGACCTGGAATCCATTTGAAATGTATGGTACTAGCTTCAGGCAGCCAACGATCCCTGTATTTATACAGCACTTACTATCAAGTTACCACTTTGCTGAAGGACAACATGTGTATGGTATGGGAAAAGATCTCAAACAGTGAATTCACCAAATACTTCAGCCTCCCAGAACAGTGGAAAAAAATTAATCTGTGTATAGTTACATGCTGAATCCCAGAACAATTTATTTTGCAGTCCCTGAATTACATTATCTCAATTTTATAATAGTTTCCTTCCAAATTGCTACTCAAGTTTTCCGGCTCAGAGAATCATTTATTTTCCAGAAGCTGCTTCAGGAGAAACATGCGACATTTGTATCAGCAAAACAACTTACACTTTTAAAGTGACCGTATTTAACGGACTTGCAGAATGGCTGTAACAGTAACCAGCACATGATCCATAATAAGGTTTGTTGGGATGGAAATTGGATACTAGGTCAGTGAACCAGACCAGACTTTAGTATAAACTGGATAGATCCATCTTGATTTAAATTTTACTCTCACAGCATGTTTTCAAATTCAACCCCACTACACTTTTGGCAGTAGGTTCTAGAAGGCTTTCACTTAACTTACATGAAATACATACGTCTCGAACTAATGCTTCCAAAAAACTGGCATAATGTAATGATTTTTCATATTGTGTAATTTTTTCTTTTAGTAGTTTGCCAAATTCCGTAAAGTCATCTTTTGAAGAGGGATTCATGGCATCTATTCCACAAGTGTTATTTACACCTGCAAGGAAAAACACAGGTTTGAAAGAAAACATCAGCTGTAGTCCCTAAAAGATGACACCCACAGAAAACCAGTGACCCCATTCACAGTCAGTTCTTCACTTCTGCTGAACCTGTGCAAAACTAAAGCTGAGGTTTTCTCGCTCCCTGCTGGCTTCTGCCAAACAAACACTTAGAGCCTGAGTCACTAACCCAGACCTGAAGAGACTTTGCTCTAAAGCTTAGTCCTTTGAACCAGCTATTTCTGAAGCACTCTTTGCTACATGTAGCACTTCTCCCCTTCCAGCAGGTCAGTGCAAAATTTTATTGGTTCTTTGCAACTGTTTTAAAGCAACCCCTCCTCCCCAAGGCATCGCACTCTTTCAGAAGATACACAGCTGAATTTTCACTCAGTAATAAGCTGAATAACCCACTACAGGCAAAGAAGCAAGCTTTCGTGTTTGAAGAACGCTGCGATAAATCAGCGCCTTTGCCAGCTGTGTCAAAGCAGAGAGCCAGAACAAGCTGCATTAAGTCTATTTCCAGCTACCCAAGGAACCAAGCTCACTCCCGTAACTTCGCTGGCTTTCTCGACAGCTAGCTTACTGCACACATTGCCTGAAGTGAAGCATGCATGCGTTACGCTGCACCACGCTCACCCAAAGCCTCCTCAGCCTGAAGTCAGCCTCGTAAAGCAGCTAAGAACATCAGACAGCCCTTTCTTTCTTCCTTCACATGCTCGTCTTTTTATCAGCAGCATAACTTAGCCGGGAAATTCAGCCAGCCATCTTTTTCCTGTACCATTCCAGCATGACATGTTAAGGAAAAACCCCTTACATTCCAACGATGTTTCTGCAGTCCCTGCAGTGAGTCAGTACCAGGATACGCTTCCAGTTTGCCTTTAAAACCCCCAATATTCTCAGTAACAACCTGCAGTGCTCTAACAGTCCCATCCTGATCGCTTCCCCTTGCAGGATACCCACACAAAACTGCACGCTGCGTTCAGGGCTGCGGTACTTTTGCCATGTTACAATTACACCTCGCAGCGCAGGAGACACTTACCGAATGTTTCTTTTGCTAACTCCAGGTCTGACTCCTCTTGCAATTTCTTTAGCCGTAGCTTGTCTGCTAACTGTTCTTCTGGTGTAAGTTCTCTATGTTCCTCTGGTGCCTCTAACTGAATTAAAAGAAAAGGCGTACGGGCAGAGGTAAGATATTGAGCAGAGGTATTACAGGAAATCATTTTTTTCCAGTGCCACTTGAACAGCGTCTGTCTGAAGTTCACACACCTCAGGCACGTACAAACCTGAAAACCATCCCACTTAACCGTAACAACGCCTATTAGTTAATTTAATAAACTGCTCATTCTAACCGAGATGTGCCTTCCCCCTTCTCATATAAGTTTCACAACTGCATGTTTTACCATGAGGTGCATGCAACAGAAACGGAGATAAGCATTAGTTCTGTGACCCAATTAAGTTTCAGAGAAATTAAAGCTGACATCCCCCAGACGTTAAGTACAAGTCTCAAGTCTGTTTTATCAGCCTCCTTAAGGCCTTCATACGTCTTGTGGAACCTCAAAAAAAAGAAAAATCAGAACCCACCCTTTAAATTTATGAGACCAAGAAAAAAAAAAAAAAAAGTAATTACCCTTTTTTTAAGCTCCTCTTGCTTTTTCTTTTGTTGTTTTTCTTTTTCTTTTATTTTTTCTGCTATTTTCTTTTTTTCTGAAACTTTGGGCTCTGTAAAACATTGAACAACATGAGAGGGAGTTAAAGCCACGCTTTCTCAAAGGGATCCTATTTGGAAAGCGGGTCTGATACTTCAGATACACTCAGGACAAAACCAGCGTCTTTTCTGATGCTGCACACAGCGCAATGTATTCCTTTTAAGTCTCACCTTGTTTTATCTCTGTCTCCTTTGCTTCCTCCTCTTCCTCCTCATCATCCCAGTTATCCTACAAAGTAAGTTTTAATTAAGATGAATCTTCACAGGATGCTTCTACAGGTAATTTTTACTTTTTTAGATAAACACAAAGAACCGTGGTTTACATATAGCCTCTTTAAATGCTGGCGTATCCATTAATCTGATGTATTTGATTAAGAGGCAGGGGTAAGTCATTAGAGCTGTAAAGTGCGGACGCTACTTTTGGGAGCAGACCACGAGGTTTCAGGAGCTACGAAGAAGGCGGCTTTTATTCAAAGAACCTCAAAGTTCCTGTCAACAGAGTTAGAAAAGCAAGGTCACGAGCAGCCACATCAACACCCCTCAGTAAAACAGGACTTTGCTACAGCTGTTACTGACCACTGCACGATTCGGGGACGCCACCTGAGGCGTTCACGCAGCACAGCCACCGCTGGAACCAGCCACGCAGCTGCAAGCACCTGAAGCAGGACGCCGCGGCACCGCCACGGGGCCTCCTCCCCCAGGCACCCGCTGCCTGCAGCCCCCGGCCACCAGGGCCCCCTCCGCCGTGATGGAAGCACCCGTGCAGCCGCTGCACGAGGGTGAAAACCACCCGGGAAGCCGCTGGCCACGCTGTGCTGTGAGCAGGAGAGGGGCCGGAGGCAGAAGGGCGACGTGCCGGGGGCACCCTGCAGCAGGAGCACCAACGCGCAGCGGCCCTCGGACCACGAGCCCACGGCTTGCTGCTTAAGAGGAGCCGTCGGAACACTTCCCAAAACACGTCACCGGAACGCTCTTTAACAGCGATCACATCCTCCAGAGCGTTTTGGGACCGCCCCAGCTGCGGTGTCTGCAGGTTCTCTGCTTTTGGTTTCCACCTTGGGCACGCTCCTCGCGGCCGCGCTCCTGTGCCCGGACAGGCGACCCCGGCTCACAGCACGACACGGTTCGGGCGAACACCGAGGAAGCACTCCTCTAGACGTGACCTGTTTCTGTCACCTGCAGCCTTTGCGGCAGTAATCCCACGGTTCCTCCAGCCAGCCGTCTGCGCGGGGTTATGGGAACACATTTTCTTTTCCTAACACCACTCCAGATTCTGCTGGATGACCCGACCTCCGTGTGGGAATCAGCGCTCCAAAGATCTGATCCATGATCTGAATCAAGGACCTGAAGTTACACGCCGAGCGCCACAAGGCGCACACACCACAAGCTGGAGCCAAGAAACCTCACAGGCAGCTAATTTGGGTTCTGTTTCAACTGAACTCACAAGCTTACAAGATTGACAAGGCGCCGCTCACGCCAAGATCGCACAGCCCGTCAGCACATCGCTGTAAGTCAGCTCAAACTGAGTCCTGAACGCGGTCATTTCCACCTCACAGCAGCGGTGCAGTCAGCCACACTGCTCGTTTCAGGGGCTGGCACTGGCGTGACAAAAAGACGGAGAAGGAAGAAGGCAGCACGCGCCGCAATGTGCTGACCCAAGCAAGGAAGACACCCAGCCACCAGTCACTCGAGTTAATTGGCACTTGTAAGAGACTCAGCTTCCCTTCCACATTCCAAGAACCTGACTTGAATTTGCAGCAGCATTAGTTGAGCTCCTATCTAATTAAGGGTTCGTTACACCCATGCCCATTAGTGCTGTACAAAGCTCGCTGCCCTATCCCCTGCCCTCTCCTTCACAGACGGGGCTTTAGCACCAAGTGCTCCCTAACGCAAACCCTGCGAGGCAGCAGGCAGCCTGTCCGCTACGCAGAGGTCCCGGTGGGCCCGTAAGAAAGGACAAGATTTCCAGATTTCATTCCTACACGAGGGCAACTTCCCCAGAAGACGTGCGGGCAGGGCCTCGCGCACCAGGACGGGCGCAGGGTGCTGGGTTCGGCACGTGAAGCTCTGCTGATGAAGCAACACAGAAACGGCAAAATCCAGAGGGCAGCGTGACCAGCTCTCATCCAGCACGGCCTCCCCTCGGCTCTTAGGTGGCATTTTCAGGCGTCAATTTGAGCTGAAGAGATCTCCAACTGTCGGGAGCCGTCCCGCAGCACAGTGATCGCGCTCCACCGCTGCCAGCACGCTCCTGGCCAGGCAGCGTCCAGACATCGGCCCCCCGAGGTCTCACTTCTCAGCCCGGTGCACCATCACCAGCAGGCCTTCCAGCTGGGCGAGCAGCATCTCGCTTCTTCAAGCTTTTAGTTAAGCAACAGAACCTGGATAACGCTTTGGAGACGATTTTGCTTCATTTGCTTTTCTTGTTGTTTTCCACTGGCAGCAGGGTGGAGTCCCAGTTCCACCTATTGCTGCGTTTTATAAACTTCAGCGAACTCTTGGAGGAAAAGAAAATAAGTGCTGTAACTTTGCTCTGAACACTAAGTAATTCAGAAGAGGACACTTTTATTGCTCAATATATCCACTAAAGTAGCTTAAAACTCTGAAGTATTTCAGCAATGCTCACTTACGTGTACGTAACTGAATTAAGGGTTCTGGAATCATCTTCCTTTTCGCGTCAATAAACCTGCGATGAGAGCAGCTCTCACAATTCCAGATGCACCTTGACCACACGAAAACGTGCGTTCTCCTCCCCCAAACCAGAAGACACGATTTGAGAACAGGTACTCCACCGCTCCAATTCCCAGATGCACCTGGGCACGCTCCTTCACCAAGGCTGTTGTGAATTTCCTAGTTTTGGCTTTGCTGAGCACAGAATTGCCCAAGAGTAAATAGATGAACATTCGCTGGCAGGAGGCCCGTCTCCTGGAAGCTGGTGTTCTGGTAACGTTTGAGAGGAGTTTTATTACTTAGGAAGATGCTAATTTTAAACCCGGGGAAGTCACAATTTCCTGAACTTTAAGTTCATTATCAAAACAACCTCAGAATAAAGCATAGAATCTGAATACATAAACAGCATTCCCAAACGTGGAATGCCGGCGTTAAGGCAAACTGCGTGGGAAACACCTTGTGCTTCTATTGCAGACCACATAATTTTTTTTCTTCTGCAGGAACTTCTCCAGGGCTGACCCTGGCAAACGAGGTACGCAAACAAACCCAAGCAGCTGCCTCTCTAGCTCAGCTCTGAGCTCTCGAACATTTGTAAGAGCAAACTACAGCAAAACAGGACAGCTTTATCTTCTGGACGGGTTCTCTCCAGATGCAGCTCCAGTACTACCACTGTAATCCTGCAGGAAGAGGGAAGCAGCTGCACTCTCGGTACATGGGGGAGAACCTCGTTCTGTTACTAGAAGAGCCGTGGAAAGCACGGGTGTCTGTCGGGGAACGGCAGCTCCAGCCCAGTTCGCCTGGCCACATTCCATCCCAGCAGGGAAGTTTCTCACTTTCCAAGAAAGGAGGAAAAGCAAACTTCACAAACGCAGTGAGTCTGCCATACTCGTACACGTGCACCAATCTGTAAGGATTCTACAATTTCTATACGCACAGCCACGCTCTAGCCACCCTTTTTACAAATGACTGCAGCCACTGCACACAGAGATACCTCCGCTTACTTTGCCTGCTGTAATGTGACATCTGTGATAACCGCAGGGTGTGGGCATCCCTACATCCACAAAGTAAAATGGACAGCCTGTAACTTACAGAAAATACGTATTTTTTTAAAACAGATGAACTTCTCTTTTCATACTACCTATAAAAACAAATACCCACCCTGAACCCCAGGGACAACTGAGTCAGTGTTTGTCAAGAGATTCTGGTAACGCAAGCACAGGCTAAACAACAAAACGAGCCAGTCCTCACCTAGTAAGCAGCAATTCTCTACTCAGAAAGCTTCGTACCTGTGACCGTAACGGAGTGAGCAGGTCTCGCCTGGTGAACCACAAGGAGAGTGCCTATTGCAGTATCTCAGAAGTTTGATTTGAAACAAAAAGGTGTTTTCCAGTTTACCTATTTCCATTCCTCCCACTCTTCAAGCACCTTCCTCGTACATTTCCTGACATGATTTTGCTCCCTGTCTGCACGTACGCTAGGCACACTGAGGCTCCTGTGTCATCCACCACCCAGAAACCTGGCTCGCTAGGGGACAGCTGGAGCTACATAGAAAAAAACAAACTTTTAAGGAAAGTCAGTTTTTATAAGCGTGAGAAATGAACATCCACACACTTTGACACCAATTCCACGCTGATACTACTCCTCAAACGTACCAAAATTCGTTTCCAAATAGCGTCTTAAGCAAACATATGTTAAGCGACCTACTGAACGTGACACGGCGCAGTGACACCGCCGTACCATCCAGCTGCTGCCGGGGCCTGGGAGTACGAAAAGGGGGGGCAGAGACACGGCTGCTACAGCCCCAGCTTCCAGCAGCACGGTTACGGTGCAGCTCTCACTGAACCCAACCCCCCGGGATGCCATGCTCAGGGCTAAGATGACCGAAAGCTGGAAGCCACCAGCAGCCACCCAGCCGCGGAACAGCACCCGGAGGCCGGCATCAGCGGGGGGGTTCCCGGCCCCCCCCTCACGGCCGGGCCCCCCCTCACGGCCTTGCTGCGCCGCGGGGACCGACCCTACCCGCCCCGCGGGAGGCCCGCGGGCAGCGAGGCCTCAGCTTCCCCCGGCCCCCGCCCGCCCAGCGCCGCCTCCCGGCCCGAGAGGCCGCGGGAGCCCCCCCCGGAGCCCCGGGGAGCCTGATCCCGGCCCCGGCCCCCCTCCGGTTCCCTCACCGCCGCCTGCCCCGGGCCGGGCCGCGCCACCTGGGCCCGCGGCCCCCTCACGCGCGGCACCGGATGGCAGCGGCACGGCACGGGCCCGGCCCGGCCCGCGGCCCCCAGCCCTCAGCCCCGGCCCCGGCCCCGGCCCCGGCACCTTCACGTCGTCCTCCTCATCCTCTCCGGCCCAGCGGTCGCCGGCCGCCACCCCCGGCACCAGCCGCTTCGCCACCGGCTCCACCACCTCGAAGCTGTCGGCGTCTGTGGGGAAGAGGAGAGCGGGTGAGCGGCGGCGGCGGGGGAAGGAAACCGAGGGGAAACCGGGGGGAGCCCGGCGGGGCGCGGGGCCGCCACCTACCCCACGAGTCCGCCTCCGCCGCCATCTTCCTTCCGCGGGCCGCGGCCGCTCCGCAGGCGCCGTGAGTCAGCCGCACCAGAGCGGCCCCAGCCAGCGCCGCGCGGGGCACGCCGGGACGGCGGCGGGATGCCCGCCCCGCGCCCCGCCCGCCGGCGGAGAGCGCGACCCGCCGGGCCCCGCCCAGCGCCGCGGAGGGACGCCATGATGGGAGGGTAAGGGAGAGGGGGGGCGGAGCCGTCCGGCCGCCATGATGGGCAGGGCAGGGCTGTGAGGAGGGACCCGGCCGCCATGACGGGAGGGGCAGGGCTGTGAGGAGGGACCCGGCCGCCATGATGGGAGGGGCAGGGCTGTGAGGAGAGGCCCGGCCGCCATGATGGGAGGGGCAGGGCTGTGAGGAGGGACCCGGCCGCCATGATGAGGGGAGGGAAGGGCGCGGCCCGTGACTCCCTCACGGTCGGGGCCCGGCCGCCGAGCAGCCCCCGGTCGCCCCCGGGGCCCCGAGCGAGCTCCGAGCCCCGCTCCGGGGGCTTCCACCGCGTCCCGGCCTCGCCGCGCTCGGGCGGGCTCCGGTCGCGACGTCCCGCGCCCGGCGCGCACCGCGTGAGGAGCCCTGGCTCCCGCAGCCCCTTCACAGCCCTTCTGGAAGGGGTGACAAAAATGGCAAAAAAAAAAAAAAAAAAAAAGATTTTACAAAGGAGAAAAAGCTCTCGTACATCGTATATCAAGGAATTAATCCGTGAGTTACCCTCGCATCTGGGCTGAATGTATTCCCTTGGCTCTGCTGCAGTGAAAAGCCCGCACCTTTTGAAGAGCCTTCACGTTATTAAAAATATCAACAACACAATTCAGCCAGAGCGAGAGGCACAGAATGAGACCCCC
>CM021740.1:21098858-21143144 GCA_011075105.1 Heteronetta atricapilla
CCCCCCCCCCCCCCCCCCCCCAGTAATAAAACCCAATCTTTTTTACGGTTATCAATACAATTGGTTAAAGACTCATCAGTGCCAGAATTAGCTGCTATAGGAAACCAAATTCCATTGCAGCTCAGTCAACTCATGCCAGGGGATTATACAATTTGGTTTATCGTAGGCTTGCAAACAACAGTTTGATAATTTTAAAGAGCTACATGTAATTAATGAATTATTCACAGAGTTTTCATAACATTTCCTTCAGCAATGGAACCGCTTTGTTTTCTAATCGGCTTTCTCAGTATTAAAATTTATGTGCTTCAAACACGATGCTCCCCATCGGGGAATAAATGCGCACGATGCTGCGACCCCAGGAACGAGGAGGCCTTCGCAGGCTGTAGCTCAGGACAGAGGTTTTTGGGGTGTCACCACGTTCTGCCTCGTGAAGACACAACACGGCAGCGTGTGCTGCTGTCAGCACTACAGAGCTTTGTAAGGCTTGTTGAGAAGCTGTCCAACAGAAATAATGAAGGACACTGCACATCCTAGGCGTTTCAGGATGCCTTCTGACGATTGTAATTGAAAGCTCACTGGATGTGAACAAATTGCTATGGCTAATAACTGCTTCCTGCCCTCAAAAGAGCAGAGAGAAAGTATTCACAGGAATTTACTTTCTGTTCCTGCTACTCCTCCTCATGGAGCCAACAGAGACACAACTGCTAGGACAAAGAACTTAGCTTAAGTCACAGCCTGAATGGGCAGCCTCATTCTGAAAGAAATAGGTCTTACTAACGAGGTGTGTTCCAGATTCATCTGGAACACAAATGAACGCTCCTCCAGCAAGAGGAAGATCCTCTTATGTTAGCTAGAAAAAAATATGACTACAAATTTATCATCTGTTTTTTGTTGTTACTCATTTACCAGGCACTAGAAATAACATTAGAGACATAATTATAGATCAAGTAGTTAGTAAGTTATATCCTCACCGAGTCTAAACAGTTTCGTAAGCTCAAGCGTGCTGTGAGGATAATTATGAAATTACTAGGAACTGTGCGATGACTGGGAACATATTAATTGTAAAAATATTATATATTTACACAGCACGTTTAAATTTAAGCATTTGGATTAAAACTAGTAAGTATTACTCCCATTGTACAGACAAGGAAATTAAGGCACAGCTCTCTGAGCCAAAGGAAGTACTACCTCCTAGGAAACCAGACAGTTCTCATTTTGAAAACGTCTAAAGGTTTCTGCTCAGGAGGAGAAACAAACACAAAGGAGACGGATCGGGCCTTGAGGTAATTTTACAAGATATTCACTGGAAGGTGCATTACATATTGAAAATTGGGTTCAAAGCAAGACCGCCTTAACCAGCTGTAACAATTTCAGTCCGTAAACCACTTCTATTCTTTTCTTGGTCTCCAGTATCCTTAGCTTTTAAAAAAGCTTAAACACCGCTTGTTTTCCTTCGGTTTTAAAGGCTGAAAACTGACATGAGAAATGCCTTACTTTACAGAAAATTGAGTCTTCAATGAAGTCTGGTGTCAGCTAAAAATCATAAAAACAGTAACTAGAGCATCAATATTTAATATAAATCTTTATGATTGTATATACTAGAAATGATGGCAAAAGAAACACAAATTTGTAGAACATCGGTTCTCTTTCAATTGTATTTTACAAGATTCAGCCTATCAGTACAATGACATTTTTGCAAGTATCAAAAAAATAAAGCAAAACAGTATTACATTACACAGTCAAGACAACCAAAATAGTGATGTGCTTAACAGAATCTATACAAGTTAATCTTTAGTAGGTCATCCTTGCTTGCTTCCAAACAAAAAAGTTGCTGTCATTTTTTTTTTTTACATTTTTATTTTTTTTACAAAATTATGACCACTAACTAAGAAAATGATGCATCTATGCTACTTCTCACCAGCCATTTATCAGCTTGTTTAGGATTTCATTTAAGCATCAAGAATCTATGACGCAAAGCTGAAATTACATGGTTTTGGCGTAATCAAATCTTTGAGAGTAGTTCTTTAACGTCTTAAGAACTTTGTTCCTCAGCTGAACGACTTTAATGTGACAATTTTATTTCCAGAAAAAGCGTCTTCCCAAGAACCTTCCTTTAGCTTCCAACTCCACAGCAGCTTTAACTGATCTTCGTATTCTAGCATGCTGTCTGCAGCAGGACCAGCTCCCTGCACGGCTGCGTGCCCCAGAGCAGGCAGAAGGAAGCGGGTAAGACGTCACCTGGGGAGAGGAGAGGGAAGGGGGAAAAGCCTCCCAGAGCCAGCTCAGCCTAAGCTGTTGTGGAACTACACCCCGCTGCTGTAATTCTAGGCTTTCCTTTCAGTCTTCACATTTCAGATTCACACTATTCACAGAGCGGATTTTAAAGTCCCTCTCTGGGGACTCAGAAATGAAACACCTTCGCTGGATCAGTTCTCCCAGAAACGGGAATTTGTCCTCTACAATCGGAAGATGTTTACCTCGTCTCAGGAGGGAAGGCCATGAACAACGAGCCGTGTGCTGCTGTCTGACACTCATTGTACTGCCCAGGTGCCACGCGCCTACGATTTCTTTATTTCGTCTTTGTATCAGTCTTTGATAATGAGTTTAGAGAAGCTTAATGGAGCGACTGATTGAATCAGCATGACTGCAGATCAGATCAGAGGTACCGCCTGCCTGCTTTGCCACATAGATCCATACGAGTCCTTTCACCAGAAAAATACTGAATATTTAACTTGAAATTCTGCTTACAGTGGAAGACTTAATACAATAGCGATTAGTTTCTCTTTGTACCTGTTAGAACAAACTTGTCAAACTGTGCTGATACCATACTAGCAAGTAGAGTTGTGCGGTGTTGTGTTTTTGTTTGTTTGTTTTTAATTGGCAATATGTTGTGAATGTTTACTTTCTGGCCTTGACTTTCTGAAATGCATTACCTTGTAATTTAGCTATCTGTACTAGATTAATCTCAACTATGTAAATATTCATTTTACACAGAAGTGTTAGCTTTGTAAAGGTGTGCTCTCCAAGTCCTTCAGGTGGAACTTAATGGGAGCACAGCATGGGGAGGGGATGAAGAAGGCACAGATAACTTTTCTAATTCCCCAAATTTAAGTGTACTCAGTGCTGATCCAGTCCTCGGCCGTAAGAGAGAGGAATGACAGCAAGGGACACCCACTGAGCTCAGCAGCCACAGTTCACTGTGATATAAGCACCTCACCACAGACGGGGGCTTTCCTTAGTTTTAGCATCACTTGTGAAGTTATCAATCTCATCGTCTACTTTAACATACTCACAGGATGCAGCTGATTCGAGTTGCTTTTGACAAAGAATGAAAGGTGTGCTTTGCTATGCAATGCGATATGGAAGTCAGAACCAGAAGGAAAAAATGAAGGGGAGATGTGGCAGGAGAAGGACACCTGCTTCTAACAGCGAGCAAACAGTTCTGCTGCCTCCGCAGGGCATTCCAGCCAGCCCTTCCTTCTGGTCTCATCCAGCACAGCACTTATCTGATTATTTTTCATAACACATTTAAGTGCTTTTTTTTAAAGAAGATATGATATGCCTCCTTAGCATGCATTCGCTTGCTATAACTCTTGCTCTGGGAGATGTTTGATCAGTTCTTGACACATTCAGGCTTTCAGATACATTTCAATAACAATTAAAAATATTTTCCTACAGAGATGGAACGTGCAATGAATCAAAGGTGGAAAAGAAGCCAGTAACACCGTGGTGAATGCTATTCTATCTATATAACAATTTAAGGAAATATATAAAAAAAAGAGGTTGACCGTATATTGTCAGCGTAAGTATGAAATTGTTTTGCTGTCAGAACTAAGAATGCTCAAACCTAGAGCAGAATACATATGGACGTGTAAAATTAACACACAATTGCCACGATCAATCCAAAGACCACAAATGAAATCACTGAAAACTTTGGAAATAGAATGTTGTGTTTTTAAAACATACATAAAATCTGAATAAATGATACAGCTATAGGATTAACTGCTTAAGTAGCACAGTTCTACATTCAAGACTCGAGTAATACACATAGCTGAGACTCCCCCAGTTATCAGTGTCAATTTTGGTATGCACTATTTGATCCAAACTAGTGTCGGAGAAACAGTTAAGCCTTACCCTCGAGAATAAGGAGATGAGAATAAAACCTGATGGAACATGGAATATAACTTTGCTTCCCGCAAAGACTGTTTATGCCAGAAGTGTTTGACATTTTTAGGAACTTAGATTTTGAAGAAGGTAGACTCATTCTGCAAAGAAAGTTCAGAATGATAAATACCAGACTTGCAGCACATTAAAATATTAATATTTAATATGTTTACTAAGCAGTCTCTGTTACTGTTGTTGTGCATCTATGTAGAACTAAATCCTCCAATTTACATTTTGATTTCCCTCACTGATCTGATAATCACAACACAGATACAGCTGTAAAGTGCAATGTATGCTTTGGTTTCCTTAACTAAAGAAAGCACTTTCATAATGGTTTTAGCCAAAGATAGGACGCACATGTTTAAGGACATTATCTCAACAGATGATAATCTCTTTTTACAGTCAGAGAAAAGCTATGAACTACTTAACAAAAATGGTTTCATCCTGGTAGACTAGTGAATTTTAAAGCAGTCCTATTATGTAAATTACTCTAAGAAATTTGGAAGAATTCCACATTAAACAAGGATTCACTGTTAAACTAATTAAAAATCTCAGATTTAGATTTACATTTTAACGAACAACTAAAAAATTGTTGGCAAACCATGTAGCAATTCAAATACAAGCTGACCATTTTCAAAATCTATAAATATTTCCAGAACCATCTTATCAACATAAAAACAGGAAGGAACGGGGATGGTTACAGGGTTCACACGTCTGCGCAAAAGCATATATAAAGGTAATGTTATGTACATTTTATTTCAATAAAGACATAAGACAAACAGCGTAAAGATGCCCAGATGCCCTAAAGATAAATACATTTAAAAGATTCTCATTAAAATGAATCTGTAGTATTTCTTTCCTGCAAGCAAAATACCTTTCTTTAAATACAAAAAAAATCAGTATTCTGAATTGCAAATGTTTTCACTTTTTTGCAGAAAATCTGCCATGATGTGTTTTTTTTTTTTTAATGAATAAGGATTTTCCACAAAACAGGCTTGCTCTACATGCTAATTTTTTAAACAGTTCAGTGACACAATGTGCTAGCTACATACACAACAGATAATATAGTAAGAAAACACTCAACCTGATGAAAAGTTAAAATCTTCATTAATACACTGGAAAAAGTTGACATAACTCATGCCTTTTAAAATCAAAAATACAAAAATTAAATGTTTTCCTAAAAAGATTTTCCTTATTTTAAGGACTCATTTGAAAATGAAGCTGCATGTAATTTGTACAATAAAATTGTACAAGTAAACAGGTAATATACATAAAAAATTAATTGACATACTTCTCAATTATCAGTTGTCCACCTTTAATTTCCAATACTGTACTTTCTTAACAAGCATACAAAATATCAAACTTCTCTTTAGAAAAAGTGCCGTTCTGTGACATCTTTTACACAAAAACAGTCTGAGCCTATGGCATGTTAATGCAGTCGAGAGGCAAAGCATCCTAACTTTTACAAATTATACCTTCCATAAAAAGCCTCCTGAAAAGGAGTTACACACCATTATAAAAATATCAACCTCTTGTAGTAGCTGCATTAGAGAACCAAGGCTTGAAGACTATTTCCATATAGCATAGAAAACCACTATGATAGCAGACTGCCTGCATTGGTGGCATGGGAGTGTTCTGTACCACAGGATTATGCATAGTTACTGGAAGGTACCCTCACTGTCACACAGTTTAAAACTGATTGTAACGAGGAGCAGTGTAACAGAGGTACCTTCAGCCCATGCAAAACATCTTAAAATACTGAGCCACTGTGCAGAATACTTCATTCCTGGAGGAAACAGAAGGCAGCAGTAATTGAATTGCATCAAACCTACCAGGTGACCAAACTAATTCTCCTTTAAGGATTTGCATGCACAGTATAGTCTGAGGTATTCCTTGTCCATCAGTTGTTTGTGCCACTGCAAGATATCGTCTGTCCAGAGTACATGCCATCACAATGGTTTAAAATATTCTGAATATTAGTAATTCTTATATTCTTCTTATCTAGCCAGTCTCTTGATTTTTGAAAAGATTTCAACTACAGTAGAATATTACAGAAACAAAATATAAATGCAGGGTTTTTCTTTCTAAATGAAACTTACATGGGCTAAAACTAGAGAATATTTTTAAACAAATATACAGTATGCAGGCAGACGAAGCAGGAAAACGGCCATTCAACTGTATAATAAAAAACTAAGAAAATTTGGCTATTTCCAGAAAAACTATGAAGCGCCTCAACTAAAAGGAATGCATAATGAAATTCTAATCTAATACAGGTCAAAAGTGTAAAAAGGTTATAAACCTTAACAGGAAAAATAAAACAACTTTTACTGGCCATTCCTGTTGAAATGAGAATCTTAAAGTAACAGAAAAGTGGCTACAAACCCACTTAGAGCACCGAACAGAGAGAAAATAAGAGTCCATTTTCAATCTCTGTTATATCATAAAATCCTGTGTTTCTACAGGTCAAACTGCTGGTGGCAGAAACAGAATTCTTTATAAACTGCAGATGTCCTGTACATAAAAAAATTCATCGGAGTTGCACTAGTTCTAAAGACTTTTCTGTTCTAGCCTACCTACTGTGTTGTACTGTATTGTACTGTATGTATTCAATCTCAGATATATAAAGTCTCTTTCTGTAACCCTTGATTATTGTTGGGCACCAAAGATAAGAAAAGCAAGACGGGGTACAAAAATGCAAAATTTCAACAGTAATGGCAATGTTTTGTTTTAGTCCAAAAGGGTCCTGCATTTTCTCCCCCTTCAGTAAGTAGACAAAAGGCTTTAATCTGGGGGTAGCAAGTCATGCAAGCGAAATCTGTCTCTGATGTGAGGTCGGACATCTTCATTCTGTAGGCAAAAAAAAGCACAGGTTTTAGAAGAACAAGCACATCTATAAATTAAGAGTTCAATACGGGGAAATTTCTAACCCAGTATATTAATATGACAAAATAGAAGCCATGAATATTTGTAATTACAATGGTCTTATAAAACAATTAGATTGCATTCACAACCATTTTTGAATACATTATTTTCATATTAAGAATAAAGGCACACAACACAGCCAACAGAAGGCTGTACTTAACCTAAATCTCTAAAGCTTCTCAATTTCATTATAACTGATGTCACAATTCTCCAGGTTTTCATTACAACCGCAGCTATGAATAATGCCATTCCGCCCTCTGCTATATCTCTAAGTCCTTGTACAAACTCTGACTTACTGCCCAGAGAAACGCTTTCCAGGAGACATAGGACTTTTAGCAGTTAAAATCTCAGTGACTCAAAATCTGGAAGTGTGTGATGCTGCCTGAAAGAGCTAACTGATGTACTGCGGGGTGAGGGGGAAAGCCAAATGAAGAAAAGACTTACCAGCTCTACAAGTTTCTCCAGAAATGGAATCAATTTTAGGAGTTCATTGTCATTTTTATCCATGAACCAGCTTTCTATAGGAATTCCATTTGAAAGCTAAAGTAAAAAAATCATCAACAAATGACTTACACTTCATTTATCTAATAATACGATCTGTGAAATGGCATTTTTTGGGAAAAATGTTTCCAAGATGGATTTATTATTATGTATTTTTCCTCTAAAGTTTGTATTAAAATTCACTTCTGAAATAACTCCTTCTTTTGCATAAATCATTGCAAAAATTTCCACATCAAAGCTGAAATAAAATAAACCTAGCTGTAGAAGATCTGCTGAACTGAAAAGCATTGGTATTTTGAGAAAATCTGATGTTAAAACAACACATGGATACTAACCGTGTACTGGCTGTAGTTTGTGCAAATGAGGCTAAGTCAAACAGGTGGGGGGTTTTGGTTCATTAATCTAAATGAGACATCAGAGATCACTCTCTGAACTCCTTTACCTATAGAATAGGACTAACTGGAATAGTTACATACCTAAATCACAGCGTATAACTTCGTAACATTTAAGTATAATTTTCACAGCTGTGTGTCAGTTCAACCAGCGATCTGTTCTTAATGATTTCACTAGCATTAAAAAACTAGGTCTGCAACGAAGTCCAAGGGACAGTCTTAGCAGACCTGGCGGCTTCTTTAGAAAAGATGAACAAGAAACAAAACCGACTGGTTATGTAGCTTGTTCGTAAAATAAGTCACTCAGTTTGCACATGGCTGGCTCTTCGCAAGAGAAAAGCAAGTAAACCAAAGCACTTAGTTAAAGTATGCTTTATAAATTTAAATACAAAGTTAACTGCAAACAATGTAGTCTTAAACTGTTGCTCACTGTATGCCTTTAGAAAGCGTTTTGCCGTGTCTAAGAAATGTACTGATGGCAACATTCTTACCTGGTAGGCAAAGGCTTGCGGTGAATTGTCAATTATGATCGTTTTTGAAAGATCTCTACCAAGAATGTTTAAATCCTTTATGTAATTTCCTTGTACACAAACACAATGCTCACGGAAAAGTCGATGCCTGAGATTAAATTAAAATACTAATTAATGAGAAAAAATGCAACATCACACAGCATAAAGAAAAAGTTAACAATACCAAATGTTCTTTTTTTCTCCTCTTCTGATCTACTTAGCTCATTTTTAAGAACCTGTTCCATATTTTCCATTCTACTTTGACCTTTTTACTGGTAAAGTTGCTAGCTAAGGTGATTTTATATTTATCTAGTTCTGCAGGCAATTGTTTGCATTTAATCAGCTCAGATGTAACAAGTCTTTGTCAACAAGTCTTGCTTTCTAACCATTTTTGCAGATGGATTGACAAAGGAACCCGAGATACTGAAATTATTTTGCAAGGCCCCAAAATCAGTGATTATGTCTGCACTGGAACCAATTTATTGAGTTTGTTCTTTTTATTTTGCTCCAACCACTGCAGTACACAGCCTCCACATGCTGCTGGTAGAAGAAATATTTTCCTTCTTATGCTCCCTCTGTTCACAATTAACCTACTTCAGTTTTTAGAGCCTGAAAAAAGCCTTGAGGTCAAAATATTTCATCAACTTCTTCCTACCTAATTCTCTTTTAATTTATTATAGAAGAAATACTTAGCAAATGGATGGATGCGTAGAATAAGAGGACTCGAGTAAAAATAAAAGAAAAAAAAGGAGTAAAATGAAATTTCATAAGACATCAACATGACTGTAATTCCAAAGTAAGTTATAAACTAGACAGATTTCAAGTTTTCCATAGCTGTATTACAACACAGTTTCTTTAAAGCTGTTATATTTTTAAGCAAAGTTTTTAGAAGCTGTACAAAGCGTGCTTAATTTCATAAAGGGGTTGAGTTCCTAATGTTGCTATGGAAGAAAATAAGCTGATGCCTCAGCAGCGAATGAATTTATATATAGATTCTGAGTCACACGTGTGGAGTGCCTGACAGATCTACCTTTAGGCTAATGTCAAAACTCATCATGCCTTGATGTCAGGTTTGCAGTGGCACATGAATCACGTCTAAATTCATATATCATGAATTTCACAGAAATTCTGTAAATTTTTAGAACACAGCCAAGCAAGTGCATTTTTTAGACTTTTCCTGTTAACAACAAAATTAAAACTGTAATCCTCAACCATAAATACTAGATACTTGGAGAAAAGGAATCAACACTATGGACACACACACAGACACATTTTCTGTATGGGCAAATATCTTACTTGTTCACGCAGCCTGCTTGGCTGTGTGATGCAGGTAGGCTCAGATATTCCAATGATTGTGCATTTCTAACTTCAAAAGTCCACTTTTGCTTACTCGTTCAAAATGCAGTAGGAGTAAATTTACCAAAATAAAACGATGCAGAGAAATGGGGACAGAATTTACACAGTCCTGACTATAATCAAGTCTAGTTGCTACTTTCCTTACTTGGGATACCCTATTTAGGATGAATCCCTGAGAAACCCCCTCTTCAGTTTCAAGTTTCCCACATTAACAGTCCACCCTCCAGATGAGAATAACAGAAAGAATCTCATCTGACAGAATTTGTCATAAGGCTGTTCTGTTCTTGAGAAATGCTAATCTCTTCCAAACAAATCCATGGGTTAACAGAAGAAATGAAAAAACACATCAACTTTACTACAAAACCCACAAATTAGTTTGTGATTGAATAAGAAATAAGGTTTGTAAAGATAACTATGTAAATCACTATTTAACTATGTAGATCACTATTTGTGTTTGCTTTTTTGATAATAAAGCAAACACAAACAGCTTAAAAGTAGACTAATGCTTGGAGTTTCCATTAATCTGTTCATTTTCTTTATTCATTACATATATTCAAGAGCAACTAAAACACATTTTTGATACCTAGGAGGTCACTTTCAGTGAGCAATTCTATTATGCTACAGAGAAGGAAAGGCGAAGTTTTTTGGCCACAGGAGTGCCAAGTAAAGATGTTGGGATTTATCTTATCACCAAGGCAGTAATTCAGCCACTTCATTTTTCTCTCACCCTTAGCTAAGCTGAGCATAAGCACAAAGAATCAGCTGAGTAAGACACAGTGCAATAGAGAAAACGTCAGAAGCCCTTTCTTCATCACACCTGTTAGGAAATAAGTGTGTTTGCCTACAAGAGGTATAATGGCAATTTTTTATTGTTACCTGACCAGTTGCTTTTTAGGGTCTAGTATGTTCAGTAACTTGTCTGCGTACACCTTCTTAGAAGCAGTAAAAAGAATGATCTATGGATTAAATGGAAAAAATCATTATTTTAGATATCAATATGCAAATATAATTGAAAAATAAAATTCAAAAGATAATATCGAATTATGTTTACCTCATAAATCTGAGACATACGTTCCAGGAATTCTCGGAAGAATGGCCTTAACCGGACATAAACCTGAAGCAGAGATGCACTTCATTAAAAGATTCAAAATATCGCAGCTCTTGCCTGCATGGCTACGTGTCAGTTTGTAAAGATTAGGTCAAAATGAGCATTATGAATACAGTAATCATTAAATACTAACTTCCAACAGAATAACAACTTGATTAAAACAAAATTAAGTTAGCTTGAAGCCTAAGCAGCTATAAATTAAAGCATAATGTGGTAAAATCAGGCTTAACGATTTTACTGGAGAACTTGATGCAATTAGAAATTATTTAAATTATATTATTTACAAATAAATACAATTATTTAAAATACAAAAGGTAGACAATCTCTCAAGAAAAATGAAACCAGTTGCTTTGACTAAACATTTTGAATCAGCTTTCACAGCTGGGCAGCATCCGTTCGGTTAGCAGATAATTTATGCCAGCATATAAATAATCTTCCTAATAACTTTATTCCACTAAGAATTACACGTTGAATACGGGGGTGTCAGAAGTGATAAAAAAATGGCTTCATCTATTTCCAAAGCTCCATTAATTCACACACCACCAGCACAGAACTGCACACGTACATAAATCATTTCTGGTTAAAAAAAAAAATTGACTCCAGAGAAGAGATACCAAGCTAGGGGTGAAAATGATGGCCTTCCTCTCTGCTTACCTTTCTTTTTGATTCAGAGACTGCCCACATACAGAATAACATGGTTCTAAGAAAAGGGAGCATGCTGAACTTCTATCTAAACCACACTAATTTCAACTTTATCGATTTTTGAAGAGACAGTTGGGAACAGGCTTAAATTTACGTTCAAATCAAAGTAAATCTCCACAAAGGATCTGTATCACTTTAACTGAATTGTATCAAGTTTATATGTAGACACAACCAAAGGACCAAAAGGAAAGAAAAAGGGAATGGGTTAAGTAAATTTCACATCATTAGCACATGCTGTTACAGATCTCAGTCCTTTAAAGGAAGCGCATAGTTGTAAACCAATGAAAATGTCATTATTTAGCTTAAAATCGAGTAAAGCTTTTATTGCCTTTTTTTGAGTGACTTTTATTGAGTGACCAGGTACTACAGTAACACCTAATTTTTCATTTTTTTCTATACTAGGAGCAGTAATCAGAAGCCTGCAACCTCATCACATCTGGTAACAGCACCCCTGCAATTAGCACACCAAGGTGCAGGCACTGGCTACGCAACCACGGTCTGCTGCCCTTCTCATTCTGGGTAACTCACCTGGTGAGGCAGAAAGGAACCTGGCTGTCGGGAATGGTTTGGAGAGACCACAGCCTGCGCTTGATGGGTTTTTGGACTCCATTTAGCCAAGAAGGTACTGAGAAGCCAACTTTCTAAACACAGAGTTGACAGGCGTGACTTCACGCCATATGTCTCCTGACGGCACTAAAATCTCTGCAAAAATGACTTATCACTTAGCCATAATAAAGCAGCGAGGCTTTGCTCAAAGGCTAGATAAGGTATTTATCTTACCACAAAGACAAATGTAATAAATTAACTTGGAGCCTCCAGGTGACCCAGTGCTAAATAACATTCAACTTGTCTGTGATTGTAAAACCAGTGCCAATTGTTCATTCTAAACCTTCTTCCTATATACAGCAAGCATATGGCACAGCCAGCATCCTCTTTAGTTGTAACCTTGAGTTTAAGGGAAAGTAAGTTTTTCTTTGCAAATGCAAAGGGATTATTCTGCTCAGGTGAAGCCTGGTCTGTTACAGAAGAAACATAGATGTCATTTCAGCAAGACTCTTAAACACCTCTTCTGCAAACTCTCCTGGCAACCAAAGCACTAAACTCAGGTATCTGTTGGTATTTTAACTGCTAATATGAAAACATTTGGTATACAATTTATTGCGTGGTGGCGCTTTGTTGTTGTTGTTGTTGTTTTAAGGCTGGATTGAATTAAATTGGTCACCACAGCCAGCTATGCGATTTTAAAAATAATTCAATTGTATCAGAGAAAAGTTGGGTTCCTCACTTGTGCATGCTTTTTCAGTTTGTTTAGTCTGTGGATAATCACAGCATCTTTTTAATGTGTTCTATTTTAGATTACTAACATGCACTTACACGTGCGTATCTATCTAAATATAGTATGTCTTAATACCTAAGAAGTTTATATATAAACGCAAACAAAAAGTCCAGGGGAAATTATTTCTTTTTAGATTATGTATTTCTAATTATGACTTATACACACGCACATAGATAAAGACATTGATGGCAGATTCACTGGACTGTTTTTAGTGTTTTGTGGCACTCTGGCACAGCATAAGGCAATGGCACCACTGCACCCAGCTAGGATGAGCTGATGCAGAACTCCAGGTAGCCAGAGCAGAACAATTAAGTAACCAGAGCAGAACAAAACACATCCAGCATTTTCCATTTTCTCCCTCTCCCTCAGCATCTTTCCCCTTTTCTTCTTCACTGTTTTGCCAACACTGCACATCCCCTTCCTTCTCCAGTCCAAAATCCACCATAGTTCTGGGAAATAAACGCCTTGTCTCTTTCCATCTTCAGCCTTATTATTATTCATCCTAGTAATATTTTTCACCATTTTTAATGACTGAACATTTGTGTGTCCACTGAGGTGCATGATATCACCTACTTGAATGTGACTCACAGGCATAAATGCATAACATATATGAAAAGCCTCCTCAAAGGTGGTTTTTTTTTCCCCCAAAATGATCATCACATCCCATTATTTCAATAGCAACAAAAGTGACTCAAGGTGAGGACCGTCCCAAAACCAGACAGATCTGCCTGAACCGTGGCTGGCTACGGCTCTTCAAGGGGCGAAGCATGACTCCAGAGGTTCTCCTGAGCTAAAGAAGTCGTCCTGACCTAAGACCGGATTTCTTTGTGGGTGCTGCCCAAGACACACTGAAGGCTTTCAGATCCAAAGCTTGATGGCTCTGCTGTTATTTCAGAGAAATGGACAGAGTGGAGTTCACTAGAAAGGAGAATCAGAACTCAAACGCGTTGTTTGCCTCATTCCACGGCAGTAACAAAGTAAAGCAGTCTTGGTGGCAGTAAGATGGAATACGTGTAACATTACATTCAATCACCTGCAACTGACCTATGTAGTTCCAGAACATCTTTCAAGGATCAAAGATCAAAGTGAATTATTCTCTGAAAGATCAGTAAAGATGTATTTCAGCTGAAGAACTGAGCGAAAACATCGGCCTTTTGTCGAAGGCCTGCTAGTGCGTGGAAGGTACCCCCTGAACGACCAGGGCGTGAGGGGATCTCACCCACCCGAAACAAAATACAGTGAAAACCTCTTTACCGAAGGAAAATAAATCTTAGTATGATAAGCCACTTAACGTAAAGTGCTACAATCATCCAAACAGGATAAAATCTAAGCCTACCGTTGAAGAGCCAAACATTTATTTTTATAATGTAGATGTAAGACAGTGCTTAACAGGCACAGCAGTTAAGAAACCTTCAGATTTGCAAACACTGCGTTTTTACTAATACCAAACCTTGAACACTGGTATTACTTTGAGATTTTTCAACAAAGGAAATGTAAACAAACAAATTCATCATCTCAAAAGTAAGCACAACTATATCCATTTTAGAGATTTATTTTTTCTTTTTAAGCAGCAATCAGTGACTTCAAGAGACTCACCCGAAGGTTTCAAAAACCCTTTATGCCAGTGCTGGAATTGCATAATAATTTTTAAATGTGCAGAACATTGCTCTATATTACGTTTTCTGCACTCCTCATGCTAAGTTGTAAGAAATAACTTAAAAACAACCAAGCCCTTATTTTTAGAAACTTTTCTTAAAAACAGTCCACCACTTACAGTCACTGAAACAGCCAAAGAGCTGAGTTCCAGGACCTCAAACTTGTTGCTGGACTCGCAGACAATGGAGTTAAGATATACGTTCTAATGGCCTTCCAAAACCTAAGACAATCCGATTTTTACTGTTGTACTCGTGAACTTGTACTGTTTTACTGTTTTTAACACCCTGCAGTGGCCAGTTCTGGAGCTTCTTTTTGAGGAAGTACCTGGTTTATCATCACGCTGTTACTGCAAGAGCACTGGCTTGATGCCTTTGGATGGGCAAGAAAACTGAAATGCTATGAACTCGGGTTCATATTTGCAATGTTAGTCAGTCTTACTGAGAGAAAAATAGGACATTCCATTGGAAAATGAGCACAGAGCTAAGTTCTACTCTTAAAAAACAGTTGATAGATAAATAACTGTCTTTCTGGAAAACCTACATGAAGGTGGTAGACATTTAGATACTAATGGAAAGTATCTTCAGAAATGTACCTTTCGCATCAGGTATTGTTTTCAGCTGCTTTATATCTAGTAACTCGCTGACTTCAACTTTGCTCAGACAGCTTAGTGTCTGCTTCTCTGTTACCAGCTGGAATGACTTCCAAAATGAAATACAGAGACAGGGAATTAATACAGGACCATCCCTGAGATGATCGTAAGCATAAGAAACACACTGTAAAAGCTGATAAATAGCTAATTGTTGACTAAAAACCCTAAACAGAGTATGTAACATCAACTAATTTCTACTTTTATTTCAGGATGATTATTTGTCTTTTTGTGTACGATACCCTATTTAAGCACGAATTTAATTGTATCTTTAAAATGTCTGTCTTGCTTATAACCTGTTACCTAGTAAGACGTGAATATTTTGTGAGCTGTCTAGTGTGATGTGAAACCAGATGAACAGAATGTAACGATCAGGAGAGCGTGCTCACAGACAGTGGCCAACTTTCTCAAACCTGCAAAAAACTATTTGCTCCTTGGCAATTGCAGGCTAGACTCTACAGAGAGTTAAGACAAAACTTATCTAGGACCTGCTTAGTAATTTTACTGTATCAAAGGCTGCACAGGCTCGTGTACATTGCTGTTAAATAAGGATTTAGAAATACTGTCACTCACTCTTTCCATTGACTTCAGCTTCCTAAAGGCAAAATTCTGGTTAAAGCTCAGCTACTCTCATTTAGACATACAATCACTAAAAGGACGACGGTTTAGACAGAAAATACTCAAAATCATACTGAGATCCCTTAAGAGAAGGAAGGAAAAAAATGAAGCTTAGTCTTCCTAATGCTGTTAGAAATGTCAAGAACCTCCAAAGAATTAATTCTAAGGCTCTTCCCAAGTTCAGCCTGGAGGAAACTGAGCATGGCCGTCACCAAATAAGAGATAAGAAACCCATGTTTCAAAATTATTTCAGCTTTTCAGATTCCAAGGGCTTTTATATGCAACAGTGAAGAAAAACATTTTTAAAATCAGGAAAAATACCTGACAAGTGTCCTTTTAAGGTGCCTGATGACTGGCTCATTCTCCAAAGATACTACAGTGGGATCCAATATCGTGCGAACTACATGGTGGGGAAGCTGTTGCTACTCCCAGGTACATCACACAAAAGGACCTGAGAACAACAGCCTGGGTCAGTGCAGCATCTTTTGGTAGTTGCTGGAAGAGAGTTCCTCCTTCCCATGCTTGTTCTTCAATGGTACGTCAATGTAAAACACACGTAACTAACAGTACTTCCTAAAGCAGAACAAAAAACTAAATCTAGCAGTCTCCACAAGACAATCAAAATCACTCGAAGCACCAAGCAGACTCTCTCTGGGAGTAAAGAGGTAGAACTGGCACTGGTGGAGGGTACAGCAAGACTAATGATCTAGACAGAAGCTAGTTAACGGCAGGCTCAGAAGATGTCTTCTGTATAGAAAGAAATGATCAACCAATGTGAATTGGTTTTCCGTATGAAGGGAAGAAAGTTAACAGTCCATGAGAAGCTGCACTTGGGAAATAATACTGGCTAAACTTCCAGTGTTCCTGCCTCCACCTGCTGGCAAGGAGAAATGCTGCTGCTGAAGATTGCTGCTACGAAGATCATTTACACTTTGTTAGCAATGAATGTTTACAGTTTGAATCAGTGTCCAACATCACCACATCGTGGCAATAAACAGTGCTCCGCAGTATTTCTAATGCAGGATAACCCACCTTGCAGTTCATAACCCAGACAGTTGTTAAGTGCCAGGCAGTTATTTATCTCTTCAGACAAGATCATAACAAATATAAACGGGAAGAATTCATATGTTAAACAAAATAGAAAGGTACATATTCTTCTATGCATGCTAATTACCTGGTAAATGACATCTTGAAAAAGAACTGGAAAAGTGAGTGCAGCATCTTCTAATTCATTTAGACTACAGTGCACTAACGTTTCATCCTATTAAAAATTAAAAGATGGTATAAAAGTAAGAAAAAAATGTGAAAAGAATGCTGAAAAGAGAAGTAGTTGTCTAGATTTTTAAGTTCCTTTTAGTTTTTTTTTAGTTTTGTGCAAGCACTGTCAAAATTGAATAATTTTTTTAATTATACATTTCATTATTCTTGCAGTTTTTGAAAAATATCAATTAGAATTGTGTTCTAGTGGCGTAATTGTAAGAAGACATTTTAATTTTGTAGGCTATACTGCCATTCAGTTCAAATCTGCATCTATCAATTTGAATCATCTATCCATTTTATATGACCACCAGAGGACCCACCAGCTGATACCGCTCATGGTAAAACAACGTTCCTGACACCATCAGCAGTGTCTGAAACCACTTTCAGAACAGAGTGACTTGATGAAATTATTCTAAACACAAATATATTTTCTATGAATATTTAAGAAAGTGGATTTGTGGCCTCCTTGAAGAAAAATGCTACAAGAATTAAAAGATTCATTCCTGGTCAATTTTGATGCAAGACATATGAAGCTAAATTTTCCTACTTAGTACACCTTGTTTTTCTCCATTGGTTCTGGAAAACTTTATGGGGACAGATAACTCTGTTCAAGATGATAAAAAAATTATTTTTTGGGAGGGGGGGGAAACAATGTTAAGAATTCAACAAATACGGCAAGTATTCTATTCTTGCCACTATTCAATTTACTTTTATGCAGACCATCTTTAAATAAAAGTATTAGGAAAATTGTGCAACCTTCAGCAAGGTATGTTTATTTAGAGTACACATTACTAATTTCAGCAACAGACAAAACAAATCAAATGCTACGTAGCTCCCCCCCTGATTTTGCTATGCATTTATAAAGGTACTTACCAAGTCTAGAACTAATGAGAATTCTGGTGTGCTTCTTGTTTTCAGTGGAAGAGCTGGCTTCCTGTTAAGTTGTTCTTCTGTTAATGGCGGAACATGTTTGATGAAATAGTATCTGAAAAAAAAAATCACATTTTGTTTTAGAAATGTGTTTGCATTATGTGACTGGCAATGGTGTAGCCCAACTAAATATTTAAAAATGCATATTGTGTGTAAAGCCACACAAGAAATAAATTATTTAAACTGAAAAATAAACATTTCAATATATACTTATTTTTTAAGTATATATAAGAGATTTTGGAATTTGTTACTGTAATATAAAAAACATAGCAACTCAAATAACAATTCCTTAATCCATTACCCAACACAATCAATTCATATTTTAAGTACAAATATTACCACTTACGGATCAAAGACTTCCCAGTCTTCTTCATAGGTGGCTTCTGCGTGAGCTGATGAGTAGCCACTGTCCGGAGATACTGGTGCTAAAATTCAATGAAAATAACCAAAACAAAAATAAAGCAAACAAAACAAAACAACAAATAAATAAATAAATAAATAAAAACAACACAAAAGCTAGTCTTATTAGTGCAGTTTTTAAAAGTGAAAATTTGCATTTTATACACGAGTGCCTCAAACAACAGTGAAAAACAGCAGGGCTCTGCTAGTCCGTGTATTTCACCTGAAATACCCTACATAGCTCCTCACAAATTTTCCTGAGGGCTCAGTGTCACCTCATCCCACAGAACTTCTTGATCTGGCCAAATGGAAGTGCCCGTGTTACAGAGCAAGGCGCCCACACCACCTTTGGTGAGATGAACTACCTGGATGCACGTTCCAGACACACGACCAGCTCCTACCCATTATGTGCTAGGGTGTTTGTGTGATAGCAGAAACACCTATGTATGCATGAGGATTTAGGTAACTGTAAAGAATTTAATGCAGGCCCTCCACAAAGAGTTGATTGTGAATTTTATAGATATGCAATCTTTGTCCAGAACTATGTATGTTGAGTTTTTCCAAAGAAAATGTGGACAATCAATGTAGGATGTTTATGTTTTTATTCATCTCAACATGTTATTTTAGTATACAATAATAAAATGCCGCCAATTTATCTTTTGTGATCAGCAAATCAAGGGGGTACATTTTTAATGTGTGTTTGTGGGGGGGGGAGGTTTAAACAGTAATAAAACACCTTTCTTCTTTGATGTCTGTCTTCATTTGAAGAAATGTCATGCAGTCAACTAAGTTACAATGGAAATAAATGAGCCTTGCAAAAGCTGTGTCTTTGGTGCATAAAAGAGTTTTGCTTGTTGATATAAAAATCAGTATAAATACTGTTTGCATGTTTCAAGCAAACATTAAATACTGATTTATACAAAATGGGGGTGCTAGAATTTCCCTAGGAGTAGTAACTATCAACAGCTTCAGCACTTGAGTAACAGGCAAGCACCCATTTCTTACCTGTAAGTGGTGGCAGGTCACGATCGTTTGTTTCCTCTACTTCTTCTAAACCATTGTTAACAGCAGATCTGACCTGCACTGCTTGGCTAGTATAAGCTGCTCCATTGGTTGATGTTGCAGTACTTGTTGTAATCTCATCTACCTGTTCCATATCAAGCTGTTTGACTATTTCTTCAGCTTCAACAGCTTGTCCTGGAGAATCTGATCCTGACGTTCCTGAATCAAGATTTCAGTACACTAGTAGTCATTATCTTTAAGCTGAGGTACCTAACAGAATACTGACAGTCATCATTAAATGCCAAAAAATATGTTACAGAATAACCAAAGGAGGCTTTACCTGGTTCATGTTACAAAAATAAGAACTGAAAGAAGCATGAAAAACGTCCTTCTGCTTGGGACAAGGATCTTAATACTAGTATTTATTTTACTTTTTCAATAAAAGGTACACTGCTAGATACTTACACCTAAGAAAGAAACTTTCTAATGCATATGAGCATATTGCTTCTTTTAACAATGATCAAGCCTTCTAGGAATGGTGAAGAAGGCCTTTTATCTGGTTGCAGTAACCTTTGGTTTGTAAATCAGTATGAAAAGTGAACTGCCACTCAAAGCAATATTTTCTTATAATCAAAAATCTATCACTTAGCTTTAACACTATTGGCTTTAAAAATAATGCTTACCATTTTTATTTGCTGGTGAAAAAAAATTGAAGACAGGAGAAAATATGGTCCCCAGTAACGTAGTTCGTGGGGGACTGCCAGTGGTAGGATTATCTTCTAATTTCCCATTTTGCTTTACATGTTGGTTTGTCATTTCGTAACTTCCAGCTTCTATAAAAGAAAAGTTATGAAGTATAATACCATGCTTCTGTTTTTCACAGTACACCTTCTCTTTTATTGTTACTATCTTCACTATGGGAAAGGTCCCTCCTGCTCCCTGACTTTCCTTAGTTGGCAAAAGCAATTAGCCTAAATAGTTCCTTAAAAAATAAAAACAGGTAGCAATCTAGCAACAACGTAAAAATGAAATGCCAGTTTTCAACACCATCTTCAGATTCAGAATTTCAAATTAGGAAGCAATAATTGCTTGTAAGAAATATGCCATAGATAAACAGATAATAGAAGTTTTAATCCTTTAAACATGCTTGATGACAGAAGACAAAGGTGCTGCGCACCCTTCACAACAGAGGTCAGTGTCCGTGGGACTCCACTAGATGGAAACAAGAGAAAGTGTCAGTGGAACTCCAGTGGCTGAATCTCTAAACTTCACAAGATCAAGCCCATGCTTCCCCACATACGTGTATGTATACACATGAAAACACACTCATAAATACAAGGAAGTAAAATAATTCTTAGTTGTTATCACAGATAACAAAGAACACAGAATTAAGTAAATCCTAGTATTACAACAACATACCACAAAACAATTAAAGGTTTTCTATAAATGTGCATCTAAAGCGTATCCTAAAACCAAAAACTGCTATCTCATGGATGAGATCCAAGCCATAATTCTGAGACTGCAATGAAAGAAGTTATTTACTTTACAGTAACGAGTCTTTGAGCTGTCTGTCCATATGGAAGTAAGCAAATGTATTTTGTGCACATGAGCTGAGAACCTTTTTGTCAGCTGAGCCTGATGGAGCTGCACAAGTACTTCACACTTCCTGTCGCTTTTACATAAAACGTAGGGTGTGCCAGCTGCAACTTAGTGCTTTCACTAATACCGAATGTCTTCACTAAGAATGTGGTATGGCTGTAACAGTAAAATGTGTTCAGTATGCTCTGTGTGCACACCTCAGACAACTTTATTCAGGTAAATGGTTCCCTTTCATCTTTAAGCATCATCTGCATGCATCACACTCAAAGTCAGTGCCTACCTATTATCTCTCCAGGACACAAAAAAATAATTAACAGTAGCAAATACTCCTAAAATCATCTTACGCAGACATCTGACAACAACCAAACAGGTAATTCTCTCACATCATAAACCTTCCATCGTTGAAGTCCCTCATTTGGAGCTCCATCCTGTACTTAGCTACTGATTTTAAAAACCTTGTTGGAATATGAAATCTTTCAGACCTCTGCCTTGCTGACAAACTTGGCAGAAATCAGACAACGGATTCTAAAGTTACTGGGAGAAAGAAGGAACACTGACAGGCAGCACAAACACATGAAGTCTCATTTCCTTAGGAAAAGGAGTCTAAAAATGTGGTTTTTAAAGTCAGATCTGGAACCACAGCTGACACTTTAAATTTTATTGAATATTGTATCTAACAGGATGTATCTCAGTGTGTCATTATTAGAGACACTGAAAAAAAAAAAAAAAAAAAAAAATTCACAATGAGGTGGTCAAACACTGGAAGAAGGGCCCACAGAGGTTGCAGAATCTCCATCCTTTGAGATATTCGGAACTTGACTGGACAGGGCTCTGAGCAGCCTGATCCGACTTCAAAAGTCAGATTTCTCTTCAAGCTGGATTCACCTTGCTGGGAGAGGAACAGGAGGACTGCCCAGATGGCTTATAGAGGTCCCTGCCGACCTATTTTTTTCCATGATTCTATGTCACAAACCTGCCTGTATGTTTGACAAGTGCTTTCAATATCTAAGGAAGTTCCACAAATGTCATGAATTGGGAAGTGATACTTCACTTCTTCTGAGAAAATGGGAGAAGAACTCCATCAAATAATCATTATCAGCTCTTTTCTTTTAGAAAAAAATACTTAAATTAGTTCCCAAGTAGCTGGTCATTATCACATAATGAATTTGTTCTTACTAAGATAAACATTCCCATTGTAACTTGTGCTTACAGTCCTGGAAATTTTATTTCAGTACTATTAGTTCAGCCTTGCTAACACTGAAGTCAATCACAAAACTCTTAATAACCTTCACCTGGAGAAACGTCCTTTATTAGTTAACAGCTGGAAGACTTCTGAATCCCCGTTCAACTGTAATAATGTATGATTAGAATATTTACAAACCTCCATTCACTTGACTTTTCCGTCTTACTCGAGAGATCTGTTTATTAGGCTTTTCTCCTGTTTGAGGTGTGGATGTAATCAAGTTGTTATCTATATCACGTTCAATTCTACTTCTTTTTGCAGGATTTTCTCTTTCTTCCTTAAAACAGAAAAGGGGGAAAAAAGAAACATACTGAGTAGTGCCTCTTTTCTCTGCTGAACGCTACCAGAAAATGTTAGCTGTTAGGGAAAGTTCCACCAAAGGTCCGTTCATTGTTCCACTTCCAGATGCAGAGCGTACGCCATGTGTCTGGCCAGCTGGAATTTTAAACTCACCCAAACTGACACAACCCAAGGTAAATAGCTAAGTACTGGGAAAGAAAGCTGTGCTTGGAATTTCTGTTGTAGAAAAACTGTCTTTAAATACTATTTTACCGGATGGTGAATTTGTAATTAAGTGCTGTGGCATTAAGGAAACGTAGAAACAAGACAACTAAAATGACGAGAAACTTCATTTCTCTGCTTGTTAAACTATTCAGAAAGTAAACTGCATAATAATATCCAATACAAAATTCTCCACCACGATCCTTACATAAAGCGGCTTGCTAAATTGTTTCTAAGTATGTCCTGCGGTGGTACCAATTCCTATCAGATGGTACACAGCAAAACTCAGCTGTTACAAATATTTTATGCAAGGGTTGTACCCCAGTGATTCTTCTTACCTTTCAGAAAGTTACTCTTCTCCTCTGTGGCAGTTACACAAATGGGAAAGAGCCGATCATTTTTGCATATTTTTTCTGAGCATGTGTGTACGTGTAGCACAGATATTTAAGACAGGTTTCTTCCCTTTTGTCCCAAAGCACCTATTACATCTTAATAAAACGGCAATCTAAAATACAGCCATACAGAGTACACTGAAGTGTAAGATGTGAGACAAAGCAAAATAAATGGAATTCAGTATTAAAAAAAAAGGCCACAAAGCGTATTAAAATAAATTAAAATTTCTACTTTAGACTTACAATATTACCTTTCTGGGAGCAGCAGTTTCACATCTTTAAAAAGAAAAAAGTTTGCATGCTCCAAAAAAAGGTAAATTGATCCTTTAGAAAAATCAATTTAAGGCCCATGCTAGGAGTACAGTACCTAAAAGAAATACTGGCAAACACGGAAATGCACGGGCAGCCACATCAAAAGACAAACTACATGACCACCACCGATCCCCAAAGCTTCCTACTGGCGTTTTCTTCTTGACCACCAACCTTGGTGAGAACAACCAAATCACTACAACGAGCAATTACTGATAATGTATATTCCATAAAATCGTATGTGAGAGAAAACAGATGGCTCACGGATAAAAAGAACAGCAAGGCACCTTACCTTTTAGGTCATTCGTTCAAATTTAACATGGGGAAAAAACAATAGAAATTAATTAACTTCTAAAAGCTATGCATAAAATTGGCCTTCAAAAAATCTTGCGTCTTTATGGAGAACAAGTGCAGGAAGATAACAGAAAACACAATGAAAACAGGAAATCTGTCTCATAGTATCAGCAGAGGCACAAAGGATTCAGTAAATCTAGAACCCGCTTTCCCTCTCCCGAACAGGAGCCATCACGATGGGGTGGGAAGGCTCACAGTGCTCTGCCCGTGCTGCACCGGTCCTGTGAAAAAAGGACTTGGGGTTCCGGGATGGCCAGCCTCGTACCTCCGGGTGTTTTGCATTCATGTCAAAAACCACAAACCAAACTGCAGAAATAATTTATTTTCCTGAAACAAAAAATAAAATTCTACCGCTTCTAAAAATTCTTTGGCAAAAAAGGGGGAAAAGAGTGCAATGGACCAGACTGGAAGAAAAAAAAAAAAAGCAGCCAACAACAAACAAGCCCTGAAGCAGTGATAAACACGGATGTAACATGAACATAAATCAGTAGACAAGAAGAGGTGTGACAATATCACAAACAACAAGATCAGAGTTCAAGCAGTTCGCTAATAGAATTTCAAGATGAAATTACGCACCCGCTTGCAATTCTCCTTGATTTATGCAGTGGAAATCTTATTGCACAGACATATAAATACACCTATTATATGTATTTATGATATACATATATGAATCATATGATCATATTATTCATTCAACTCAAAATAGCCAATTATTATCAATAACTGTGCCATAAGGAGATGGCAATGCCACACTGCCATAAGCCATTGGCTTACTCTTGGTATGTTTTCAGAAATCTCGTATGGATTAATGAACGGCCTAAACTGGGACCAGGAGTACTGGCAACACGCTCAAAGCCAAAGCAATGGGTGACAGCACTGGAACCCCACCTATCAAGCCAGCTTAGTGCAACTTAAGATGGCAAATTCTACAGTATTTGATTCTGAGATTTTAAAATTTTAAAGCATTAGGGGTACTTCCTGTATGCACACACACATCGGTTCTTCTGGTAGATCCGACTTGTCATTTTGTAAATAATAAATGCTCTTTTGTATTCCGTAACTAGCCCTGACTTGCACAGGGGCTCTGAGTTGCAGAAGACCTCAAGACCAGACCCATCGCCATCCACATTCCTACCGCCACGTGTTAGGCTCTGGTTTCTCTAACTAAATAGCTATAATGTTCTTTCTGTTTCCGTTTGTTTAAGGAATATTTCCAATAAGCCACCTTTACAGTATCGGATGAGTTATGACTACCATCAAAATGGTCACGATACGCTAGCTATGAAGCCATTTATTGCCATAAATCCGTATGATCGCTGGGGTGACTTAGATTTCGACGTACCCATAACTGAACTACTATGCAAGTTGTACACATGCACCTCTCACAGAGTTAGAACGTTTCCATGGCAGCCACAAGACTACTTTGTTAAGTCATTAGCGCTTTGGAAGATAGCCCGGCAGTATCAATATCATGCCATGCTAATGCCACTGGAGCCACTCCAAGTCCTGCTACAGACACAGGAGAGGACATGAAAGGGAACAGAAGAAAAACTTGGACATTTTATATTTTAAAAAAACTGACAAGAAAAAAAAAAAGAATGAAATGTAATTCAAAGATCTGGGAGAGAGAAGAGGGAAAGAGAGAAAGTTAACAAAACCTTGGAGAGAGAAAAAAATACATCAGATATTTCTCTTATCTTAAAATTCCTACGTAAAATGTTTTGCTTAGATTTCAGCTTTTTGTTGCAGAGGTTTTGCAGCCAAAATGTTGCAGTACCATGCCACATAGATGCTGAATGTAAAACGGCTTAGTTGTCCTCCTTCAATGAAAATGGAAGTGGTTTTAAGCATTTTCTTTTACTGAAGTATTTCTCTGTCAGTACCTCAATGCTTTTATGATAAGTAGTCAACATAGTAGTCAAAGATGAGTTATATATTTTTATACATTATATTTTTGACAATTTAAGATTGCATTGTTACTTCAATTAAAATTATTTCAACTTCACCTTGTTACAAAGTTACCTTTTCAACACTTAGTTCAGAAAACAGAAAATTATTCCGAATTTGAATCACTTTTTTGAAACCGCATAGTTCATAACCAGTGTTACAACTTCCTGGGCACTCTTTAAAATTTACAGCTCCGTAATATCAATATTTGCATTGTAGGGACTGAATTAAGACTTTTTTTTTATTGGCCTTTCTCTTCACAGGAAAAGATGAGGTTCTGGAAGCAATTGCAAGGTTGCCTATCAAAGCCATACATATAATTCTCCCTCAAAACCTGCATTTGACGTGTTTTAACACGTGAAAATTAGGAAATTCAGGTTTCTGTTTGTATCAGGGTAGGTGAGATTTAGTGGTTTAGCCCCAACTTTCCACATACATATTTTTGTTTATACTTAATAGAAGCATTTTAAAATCAAAATTAATTGAGTATGACCCAATTAAAAAACAAAAGAAGAAACCCACTGACACTGTACCTTCGGCGTGCTTCCTTTAATAAACTTTTTGATTGAAGACAATAAGCCAGTTTCATTTTTCTGTGGTTTTCCTCCGCCAACAGGTAAGCTCTCTTCCACCTCCGAATGTTTCCTCTTTGCCCTCAAAGCACGTTGCGTGTGAATTTGATTTGATTGCTGAGAAGCCTTCCGCGTTCTCAGCCTCATTTTCATGTGTACCACATGTAAAGCTATAAAGGGAAAAACCAAGTGTACTTAGTCATTGAAGAAATGTATTAAGCTTCAGACCAGGAACTGAAAAAAATTATATAACACTGACGGCGTTCTGATGCACTGAGCTTTTATATCCATACACACACACACGTAGACGGCTAAGCTTAAACGAAAGAGAAGAGCTACTTAAGCTAAAGCATAACACTGTCAGAAGAACAAATGAGTATCATCTGGCCACGAATACATCTAATAACCATTAGATTAATGAGGTTTTTGCATAACCCTCCAGCCCAAGGAGCGGGAACAAAAAATCTAACTGTTTTTAAGATGGAAAGGATTTGATGGTGCCTGGTGTCTTCAGCACCCGATGACTAGACTCAACGACCTAGGCAGCGCCTTCCAGCCCCGTGTTCCTTACAATACATCATTTTAAGGCTCTACATTAAATTTGAGATGAAGCATAAATCTAAATTCACGTCAAGTGCTCACAGAAGAAGAAATCATAAATGAGACTATGCATTAAATATGGTGAGGATATAGCAGTTCAACAAAGGAACCTAAGATTGATCTCCAGTACAGCTGTGTTTGGGAGCACGATGAGCGCGCAGGAAGACTCACGCAAAGGCAATATTTATTAGAGCAGAGTAAAAGGCCATTTCAGAAAATGTGTCGCATCTATCTCCAGCCTTCAATTGGACTGCTGGTAGAGTTAAATTTGTGCTTAAATATAACTGCTTTCCTGGATTCTGGCATATGCCTTCTCCAGTCGACTGAAGCTCATCCTTGGGTTGATTTGAGTGGGAATACTCGTGTGCTGAGAATTGTGCATGTGCTGGAGCAGAGCAAAGTAGCAAGAAATCCATCTGAGCTGTAACGCCCAGCAGTCCAGGTAGGAGCAATACACGGCCTGGCTGCAGACACGACAAAAGGCACTGTATTGACTGACTGATTTTTCAAGAAAAGGGTATTCTTTTCACCACAGAATCAGAATCTGGTTTTCTGAGATTCGTTTAACACATGCCGTATTGCTGAATAGAGAGAACTTAAAATCTGGGCAAGGGAGCCACAGCCACTTTCTTGTTAGGAAAAGGCAATGGCAGCACGATTCATGGTATTGTCAGCAACAGTCAGCTTAGCAGGTAGGTACATCTCAATCCTACATGAAAGGTGTTCAGCTAACGAAGAGTAACACTGCTACCAACATCTTCTTGAGAAGACTGAGCAAAAGTAGCGTGGAATTGGCATGGCCAGGAGTTACACGCTGTAGTTACAAACAACAACTGCTTTAACTGCTGACAAACCCGGGATTTCGTGTCGCACACATCGTGTCCAGCATTTTCCATCACCTCTTAACACAACTGCTGTTACAGAAAGGGGAACGCCAGGACAGTTAAATGACTGAGGTAACTACGGCAAAACGGACCGGGATGGGGAGGTTAAGGAAAGAAAACAGAAACCTTTTGCCTAAGTTTATAAAAATGAATCAATCTCTGACAATTTTGAGCCCTCTAGTAACAGAAGCATTAAAGCTCAGAGCGCGTACGAGTACACTTTCACTATTAATATTTGCAATAAAACTCGCATTTGGTTTGATAGAATTTACTGTATGCAGAAAAAAGCAATGTTGGGGAAAACTGAAAACCATCCCCAAGGATCTAAATCCAGTTTGCTGTTCCTACTCTGTGCCACTAGGAAAATAAAAAGATAAAAATAACGTTCTTATGCAAGGACGTAAAAAACCTGCGTTCTCAAAACCTGCATCTTGACCTTTTTTTCTTACTAATTCCTGCCAGATTAATTTTTTGTGTACGAACTACAGTGGGAAGAATCCAGCTCAGACGCACGGCCCTATTGCACTTCTGCACACGTCAGGAGGACCTAATTATAGAATGGTAGAAATCACCAAACATGAACAGAATGATCAAAACATACCTTAAAACATACAATGTATTTGTATTTTTTACTTTGGAAATATTCAGGAAAACATTATTTTTAGTCAACTTCTTGTTGATTAAGTGATTAAGTTCTGTTAACAAAATCGTTTTATCACGGGTGGCTGAAAAAAGAACACCTGAGTTAAGGTTTCTCAGCGTTCTTGTACGTGGGAGGAGGAATTCACGGCTCTATAGGAAATAAAGCCCAACACAGAAAACGGCCATTAAACTTTTAAACCAAACAGTTTAAATGTATCAATATTTCAAGCTAAATAGTTAGCAATTTGTTGGAATGAAGTTAGAGATGAACAACGCCGCTCTGCCGTGTTGGAAATGTTCTCAGAGCTCCCCGAGGAGCCTGAGCCCTTCCATGCGTTGAGAAGGGAATTTCATTTGCCGCATTACCAACCTGCTTAGGGATTTATTTATTTTTTGCTCTTTCCTCTAATTTGCTTTAGTTATAACCCTCTGAAATTCTTCAGTCTGTATGGTCCAAGGAGAGAGATCAGACCCCAGACAGCCAGCCCCAGGACAGAGAAGCGAGCGGAGAGGGAGCGCAGCCAGCGGGGTCAGACACCCACCCACACCCCAGCTCCGAGAGGTTTCAAACGGGTCCAAAACCCCAGCACGCCGGAGTCCTTCACATCTCCTACACGCCAGACAGACAGCCCTACGCCACCGAGAAGGATTAACCATCCCTTTTTTGCGTTCCTCGGGGCTTCTGTGTACAGCCTGTCCTGCCAGGAAGCCCTGGGAGCCAGGCGTGGGACTGGAGCAGTGGGGCAGCTTACACCGCCGTGGTCCCTCGGGAATGGGAACCATGCTCATGCTGAGAAGTGGTGGCAAAGGGCTCAACGGGGAACAAAACCTGAAAGATGTTGGAAGAAAGGTGCAGGAGATGTAAGGATCAGAGCAAGCTTCCCAAAGGTGCTTTAAAGTCGGGTGTGGTAGGATGACAGGAGGGAACCTGGGGGCTCGCCCCTGCTCCCTCCTCATTTCTTCCCCACACTACTTCCAGTTGTCTGCCTCCTCGGAGACCAGGCTAGCTCACCACGCTAAAAGAAATATATATATCTATACGACTTCATTTTTTAACAGTTTAATTGGTTTATAAAGGGAACCAGTGGGCATCAAAGCAATGCTACAGAGCAGAGCAGCACATCCCTGGAGCGGCGCAGCCAGACACCACGCAGCCTCCTGAGCACGGGTATTCTGGAAGCAGAGCAGAGCTGCAGACCCACGACGGGCGGCACGAGGCCGGGAGGCTGGCGGCTCCGTGCCCCGAGCACACAGAGCAACACAGCGCAGGTGGGCAGCACGCAGCAGCCGGGCACCACGCAGGCAGCGCTGCGTGCACACTGCCAGCACCGCTCCAGGGGCTTGCGTCGGCCCCAGCCCTCCTCCGGCACAATGAGAGGGCACCCTAACTTCTGCCCACCTACATACCTGCGTTTGGCCTGAGTGCAGCTGCTCTCAAGTCTCTTCTGTACTGCTCAGACACAAATCTCTGATCACGAGTGCTATGGGCTCTCTGGGAAGGGCGCGTTGCATGGACTTCAGGTAGCCAGGACTCCCTGAAATACCCATGTGTGTGTATTTACACATGGACGTGCCAGCAGCTTACCCACAATATATACACTTACACGCAGCATAAACATTGCCTGCAATTGAAAAGTAAGATTCCTAAGTCTCATTTACAGAGTTTAAAAAACTCCGGACGGTCAGAAGAGAGTAACACTGACCTAAGTCAAGTGGCTTGATCGAGCACGGGTAACCATGCACAGCGGTGAACTGGAATTAAGTACATGAACACCAAAACACACTGAAATGCACCACATTCAGAGATGTAACCACATTTATTGAAACGTTACTTACACATTGTGAAGAACTGGCACACTTCCTGCCATGTGACTCTGTACAACAGCAGCCTTAAAATATTTTGGTGAGAAATCTGAGATGCCTGCCGCTTCCCGGGTGGGAATTACACAAGGCTATTCTAAAAGCAAATGTCTAAAGAGAATTAGACAAATAATTGCGAAGCACTGAAGGCAGACCGACAGTAGTCAATCTCCAATTTGGAAATGAAAATACAGCTTACACCGTGCTGTTCTGTGAGTTGCCTGAATTTTCTAGAGCTGAAACAAATATCAGGCAGACAAAACCCGGACCAATTTAACGGCTGACAATTCGGGCATGCATTTATCCAGCAAGAAACCATTCAGCTCCTCTGTACGCTATTGCCTGAGAGTTCTTTGGCTCACTTCACATCCTGGGTATCAAGCCTCAGGTTATAAATATCTCTGATGGACTCAGCAACAGTTACGTACAGTCCCCGCAGTGCCAGAAGTTTGCTCCCCCAGTGCGATGCGTTTGGCAGCACGCAGTTTTTACTTTAATTCTGTGTTTTTTTTTCTGAAACGAGCACGAACCAAACTACGCCACCCTGCACGCTCTCTCAGTCAAAACAAATCAAGCCCAAACATGTCCGTGAATTTCCTTCCTCAGCCACATCCAACTCGCTGTCACCCCGGCGTGCCAGCCAGCCAGGGCCGGGCTGAGCCGGTGCGAACGCCTCGCGTCACCGCGGGTGCCTGCCGCAGAGCCAGAAGACCCGGGAGCTCGGTGCCGGGGGGACCGCGCTCGACAGCCCTACCTCACTGCTGCCTTCCAGCACTTGGCCTTTCGGGAGCCTGCAGCTTGAAATTCTCCCCGTGCAGCAGCGCCACTCCTTCACATCGTAGCAGCAGCTCCGAAGTGTTGCCGTAACGTGGACCTGAAGCCAAGGAAGCCCGACGACAGCAAGCACGCTGAACTTTTAACGGCTCAGGATGTTTTTCCGCACTACACGCGTGTCTTGGTTTAACCCCTCCCCAGACCTCTGCCTGCCCGAATTCCTTCCCCATCTATTAAACCCAAACACAAAAGAAAGCGGGGGGAAAAAAGAAATCAAGAAAAATACAGATACTACAAAGGAGGAGCGCACGGCAGAGGGACTGAATGGAACTCTCACTACGTCGGAGGGACAGGAAGGTAACGAAGCAGCAGCCGGAGGTGCAGCAGCCGCACGCGCCCCGTGCCCTGCAGCTGCCGGGCTCACCGGGCACCCACGGGGAAGAAACTCCTGCGATGACTCACGGACCGGAGGAACAGCGCAGCTCCATGATCGCTTCAGGTACGGATGACTTCCCTTCCCACCGCACGTGGTACTACGGCTTTATCTATTTTTCCCCAAAACTATTGAAAGAGAATTAGGTACGGCACATGTAATTACAGGGTTTAAGGTTTTTTGATACAGGAAGAGGTTTAAGACGGTAGAAGAACAATAGCAATCAAAATAGGAAGATACACCTGACAGGAAAATTCAAAATTACAGCGTTGAACAATTCCCCTGTTTAATTTGGCACTCGGCAAGCCCGCTGAGCCGCCACCTCCGAGAGCTGCGGATTCCCAGCCTGGCTCCAGAAGGGCTCTGGAGGATTCGGACAGCCAGGAACGCTTCGGGAACACGGCTCAGTGGGTGACAGGCACACGTTAGGTGAAGGGCTTCTCTGTTAGTTACTCCACTTATCCTACCCCATGGGCTCCCGAGGTACCGGGAGGTGAGGCCTGGCACCCAGCTGCTGCCCGCTGCACCTCGCAGCCCAGCAGCAGCAAGGGACGAGGCAGGGATGAGGCAGGGACGAGGCAGGGACGAGGCTGCTGTCATTGGGATCCCAAACAATTTTTACACAACACAGGGTCTGCTGCTACAGCCTGCATTAGCTCCTGGTGTGGACGCAGTGTACGTTGGCAGAATCGAGCACAACCACGATCCCAGAGACAAAAGGAAGCCAAAAATAAAGTTCCCCCTCTCCACGTAACTGCCCTGCATTGGTTTTTGCCGGCATGGAGGTGATGACCACAAAGCATGAAAAGTTGGCGCAGCAAAACGAAGCACACTGAAAAATGCTGGGGAACGTCTCTGATGGCAACAACCACAAGGCCCGGCCTGCATTACTTCCACACATCCCCCGAAACATTTCACCGAGGCCAAGCAGGCAGCACCACCTCTTCACGCTTGAAGGCTTTGAGCAAGAATCCAGTCCGTGCTGCCCGTGTCACAGGGCGACGCACACAAAGCTGTGACCCACCACCAGATTTAACAGCTCCCTGCAATGCCTGGGCTGGCGGCTGCGACCTGCCCGCGGCCGGTCCGGAGCCAGCAGCTCAGATAACCCAGACCTCTGAGCAAACGCCTTCGCTTCGTTCACGTACTTTGGACACACAAGCTGCATCACAGCAGGCAGGACCATGGAAAGGAACCGACAGCAACTGTTCTCTCCAGATGCCTTTCAGACAGACAGCACCAGCACGCTCCGTCACTGTGGTGCCACCCGGGGTTCAAGAAGAGCGATCCCAAGGAGGAGATGTGCTCACTGAGCTGGCCGAGGTCCGTTCACGTGGCACTAGTGACACTGTTCAGGAACAAGATCCTAGGACAGCCCACAAAGCCACGGGGGTAGGGAAGCAGGGAGCCAGAGGAGGCACGTGGCCTGTGAGTGAGAAATGGGACAAATGACAACCCGCGTGGCGTCACACCTGGCTGCACTGGCAGCACAGTCGAGCAGAACCACTCAGAGCCCTTCATCCCGACGGGCCCCAGAGCGCTTTACAAACCTCAAGGAAACGCTCTTCGTTAGCTCAGAGGTGTTGAGACTTTTCCCCCCTCAGTAACTCCTGGCCTTTCTTTAACCAACGTCGCCTCCTTCCCTAGGAAATGGCAGCGATTTCATGGTGTCCCAGCTGATGTACTTCGCATTTTATGACATCCTGCACTGCTTGTCACTCTGCACAAGTCTTCAAGTGTTTTTCCACGAGTGACGGCCACCGGCCAGGAAGCCGCGGCTGAAGACGTCCGGGTGGTGCTGGGACAGCGCAGGGGGAGCAAAGTGAGGCGAGTGATCCATGCAACCAGCAGCACACAACATACACCACCCAAACGTCGGTGCGCGGCTGTGAAATCTGGACAGATGTGCAAAGAAACCACAGTTGCCACCAAGACCACAGCCAGCAATTGCAAGTAGCAAAGGCACAATGCCGGCGGTGCCCCTGAATTTTCCCTGTTCTCCGAACCCCCTCCAGTTCTCTGCTGCACCTCAGGTTCCGAAGGCGTTTCTCTCTGAACACAACCCCGCCTGCAGTCCCCGGGTTTCGTCCCCTTGCTTTAGCCGTGGCCCCCCCCATGCGTCCGCCTGGGCTCACGTACAGAGCTCTGCTCTCCCAAGGCCTAGGTGCCTCCCCTAGAGGCAACGTTTTCTTACAAAGATTTTGCCAAACACGATGAGGAAGGCTTTTTTAATTGGCCCTAACAGAAAATAAATGCTCCGTTACTTTATTTTTCTGCCGTAGCAATCATACTCCAGGCACCATTGTTTTGCCATTGCTCTGCTAGCCAGGCTTTGTTTTGATTGTCCCGTGTGCATTTGGAACTCAAAGTGTGCTCCCTCCTGGCCAAGACATTTTTCTCTTTGTGACTGAGGGCACGCACTTGTTATTAATTCAGTCTTTTCAGCTGGGGTCAGACCCCTAACCAGCAAAGGGAAACGGAGAGCTGGGCTAAGCGAGAGCAGCTCCTCTCGGAGCAGAGCCCAAGATGCGCTGCAGCAGCAAGATGTTACTTGTGCTCTCCGACGCTGCCAAGCCAAGAACTTCACATCAGCCGCCGTCACTGCGGAGCTCCCCAGCAGCTGAGGTGTTCTGAAATAAAAGTTTGCAGTAGTTGGGCGTTAAACAAGCGGCAAACCGATCCCACCAGAACCAGCACTGCTCCCGGTGAGGTTCGGGAACGGACCAGCTGTCTTTGGACGAATCAGGCTCCCTGGACATTTAATCCACGCCGCCAGGCTCACACAGAGACTATTTTTGGAAGTCGTCTCCCCCTTGCTCCAAGCCCTGGGACGGACAGGGCGCTGAACGCTTCCTGAGCAGACCTGCCAGGATGTCGTGACAAGCTCTGACCGCAAAAAAATCTTCATGGGTTACTTTGTTTTTTTTAATCATTCACCTTATTCATATTAGCTGGGTTTCTTAATTAAAAAAAAAAAGGAAGAAACAAAGGTGCAACCACCACCAGCTCCAGACGATTAATAAGCCTAAGCAAGTCTGTGTCGGACTGCGGAAGCCACGGAGTAGCTCCTGCCTTTGTTATGAGAAGCTCAGAGTTTTTGCAAGGTCTACAGAGATGAATTTTGGTAACTCCACCTGGAAACCTAAGCTTGCTCTGCTTCCCTCAATCTTTCCGTGGGATCAGCACGGCAATCACGTATTCCACGGGACTTGGTCAGCTTGCTGTCTTTTAAAAGGCTAGATAAAGTTTTTGGCTGCTCCTTTGGCCTTAAAACAGCAGGCTATTTGGGACTCCTTGTGCTGTAGGATACAAACTCTTTAAATGATAACATGATTCTCACTTCCCTGGAAAACATCTTCCTTGCTGCACTGTAAATTCAAAACCTTTCCAAATAGTTTACATCCTGCTCTCTGCCTTGCAGGAGCTGCTATTATGCTCTTTTTGCGCTTGGCTTTCCTGACGTAAAAATAAATTAGAAAGAAACTCCACCAACGTTGTTACCAGTGGGGAAAATGCCCTCACGATCGAGTTTTTTTGACCAGTTACTGCCCATACAGACCTAAAACTGAGCGTTCTCCATTACATAAACATTTTAATCTGATTTCTTCACAGCCCACGGCCCTATTCCTAAATGGAAAACCTTATTCTCACACATTTCAATCGGTGAGATTCATCTGCTCATTTATACGTGTACCTGGATTCAAATTAATGGGAAAAAGCTTCACTAATTCTCGAGTGACATCATGTTTAACTTGAAAAACAACCAGAGACATCAGGAGCTTGAATCTCATTCACTCCCACAGACCTTCCTGAGCTCGGTTTCAGGGACCTCTGACCCCGTGACAATCAGGCCATTTTACATTTATTTTCTTTCCTTTTTTTTCCCTATTTTGTTCTGGGTGAAAAATCCACACGAGAAGCAGAGACGCAGCATTGGCTGTTCAGGGGAAAGTTAAATGAGGTTTCAGAACAACGCGCCGATAACGCAGAGCAAAATAACCACAACTGAGCACAACAACAGAAGTTTTGTAAGCAAAGCTTGATCTGCGAGCACACCATAATGTTTCCATTCTCCTTTGGTTCCACCCCAAATTTCACTTACTTATTTCACACTCTGCTTACCTCCCCTTGGGTCTAACGGATCTGTGCCACTTTAAAACGCCTGAGAGGTAATGGAACAACTCGGTGGCTGCAGGTACGGCTCTGCAAGCAGCGCATGGCTCCGCTGAGAGAGAACGCCCCGCTTGTCCAGCGCCTCGCTGCAAGGTGGCTGTTCAGACACCAGGCAGGAGCTGCAGAGCCACGAAGGCTGCTGCCGTGATCCCATCCAGGGCCGGGCTGCCTTCTGAAGAACTGACATGCCAGATCGGCTAACGTGTTCGGGTGCCGGGTGCCCGAGGCTCAGGGAAAGGGGACGCTGCACGTGCTTAACGCAGGGCGCAGCTCGACGCGCTGCACTGGGGAATCTGAACGGAGGGGCACCTAAGTGCGCTGACCTCTCCCCTTCTTCCAGAAATCCGCGTCTGTGTATTTATATGAATATGTATTTGTATGGAACAGAGAAACCTGCAAAAAGTGCCGGAATCAACTCTGAGCTTAAATGCTGTTGGATCTTTTTCAAACCCAGCCCCTCGTCGGAACCCAGCAGAGTAAGAGGTGTCCCCGTCCCCTTCCCGAGCAATGCCACCCTCCTGGGCACTGCCTGGCTCACGGTATTACAGAGCAGAATTTGGGAGCATTTCCAGATACTGAGGAACCCCAGTTTAACACCAAATTTGATGTAAATTAACGTGTGCCTTCTATACTTACAACAAAGCGCACGTTACTTCTCACCTGAAGAAACAGCTTAGCAAAGCCATGGACAAATATTCTATTTGTGAATGTTTTAATGAAAACAAAAGGCATACTTCCTCGTTTCCATACCTCCTCCCTCCACGTCCCTTCCAGCTCACAGGTACTGTTTCACCGTGCATTACGACCAAAGGGGGGTGAGGAGAACAGGCAGGCCGTGGCTCGGGGCCGTCCCCTCCCGCAGCAAGGCCAGGCGAAGGCAGGGGCGATGTTTTCGGGCTGCTCATCCCCCGCTGCCCTTCGGCGGGCAGTTTCCAGCCCAAAGTTTTGGCGGAGCAGCCGGTGCAGGGAGCTGCAGCCTCCCTTCTGCCGGCACAGCTCGCTCCCACCCGCGTGCCACGCTTTGCTGCGGCTCCACGACAGCCACAGCCATCTCCTCGCCGTCACGCTCCTGCACGCTCCCCGGGGCAGCGCTGGCACTCGGCAAACCCTCCCTTTAGCCGAGTTTTGAGGCCGGCTTGCCGAACTGAAAGGCTTCGACACGGAATCACACGACCAGGGGGTGGAATACAAACGTCCGGCTCCTGGCGGGGGAAAGGACAGCCACGGCAGTAAGGCAGCAGGTCCTGAGGTTACGCGGGGTTGAAGCAGCGCTCCAGCAGCACCCACAGAACACACAGCTGCTCTGCTGGCACCGAGGGTGCCAGCGCACCGCACTGCCCGGTGCTCGCAGCAGCTCAGAGCAGGGTGCAGGCGAGGCTGTGCCCAACAGGGAGCTCACCCTGTTTTGGGGAAGGGAGCTGAGCTGCGAGGATGCGACCGGTGTCACTCCGCTTGCTCACAAGCCCACAGGACCCGTCCTGGCCCACCTCGCTCACTGGCGGACCCCGGGTTGCGGGTTTAAAATTGCCCTTGTGTTTTATGCTGGAACACAGACCATCGGGTTGCAAATTTTTAAACCCTGTTTGATGTCAGGGTTTCATTTGCTTTTTGTACCCTCGGAAGGGCTGCATTCCGTAGCACAAACGCCGGGAAGCTTTTTCTAATATGCTTGTAGGTTTTTTTTACAGCCTGGTTTCCAGGGAAAATAAGGCTTATCCTGCTGCGTGTCCGTCAGTCCTCCCCAGTCACCCCCTCACCACCCTCGGCCTGATTTGACAGAGGGGGAGGAATTTCAGGCAGACCCAGTTCCTACAGGTCTTTCTGTAGGTACGGCAGACCAGGCCCTTCCAGCAGTGAGTGAAAGCGAGCCGCAGCCCAGCCCTTAACCCGTCCGTCCCGGCCGCACAGCCACAGCCTCGCCTGCTTCCCCTGCCTGCCTCTGACCTAAAGGGTCCGCAGGGACACCGCAAACCCTGCCGCAAGGGGAGCGCTGGGGACGCTGCGGGTGCGGGGTCTGGAAGTGCTACAGGAGCTGCAAGGCTCCAAAGGAGGCACGGCTACGGGAATGCAGACCTTATCCATTCTGCTGGTCGAGTAACAGCAACCAACCAGATGGATTATTTTAGCTTGTGATTACCCTTTTCAAGGAGAATCCTCATTTGTTGCACTTACTGTGCGGCACCAAACTCAGAAATCATTTAAAGAATATAAGTATTAAAAAAGCAGGCACACTATTCGGGCAAATGGTCAGCAGCTTTTGTCCCTGAACACTACAGCGGACTAAAAACTCTCATCGAGGCTTCTCCTCATGCTTACCGCTCATATGTTTTATAGAACAGAATTGAGCTTCTTGAACTCTCTTTGGACACTGAGGATAAGCAAGACTAGCCAGAGGAGTTTAAACCACCTCCTGTCGTGAGTTACCTCGGCAGCCTGTGCACAGGAGCAGCTGAACAGCGTCGGTGTAGCCACGGGGAGAAGCGCGGGGCCAGGCTACGGGACGCAGACGCGGGGTGAAAAGGCACCTGGCAGCCGCTCGGAAACCTTCGACCGGATTTTACTCCATTTGCTTCTATTCCGTGACGGCTCACTGAAGGCTCTCACCCTCGTCCTCTTACAGACTTTTTGCTTCAGATTTGTCCCCTCTTCCACGGACACTGGGACACCAAGCGCTCAGCATCAACAAATTCACCCCGCAGCTCTGCTGCTGCTGCTCCACGCTGCCTGACGGCACGGCTGAAGACTGACAACGTGAGCAAGCTGAAACAATGGCAGTGGGTTCATCAGCACGGGCACTCTGAAACATAAAACTAAACCCTCACAGAAAGAGCCCTGCACCCCAGACATTCTGACCAAACACCGTCCGCCTGCAAACGCCGGCACAGGGCTGTTTGAGCGTGCGGAAAGCTGCGCACGCTGCAACCTCACAGCAGCCAAAAGGCAGAAAAAGGGGAACAGAAAATACATAGAGAGGAGAAAGAGCAGAGAGCGATCTTCGTGAAATAACTTTTTAACTTTGAAGGCACGGATCACCGATGACAAACGTTTATCTGCTGCTCTAGAACTACTTTATGGGTTGGAACCCTGCTATGCTAATTGCCTCGGGACGTTTTTATATTAACTATTAATCTTTGAGAGCGAACATCATCAAACATTTTCCAGATACATAATAAGCCAATCTACTATCACCAGAAAATTATCTTCAAATAAATCCAACAGGATAATTAAGGACACCAGTTAAGCATGGCACCTCTCCACCTGAAACCATACCCACGCAGCTCACTTCTCCAGCTGAGCTCTCCGAGACCTTTTCTTAGGAGCGCTCCCAAGCTTCCTGGCCCCTGGGCATCGCAGAAGCAAGGAGCTGCACGTGCAGAGACTGCAGCTGTTTAAGAATATCACTTCAGCTACATTCGAGGCTTCACAATCTGTATTTTTAAGAACAATAAAAATAAAAGTTTCATGATTCCACTACCTTGCTTGTTTTCTTCTTTAATATTCATAGATTCTGCCTTGATAAGCAAACCAAGCTCTTCCAACCGTCCTCAAATTTATTTAATTACCACTGCTTGGCCTTGACAAGAGTTTCAGAAGGTGTCAAACAATCTGGGTAGGTAACTCAATCAAACATCCCATATTTAAATCCAGCACACGCACAGCCTGCGAGTACCCTTCATGTTCTGGTCGGTACCGCCGCCATTTATAAGTCACCTCCTTCTTGTGGACTTTGTCCTCAGAAGACAAACCTGAGCACTTCAGGGATGCTCTACTTGGCAAAGACAGAAGCAGCACTAACTGCTGCCCCGTAACTACCAGCACTTACCCTTCTCTCCCCCTATCTCCAAATCCAGCAGACCCTCATTAACGCCGCCAGGCCCACCCCGGACAGGCAGCAGCCCCCCCGGCCCTGAGCTGCCGTACCTGAACGAGCTCCCCCAGGAAACAAGATGGTCCTGGAAAGGGGGGACAGACGCCGGGTTACCCTGCTTGGGAAACGCAGAGAAGGCAAAGGAAAACCCAGAAGGCAGCTCTGCCGCCTCAAGTCAGCCCACTCCTTCCTGAAATAGCAAATACTTCAGAAACAGGCGCCCTGCGAGGTGCGCTACAGAAGGGGACGCCCAGAGGAAGCGGTGGTGGACGAGGCAGGGTCCCACGGGGCAGCACCGCGGCCGCCCGCCGGGCAGGAGGCACCGCGTGGCCCTCGAGCCGAGGGAATCTGTGCTGGTGGTGCCTAGCCTGAAGGTCGGCCGGGGTGGTGAGGCTGTCGGAAATGTGAGAGCAAGGGGGAAATACTCATCTGGTGTCATCAAATCCAGCTAAAGCACGGCGAGCGCAGCACGACTCGTACTGGCACAGGGAACCCCTTTGTGCAGGGGTTTTGCCACTAACGAGGCTGCTATCGCCGCGCCAGGGAAGTCCTTGTGGTGCAGCCTAATCCTTAGATTGAATTACCTACCTGCCTCTAATTAGCACCTCCTAAAATACAGGATGAACCAAAGCAATCATAATTTAGAATGGCCTAAAGTAAACCGAGTTGTGATTTAGACTGAATCAGTACAGCTAGAGCTGAACTGCTGAGGACAACCGCTCTGAGTTGATGCCAGTTCCCGTTAATTCACTAGCTTAAATCACCTATTCTTAAATGAACCCTAGACAAGGGCAGGTCCCTTTTCTCTCACGTGAGGCTTCCAGAAGGCTCACGCGCCCTACAGCCTCTCTTAGCCTTACTCTGCCAATAGCGACGTGCTTGCTGCGCTGCCTCCGCACGTGTTTGCACATACAGGTAAATCCCAATCCCAGTGGTTTGGTTGTGTATTTTTTGCTGCTCCTCACTCTTTGTATGCTGGCAAAGAGCAGGATACACGCTTCAGCACTGTGCTGCTTTAAGGGTACGGAGCTTACTTTGCAGGTGCTCTGAGTTAGCAGCTCCGGTTAGTTAAAGCTATTTTCACCACAATGCTTTCCTTGAAGTTACACCAATGCGGTATTTCTACATCCAAAACGATCAAGTGTTCTCCGCCTTCTAACTCGATTCTTCACCCAACAAATAGAACTGGATTCAGAAGGGTGTCTGGACTACCAGGGATACCTTCAGCTCCTGTCGCCCCTCACAAGCACCTTCAGCATCACACCTCTGAGCGGACAGAGGACCCTCCTCAGACCTGGTGTAACACAGGCGGCTCCCCAGCGCTGCCTTTAGGGTTGTGTCAGCTCGATAAATAAAACCCAATGGAAGGGGCTCAGCTCCCATAAAGCTTTCCCTGGGGGGAGCTGTGTCTTTTTGTCAGCCCACAGCAGAGATCGGTGCGGCTGCCGTGTTAATTCTGCCCACCAGCAGCTGCGTACCTGCCTCCCAGCGGGCTGTCCGCAGGTCCCAGCACCCTAAATACTAAAGCATCAGGTGGGGAAACTGAGGCAACAAAGGACACGTGTCAGAGCACGTGCCCAGAGAGGTGCAAATACGCTTCAGCTTTCCTGATACTCAGCTCAGTGCTTTCCTACACCACTCTGTCCTGACAAGCGTTTCCCTGGATCATGAGGTAAGATGAAAAAACTTCTTATTTTCCATAGCTAAGAGGACTTTAATCAAATTAATTATTGGAACTGATCTGATTAGGAAGTAATCTATTTAGAAAAAGTTAAGGCTGCCAACTGGGAAACTATTTATTACCCAGCCTCTGATTGCTTTAGATGTGGACGATTTCATAGTTAATTTTTCAAGTGTTATTGAATGTGTCTTCATCTATGAATGCAAAATATTTTTCTAAAATAATAAATAATCGCTATCTAGGCAACTCACCATGTAAACAGCACGTTAGGCTGGCGCACTGACAAGTAGCTGTGTGCGAAGTTCTCCTCCGAGCAGTCAGAGGCGATGCACTGCACTGCAACTGACACCGCGCTTGAGCAACTTAACCGGTGGTTAAAGCACTCCGTCGGGCTGACACTGTCAAAACCTACGTGAATTAGAAGGCTGCTCCCTCCGAACCAGCTGGTAAGGAGCTTACTGCTCCTCTGCGGGATCAGAGCAGCACGATTCAAACACTCTGCCCCTGAAAACGGTAAGTCGTCACGAATTTGATTAATCAACTCGGCGCTTATGATGCACGTTTTGCTTTTTCTGAAGACCTAACTGGGATGGATAAACATCACGTGAGCTCTTCACATGCGATAGATGAAAACAATCTTCCGCTAAAAATTGGTGCCAACGCTGTAGCGGTAACGCCAGCTGCTAGCAAAAGGGAAGAATTTTGTTCACACTCGGTCCTTTACTTCCTGGGCTAATAAGAGTAAGAAGCATCATATCTGACCCACTCAGGGTGATGAATAAGAAGGGGAAGGAGAATTGTGGAGAGGATTGTTCACAGGAATGCTCCTGAGAATGCAGGGAATAAGGATGGAGTCGGGGGGCAGCCTGTGGCTGTGGGGTACTCCTGGGCTGACGCTAGCAAGGTCCAAAAGCTGCGGTCCCTAGGTCCTGGCTCCCCTAGGGAGCCCAGGCTGAAAACGCACGGAGGGACAAGAGCTTGTACAGGGTCTGAACAGGGAAGAGCCGGGACCCCAGATACTGGAAAAGGCAGCTTCAGAGTTAAACAGCTACACTGCGTCCAGCCCTTTAGTTGCAAACTTGAATCCATCCTGAAGACGTTCTGGAGCTTCCAGTTATCCCTTCTAAAGGACAACAAGTCTCGAGCTTCTGTCAGAGAATACAGATGTCTAGAAACGCACATTAATTGTAAATTTCTGCCAAATTCCAATCCTACTCGATGCATGCTGTTTTGCCTTCTCTTGAGAGCTCTTGCCAAAAAAGTTTGACTTCCAGTATTAGCTCCTAACAAAAACGCGCAGGAACTCCGAGCTGTTACTCCACTTACACCTATGAAAAAGCTTCTTCCACAGGAATGAGATATTTGCACAGAAAACTGTCAGGCGAGGAAAAAGTGATCGTTCGGCTTCTGGAAATAGTATTTTTGTTGGTGTCAACCTCACTAGCACTACAAGTGATCAAAGACAACAAATGCCAATAGAGTATGGAAAAACTCCGTAAGATGGAGGCTCACTTTCCTTTTGGATTCGCTGCTAGTTTTAATCACTTGATGCTATTCAGCCTGCAGCGGTGTCATGTCAGCCTGCCGGGGAAGCAACACCGGGGAAGGAAGTTACCGACGCTTGCGGTGGAAGTCTGGAGATGGAAAATTACCTTTAAGTTATGAAAATGCATGTGCAGCTCCAGCATATGTGGAATGTTTACATCGCTAGAAGAAAATGATCTAACGTTAAATCTGCGGGACAAAATGACAGCAGAATTTTTTCTCTAACGAAGGAACTTTCTCAGATGAAACAGGAATGTCGGCTTCAGCGCATTATCCGCTGACTGGAACGGGATCAAGTCTTAACTAAGTTCCACACAATGTTTTCAGGGGAAAAGTGGAGAATGTTTTATGGAATTCAAGCCTGGATTTGGCTCGCATCCTAGAACATATATCTTGTTACGAAAACTGCTGAAACACTTTTAAGTGGGCAAGCCACAAGTGTCCTTGGAGCTATCCACTCAACTGGAAGTCACACAGGCGAAACTGAGGCAGAAAAGCTCCGGCGTGGGGCGGTGGGGGGGGAACGGAGGGAGGGGAAATCATCTTGGAAGCGTATCTGCCACACAGAACTGTTCACTTGTGCCTACAGCGCGAAGTAGTTACAACTTGTTTTCTGTTATTGTCACAGATCCAATACGTTACTCCAGCTAAACCATAATCTCTTCCTGCCTCGGTTCATCCGTGTGTAAACCTGATTCACTAACTCTTACCTTAATGTGTCATGGGGCTTAATTAATAACACTTAGGTCTTTTAAGCCCTCTACAAACATTAACTACTTCTTGTAACAACTCTCTGAGGTATTATTATCCCCGTTTTACCGATGGAGAAGCGGCAAAAGAGGCTGCGACTCGCCCAAGGCGACAGAGTCCTCGCTACACGCACAGATCTTTGCGGACCACGGCACGGGAACGGCGGAAACTTAGCGCGAGCGGCCGGGTCCGCAGCAGCACCTCAGAACCACTTCTGGAAGCGCCCCACGCGCGGGAGGAGGACGGGGAACAACGGGCTCGGAGCGAGCGCGACGACAACGGCCGGGCCGGGCAGCCCCGGGACGCACCGCGGGGACACCGCCACCGGCCCCCAGCGCCACGACCCCAGCGCCGCCCCCGGAGCCCCGAGTTACCGCCGGGAGCCCGGGACGAGCCCGGGACGAGCCCCGCGGCGGCCGGGCGGGGCGGGCACCCCGCAGGCCTCGGCCTGGAAGGGGCGAGGGGGCGCGGCGCGGGGCTGACAGCCGCCCCCCGACCTCCCCCCCGAGCGCGGCGGCCGGGCCGGGCCGGCTGAGCCCCGGCTGCGGGGCTGGCCTCGGCGGCCGGGCAGGGACGGGCGGAGGGGAGGGGGCGCGGGGGGGGGGCGCGGCCGCCCGGGGAGCCGCGGGGGGCCCCGGGGGCCACCCCACCTTTGCCC
>CM021740.1:21143544-21245769 GCA_011075105.1 Heteronetta atricapilla
GCGGCCGGACGGGCCGTGCCGGGCCGGGCCGCGGCGTGCCGAGCCGGGCCGGGCCGTGCGGGCTCCGCTGTGTTTACACCGCCGCCGGGGCTCGGCGCTCCGCAGCCGCTCAGCAGCCAGTCGCCATTTCCCGCCTACCGACCTGCTGCACCGCACCGAGGGACCCGGATGGCAGCGGGGCCGCCGCGCACGCGCAGCCGGGCCGGGGGAGGGGGCCGGGGGCCGGCGGCGCCGGGCAGGCCGGGAAGGAGGGGAGCGGGCGGCGGCGGCGGCGACGATGGCGGTGGGCCCGGCTGCCTGCCTGCCTTGCCTGCCTGCTCCCGTGGGCCGCCTCCGCCGCCGAGGGCCGGGCAGGCTGCGCTGAGGGCCGGGGGCGCCTCACGGAGCGGCGCCGGGCTGCGGGACCGGCGGCCGCCGCGCCCTGAGGTGAGGCGGGGGGGGGGGGCTCTGAGGGAGCCGTGAGGGGAGAGGGGGGGCCGTGAGGGGAGCGGCCCCGCCCGCGGCCGCCGCTCCCTGAGGCGCGGGGCCCGGGGAGGGGGCAGCGGCCGCGGGGTGCCCGCGGGGCTGAGGGGAGCGGCCCCGGCTGGGCTCTGCCCGGCTCGGTTCCCCTGTGGTTTCTGGGCAGCGGGGTGCGGAGCTGACCGCCTCGCTCCCCCCCCTCCCCCGGAGCCCGTCCCGCAGCGGGTCTGCCAGCTGCCGGCCTGCCCGGGAGGCTGCTGGAGACCGGCCCGGCGAGGGGCGAAGCGCCCGGACACTCCGACGCTCAGCCCGGCCCTCCCCTCGGGACGGCCCGGGTTGTGCGCTGCCGCCTTCCTCAGCAGCAGGCAGGGCCGGGCTGGTGCTTTAAGACACTTGTGGAGTTTTATTTCTACTTTTCTTCGTTGTTTCCAACTTTTTGGCAGCCTCTCGCGTGGTGCTGGGGGTGCTGCTGCCTGCTGGAGCATTTGCGTGCCTTAAAGAAGCAGCCCGAGCACCCTGTGCAGGACAGCAGGGGGTGGCAGGGCTGGGTTGCTGGTTTACAACCTACTGAACTCGTATATCTGATCCTTCTTTCTGTCGGAGGTGGCTTTTATCCACCAAGCCTTGTAAACAGAAGTCTTCGGTTCTCAGATTAATATGGTTTATGGCCTTAGGACAGCTTCTGAAGTTAGTGCTGAAAGTAGCATGTTTCTACAAAAGCAGCTTTTGTGTGCACTCTCTCACATAGCAGTCAGCAGAAACCCACAGGTACTGTGCGTTTTCTACCACCTGTTGACTCCCATTTTAGCTTTTAAACCACCACCATATTATAAAAGTCCCAGCTCTCTAGTCACTTATTTATTGGCTTGTTAAATTGAACCACATCTGCTGCTGTGAAGCCAAAATTTGTTTTAAAATTTTATCACAGGACTCATTCTTTAGCAGAAGACACTGTAAGAATAATTTTACCTTAGTTTCTGAAGAAAAAAGGTCATAAAAAGGCATTGGGAACAGTGTAGTCCTTATTCAGAACAGGCTTTATTCCTTTAGAGCGTTCAGGTATTCCTAAACGCAATCATTAAGCTTTGTACTTGAATTTCTTTTTGTATGATCAGCTGTGAAAAAGGTTAGCTTGGACATGTTAAAACTTAATTAAACTGTTTGTCAGTCCATTAAGAGGAACTAGTATGGCAAGATAACTTTGTGATGTCTCATCAACAAGCCCAAAAGGACATCAATGATACTCAGAAAGTGGGAGTTTTGGAAAATGGTAGGTGGGAATACCTTTTCAGGAGATGTAATTGCAGTGGAACTAGCTGCCAGAGGAAATTATCTGGCAGGATTCGAAGCAAGCAGATATTTGTACGAATACCAAAACCATCTACTACATTTATAACAAAAGCCAAAAAACCAATGTTTAGTAGAGATACTAAGGCACATGACTCAAGGTTCAAACTAATCTTGATGGGAACGAGAGGTGTACTTTTCTGTACTAAGGAATATTTAAATGTGTCTTCCGCAGTGCTCTTGTGCCATCCTCAAATTATCAGGGAGGGGGGATTGGTGTTGGAGGGCTTGGTCCCGCGTCAGGTGGGAATACAACAAGTCTTATTGTTAATTGGCATTGCTGTGAAGGCAAAAGTTCAAAGGTCCTCCTGCTGAAACTTGTTCCCGTGTTAATAAGGTATAACATGCAAAGAGTATTAGCTCTGCCTGCGTGTAAAATGGAAAAACACTCAATAGCGCTGTGTCTGCGTGCGTGCACGTGAAGCGTTACAAGCTTGGAACGTGTGCTTGCTTCAGAGAAGGCTCGTGTATTGGCAACGGCAGGTTTTTCCCTTGACAGTAGATTTCAAGGACTGTCAGACTGAGATATTCTAGGTGCATGTTTTCTTCGCTTTACAGAGAAACCGAAGGGAAAAAAAATGCATAGTTGCCAGCAGCGTTGCACATTCTTGAAATGTTGTACTCTGTGAACGTTCATTTGAAAGGCCGTTCTTCATTTTTTATGATTTCCTCCCAAATTCACCTCCCCGCAGCCCCAAAGTCTTGCTGATCCATCAGCTTTTTGTTTACACGCTCATCACGCTCATTGAAAATGACTTGCTTTGGAGTGACTTTCCTGTTCGTTACAGAGATTCAGCATGGGGAGCCCACCAGTTTCTCCTGGGAAACTGTTCCATGTGTCTGCCTTTAGGGATTGTGCTTTGTTACAGGTTTGAATGTAACTTCAGCGATTGAGTCCAGCGCTTCTCAGCAAGACTCCAAAGCCGTACGCTGCTGGAGTTGTTCTTCCCTGCGTCAGGACCCACACACCAGGATCAGGTCACGCCTGGAATTCCGTTTCATAAGCTGAAGATGGTGCATTCCTAAACCCTGCCCTAGGGGCTTTGTGTTTTTCTGGGGAAAAGGGTTTTATTCCCTGGATAATGTGGGGCCCTGTAAGTTCTCCGGCATTTCACCATCTTTCCTCACTTGTAGGTACCGGGTGCTACTCTGAGCGCAGTCACTGGATGTAGTTTGTTCTGCCAAAGTGAAAAGAACTGTGATGTGACTATGAGAGGTGGTTGTATAAACAAAACGATTCCTGTTTGGGTTTCGGTTCTTCAAATCACCTATTTCCAGTATTTGTTGTTTCTCTTGCTTATCTGAAGGGAATAAATTTTGTTTAATAGGGAAGCAGAACCGTGCACTTGACTTAAATGAGAAGCAGCTACCAGGCTCTGCTTGCTCCTTTGTGCCTAGACGTCTGTGATCCAATCTGGCTGTCCAGGAACAGCCCCAGACGTGGCGTTCTGACTGCTTACACTTCAGCTGACAGGAATCAGGATTCATATGGTACTCTGCGCCTGTTCAGAAACAAAGGCAAGCACAAATTTAAACCAACTTAAATGTATGTTTGATCTAGCACAGAATGTCTTTGAAGTGTCTACAGTCAAGAAACAATCCTCTGGGGATGAAAATACACATCTGCAAGTGGTCAAGCCCGGTTTGGGGAAGTTAAACTGTGCTGTCCATACCAGCAACCCCATCGTAGCTACGTGGGGAGAGATTGATGCGGGTCGAGGGATTAAGAGCGTGCTGGTTTCTGTATCGGCATGAAGTTCTTGCATCAGTATCGTAACCCCTTCTGTCTGTCTTGAAAATTCCAGTGTAATATACTAAATAGGTATATATGCCCCCACATTCCCACATTTCTTTTATTTTTCTTTTTTTTTTTTTTCTGTTTTCTTTAAACCAGTGCTGTACTAGACAAACACGGTATCCTTGGTGCTGGAGTCTTTAAAAAGTTCCAGCTATCACAGAACTCTGCGCTGTTTCTCCATAGCAGTGCAGACTTTTGGAAGCACCCAGTCTCACTTCTTCTGTTTTCTTCCAGAAAAGATCCTATTAAAAATTCTGGTCCTTCCCTTCAAAGAAAGGTCCGAGGTTACTTTAACTTGAAAGTGAAAATACTTGGGTCTGAGGCTATTTAAGGTTCTGCATGTACCCTGAAGTAAGGCCTGCAGTTATGATTTATGGTGAAGTTCTCCTTAACGTGGACGAAGCTGAAGGTTGTCAGTTACTGAATTTCTTCAAAGGCTGGTGCTGAAAAGCGAAATAGATTCTGCTAAGAACTAGGGGCCTCAAAAACCTCACTTCAAGTGAAATAGCATTTTCACAGGGCCACTGAGTGGCCGAGCCTGGAGGCACCTCTGGGTCCCTCTGGCCCAATGCCCCCCCAGCAGGGCCACTCCGAGCCGGTGCCCAGCACACAACCAGGCGGCTGCTGGAGCTCTCCAGGAGGGCCCCCAGCACCTCTCGGCACAGCCTGTGCCAGGGCTGCGGCACCGCAGGCACAGCACTGCTCCTGGGGCCCGGGGGGAGCCTCCAGGGCCCCTTGGCCCGGCCCTGGGCACCCCTGACAGGAGCCTGACCTCGCTGCGTGCACCCCTTGGGTATTTACGTACACGCGTGAGATCCCCGGGAGCCTTCTCTGGGCTTCTTATTTGATCTAGCTTTTTTCCAGTATCCAAGCAGTCTGGTGGTATTTGTCATTTACATTTTGCTAGGATAGGAAGACGCTCCATTGCCTGTATTTATTTGCCGTGGGAGAATGTAAGAATGCTTTGACAGGTGTTAATCACTTTTGTTAATTCACTGTTCGGAGGCAACGCAAAGCTGGTAATTCACGCTGTGTTTAGAGCAAGCTTAATAACAGACTGCTGGTCCTGCTTCACTTTGCTGCTACCTGAGGAACAGGGCTTCAGGGAAACGCAGCGTCATGAATTCAAATAAAATTTGATCTTTTCTTGTGTCGTGGAACTTGAAGCAATCACTGTTCTGGGGTGTATTTGGCTGTGTGCAAGCATGGAAATGCTTCAGTTGCCGTGAGACACGTGGGAAGCAGTGAGCTTGTGGCGGTGAAGTCTCCACGTACCGCGAGTGCACACGCGTTTGTTCAGGCAAGTTGCTGAGAGTCCGAGGGGAGCGGCACGTGGCTGTGCGCGCAGAGAAGTCGGGGCAGTGCCACGCTGCCGTAGCTGTGCCGTGAAGTGAAGGTAAGGACCTGGCTCTTCTCCTCCACTCGTGGCTTGGCCTCTGGCGGGTCAAACAGTGCAGTGCGTGTGGGGGCACAGGGGTTTCACGCTGCCTTTTTTAACCTGTTGTTGCTGCAGAGGGTCTGTGGCGTGTATCAATGTCCCACTGAAGTGCGTGACAGCCTCAGGTCCAGTCACCCTGCTGTATTCCCCAGGCAAATCATGCTGGGAATCCCTGAAAGCCTGTAATTTGGTACTGCAAGGTGCTTACAAGAGTTCTTCTGCTCTGCAGACTTGGTTTTTCACTGGTTATGATTTTGTCTATGTGAAAATGTAAAATAATATTTAATAAAATACATATATCACTAGTTATTTAGTGTCTGTTTTCATCTGGTCATTTCTTGCTTTAGTCTTAAAATGTAAGCAGAATCCTCTTTGCAGCCGTTAAATTTCTGGGGAAAAAAAAGTTATTTTTCATCTGCTTAATACAGAGCTATTTTTCCCCATTGGTGAGATACTACCATCAGCTTGGTTTTCCTACTTCTAAACTAAATTAGGTTCACCAACGAGTCTTAGCTCTTGTGGGGTCTGTGTAACTTTGAGAAAGCTTTGGGCAAACCTGTCTACTAAAAACCTACAAAATCGGAGAGTGGGACGAACTAGAATAAGTTATTTCTTCGACTGTTTGTTGTGGTGCTTGGATTTCCACCACGTGTCGTTGAAATCACCCTTCACTCCTGGTGGCAAAGGGGAGGGAGGCAAATAGCGGCAGGAGAACACTGACTGAACTCTGGTTGTTTTTTCCCCTGTTCTTAGCACGCTGCACTTCTACCAGCTTCAAATTTCATTTATGTCTCTGAGGTATAAGTGTTCTCGTATTTTAAGCTGAAACAAAGATTTTTCCTCTGATTTTTAGCAATGTAATTGATTTGAGCCTCTGTAATGGAGTAACAGTTGCATAAGCTTTGAAAGTTCACATCCCATTTGTATGCTAATGTCTCCTCAAGTCAGATTTCTCTTCAGGGCTGGGCATAAAAACAAAGTACTGCAATCACTTGCTGATCAAAAATGACTTGGGAATATGTATTTTCTCAGTTTGACCTTGAGCAAAATATTTTTGGCACCCGAACATTAATTTACATGGACTTATGAGTGCTTTTAAAGTGTAGCCTTTTGTAATCGGGGCTTTTAATGTTTGATTATCTATGCCAGGTGTATAGGTGTTCTGTTCTTTTGTAATTTTGCATTTGAAATCTTTAGGAAATGGGGCAATTGCAAGAATTTTCTTGGCCTTTGATATGGTATCAGCTCCACGTGTTTGAGGAATTCAGTATTTTCCTAAACTTCCTCACGCGGTTGTTCCATGTTAATTAGTTTCCATCCGTACTGTGCTTTGAAGCTGTAAGGTGTTGTTACTCTTCAGTTAAGAGGTTGGTAGAGATCCCCATATTTAAGTGGGTGCAGATAGTTCACAACACATCGAAAGCAATTCTTTCAGTAACCCCGCTGCCACGGCCTGCGTTATATTTTGAGTTACCCCATTATTCTACTGGATGCCAAAATCGGGGGGTTGCATCCTGTCCCCAAAGAACGAAGGCATCCCGACGTCTGCTGCTTGGCCAGCTGCCATTACTCCTTTACACCAGGAACTACGTCTGGGAGTCGTTCATTGAGCCTGTGCAGCTCCTGGAGCTCAAGTAAGTTTTGGAGACGGAGATAGGCGAAGTATTGCAGGCGTTTCTGAACGCTGGCTTCACCCACCCTGAGACTTCTTGGCTGACAGCAGGACAACTTCAGGCAGCACGGCAGTGCGGTGATTTTGTACTCCATTTGCTCTTTCTGTGACCTGGCAGTTGTGGTAGTTACTACACTTGGCTTTTGAACTGGCAAGAGGAAAGCAGAAAAGGGTTGAATTATGTGGAAAGCTTCCAAAGAAGTGCACACGTTCAGAACATGCTGACTTCTTCCTTTTTTTTTTCTTTGTAGGATGGATAGATTTCTTTGATGGGGATTTGTGGGATGCCTTTACTCAGGGTATGTTGAATTGGGCCCATGAAAATGATCTTATAAGGCAAGACCCGAATGTGTTGGATCAGCCTTCGCCGGATTGATCCCTCCTGGCGTCAGGCGCTCTGCCTGTCTCGGTCAGCAGCGAGGGGCTCCAGTACTCCGTGGAAGGCAGGAGAGAGCTGAGTCTCCATCGGGAGGAGCCTGCTCCTTGCCGTGAGCTGAAAGGAAACCCAGAACAATTAAACACTTCCCAAATGATCTTTGCTGAGTGCCTGAAGTTGAGTAGCACGAATCAAAGCCTTGTGCCAGGAACGAGCTTAGTGCTGCTAACGGGGTTCCTGCGGCTGTGTGCCCGTCCTCTGCTCTGCGAACAGCGGGGTTTCCACGTCATTCCCAGCCCGGGATGAGCTTTATTAGTAGATTGAAAAATTAAGTGTAGGGAATGAAAGTGAAAATGAAGTCTGTAGGCTACCCCTTAGCAAACTTTTGGAATGTTCTGATCTATTGCAGAATGTTTTGGAGAGTTCAGGCTGTGTGTGTGTAGTCACTGCTACCCCGACAGGGATTCGGACCACTTGCAGTTACTTGCAAAAGTACTGTTCCTTGTGGTTTTTTTCCTATTTTATTTTTTGATGAAGAATTGGAGGCAGAGGGATAAATCAGGTTTTATCGGCTAAGGCATTTTTTCTCTAAATGTAGTACCATGGGAAAATTAAATGTTTTTCTCTTTTTGAAAATAAGGGATTAAAGAATGAAAGTGTTGGTCGGCAGTAAATACTCTTAGCCCAGTCTGGTGTGTTTGCAGGGCTGTGCTGGGGTAGAGCCCTTAGGTACCTAAGTGTGAGTAGGGAAAAGAACCAATTAATAAGAAATCATTGCAGAAAAACTGAAAAGCCAATTATTTTTGTTTTCTAGTGAAGTCAAAATAATGTAAGCTCCATGCTTACACATAGCTGATGTGTTTATCTCTTCATCAGTTTAAAGGGCTGTATGTGAAATTTAGCGTAACTGTATTTTCAGCGGACGTGACCCCTAGAAGGGCAGCGTGCCTGGCTGGCTGAAGAGATTGCTGGTGAAGAAATGCAGGATTCTGCTTCAGACGCTGGCCCCTTCGCACCGCCGCGGCCCCAGGCCAGGCTCTGCTGAAGGGGAGGTGCTGGTCCTCAGCACACGGCCTCACTTCAGAAAGGTTCTTAGCAGTGGCAGTGCTGGGTGCTTAGCGATGCAAAGCTGTAAGGTGAAGCGAGACACTTGGAATTAAGTGTGAAAGCTGGGCGTGGGTTTATGAAAAGATAGAAGGTCTGTTGGTCCCGTTAGCTGCTTCTGTCGAGAGATCGCTCCTTAAATGCGTTGCCATGTAGATGAGAAGTTACTAATGCGTGAGCCTTAAAGCAAGAATTCAGCGCGCTGCGTGCTGCTGTCGCTCCCTGGACGTGTTGTTTAAACAAAAGGATCTGGGCTAGGCCATCGCTTAAAGATGCTGTTTGATTTCCCTTGTAAACCAGCTCCGCCAAATGTGAGAGCCAGTTTTATTTTAAAGTCTAGCTGCTGGTATCAGGGAAGCAGATGTTTAAGTAGCGCTCGCTCTCAAATATGTCAGCGTTTTGTGTGCTGCCATTTCCATGGAAACAGGTACCGGCTCAGCCAAAATGGCACAGCGATTTCAAAATTAGATTTTAAAAAATAAAATCAGGCTAGGTTAGTCATTCATGTTTTTACTTATACGTGCTGATAGTGCTGGTGCTGACAGAATATCTCTTTTGAATATATTAGGTACAGTCATGCGAATGGCAGGTCAGTGATTCATGTTGTTAATTAACGTGTTTAAAAAGTGGGCTCGTGTTTGATGGAACTTTATTAGAAAAGGATGCATTTATTGCATTTTGTTCAGCATCTTCTCTTCCATGTGTTTGAGAGCAATCACCTTTTCATCACTTCTTTAGGCCTTCACCTTCCCGAAAAAAAGGTAAAATACGTTTTGGATGAGAGCTGCGGATCCCAGCTCATTGGCAAACTTTACACTTTGTTGGTTTTTCTTTTGTTTGCTTTTAAATATAAAGTGGCTCAGGAAACACAAAATGATCGTTTGTGAATTTGGAATCTTTAGAAGCCTGTAAAAATGAGGCAGGCCCCACTTCTTTGGGCTATTTGCCTTTGGGGACGTTTGCTTTAGGAACAGCCTACGCAGAGCCAAGGCAGTTATCCCCGTTCAGAGTTGCTGCAGCATTAAAAAAATGGAGTAAACCAGCGGGACCCGCCGCTCCCCAGGATGGTGCGGGGAGAACAAATCTCATGAAGCTGAGGACAACAAGCTCCAGGAATTCGTGAAAAATGAAGGCACCTCTACTTGTCGTCTTGTGCCTTCAGCTTCATCGTTCAGACATCTGAATGGATTTTCCAGCTCAGGCCACGGCTCAGTGTCTTTCTTCAGCAAGAACCGAGCGTCCCACGTCCCCGGAGCAGTGGTTCCTGGCCGTCAGGAGAGAAGGGAGCGGGAGGTCGGCGCTGCAGGTGCAAAGCGTTGTGAAAGGCCTGGCTCAAGGCAGGCGGAGGGAAAGGCAGTGCCAAGAGAAAGCTGGGGCACTTTGCTACGAGCCTGGGCTGCGAGGCCCGGACCCAGCATTGGCGTAGCCCGGAGGAGGCAGCAGATGCCGTGGGGAGAGCAGGAAGGCAGAACTGGCCTGAAGGAGCACAGGGAACGAAGGCGCTGCAGGGCTCAGCTAGTGGGGTGGAGGAAGCAGCAGCAGCCACATGGCTGTGCGAGGAGATGGCGTAGCAAACAGCTGTAATGGAGCCACCAAAAAAGAAAAAAAAAATAGGAACATTGCTCTAAAAACATTGGCAGTTTCCCAAAAGAACACAGACTTTTTTTTTTTTCTTCTTCACCAAAGTGGAATTTGTTTGACAGAACAATTCCCCTTAGAAATAAAATTCTTTAAACATTGGATCACTAAATAATGAAGGGCAAAGTGCTTAGCGACCTAAATTAGATTCCTTAAAAGGATACCCACTAGGATCAAACTGTGTTTCGGTATGGGCTCCGCTGAAGTGAAATATTTTCCCAAAACACAGGGGCAAAACAAACCTACAATTCACGCGTGCAGCTTGCTGTCCAAGTCTGCTGGCACTTTCCAAATAGCGAAAGGGACTTGGTAGCGTTTGCCTCACGTCAAAACTTTGCTGAGCGCTATCGGTGCATCAGCAGCGGTGCTCCTGCTCCTGCCAAGGAGCCACCAACCAAGCCAGAAATGAAACTTTCATCCAGGACAGGCTCTCACGTCTCTCTTTCATAACTTTGTTGTGTTTTTCCCTTCTGTGTTAAGGATTCCCTGGCCGATTATGAAAGAAGCCATGAAACTGAGTATCAGTTTCTCAAGGAACAGGCTAGAAAAACACAAGAAATAAGCGTACTGGATGAGGCCAAATGGCCATCTGGGCTGGCATCTTACCAGCTTACTAAAATAGAATGACGAATTTTTCTTCCTCTCGCCTGATCAATTTCAACCTGTAAGTAATGTGGCTGCAGACACAGGGTGTTCTGGGAAGGGGAAAGCAGAGCGGAGTGCTTTGTTATGCTTCAGTCACTGGAGCAGTCATATGACAAATAATTTGTTGCAGACGTGTGCTTAGTGCTGCCTTACAAACTAAGCCTTGCTCAAACACGCCTGCAACACTGGTGTGGGTTGTTAGGTAGCGTGGTCTGTTCCAGACCAATTCATGGCAGAAGTGAGGTGTGGTCATAAAAGGGCAATGGCGCAGCAAGGCATCGAAAGCTGGCACGAGGAGTGGTTTTACTTTGCTATCAGAAGATCTAAAGAATCTTAACGTGGGACCTGTGGCATACGAGGAAACAAAGAAGTTATTATGCGGTAAGACATTGATTATGCACACAGTAGTTTTAGCAGGACTGTAATTATCAAATTCATCTGTTTTTAAACATCAGTTTTAACAATTTTGCTTAAAAGTACTGGATAATGTAATTCTGTAGTATATGTAAGTAGCCAGGTTTTGTGAAAAATCAGAATGAACAGGAAAAAAATTAAAGAATCCTGCATGTCATTCTGGGTGTCAGTCACAATAGTAAACACCCTAAAATGATCCCTGAGCATTAGCAGAGTATTCTGATCTTTGATATAGAGGGGTATGTGGTCAGTGCTTTCAAAAGCACCACACTCACGTGGAGTCAAAGAAATAAACTGGAAGGCTTGCCGTTCTAGATGACGAGCTAAAAAATAAAATTCTGCTAATTCTCCCCATCATGTTACAGGGAAGGAAAGCTCCTTATCAGCCTAAGGGAGTCAGGGTATGACCACAGAATCTACCCAAAAACCGTCCAGGTGTCCACATACGCACCTGCCCCTCAGCATTTTTGTTCAGTGCCAGAGGTTCTGCAATTGTAGTCACTGCACATGAAGCTCACTCTTGGCTTAAAAAGTTCCAGGGAACGTGTGCTTGTACTGCCTTCCAAGCTTATATTTTGTCACATTCAGGGCACGTAGTGAGTTCTCTATCTCACGCCCTGTCCCAGAAGTTGGCCTTTATCAAACAGCTGTAACCACTGCTGATGTGCCAGAGTACCTCAGCTTCTGCGAAGGCCTCAATTAATCCAACTCTCAAAAGTCAGAATCGCCTTGACTGACACCTTTGCTGCAAAAGAAAAAAGCCAGAAAGCCTCACAAACTTTGAACAACTTAATTTATTAGAACCCATATACGTTGCTTTCATTAGAAGAATCAAGTTAACACCTAATTCAGGGTGAAATTACATTAAGACAAACAAAAAGTTGCAGTACTTAAATACAGTATTTACTGAAGACTGCTATTCTTAGAATCCTGGTACAGGCTTATACTTACTGTGTGGTATTAGTATGGTGTCTAATTCGGAGCAGGTTCAGCGTTTTATTTGTATCTGAAAGGCTATCACACCATGCAAAGGGCTATTCCCCCCATCTGCCTCCCGCAAGTATGATGTAATGAAGAGCTCAAGCCTTGAACAACACAACAAAACCCTTGAGATGCATCAGCAGAATTTGAAATGTTTATTTCTTGTATACTGAAGATTCATTAGAAGAATATCCCTGTAGCTAAAAAAAAAAAGTACAACTTTTGAAATTTAATAGGTCCACTGAAATGACATCAAGCAAACCTTAACTGTTACTTGAAATTGGAACCTGAGTGCAGAGATAAAGTACAATCACCCACGTCAAAGGTCCTATAATTTCTTTTCACAGTAGCCCTTTTGGAGAAGCAGGTTGGGTTAATAACCTTAATTTCCTCTACTGTACATCAATTGAATCATTTCCATAAAATTCAGAAAGTGCTTAAACACATAATACAAAAAGTATCTAACTTACAAACTCGTCTGAGACAGAAACGCAAAACATGGAACATGGCAGATGTTGAGAGAGATCTGTATCAAAGTATTAAATTGTAAATTAACTCGAGTGAGTGTGACGCAGGATGGAGGCTCTTGAAACAGTAAAATGGTGGCTACAACATAGGTACTGAGGGGAGGGGTTGTTCCTTCCAATAAGGTTCCTACAAAGCTGATGTGAACTTGTCTTAGTTTCTCACTATAATGCTCTTTTTTAACACGTATACCAAAATTTCCTATGAGCTGTGTTGAATTATCTATATTACCTTCTAAAATAAGATATTAAACAACTTTTTTCAGGATGTATCAAATTACTAAAGTTCTCCTATCACTGATTTCCAGCTGTAGCTACGAGTTTTGCTCACTGTATGTTAGACTTCAAATGGTACTTGCTTCTGGGGACTACTTCACTGCCGTATCTCTCCTCAGTTACATTAAGGAAGGAGCAACTTTTTTAAACATTCACTTTTCATTCTCAACCGATAGCTCACCTGCAAAATACAAAAACACAGCACTCATGAAAAAAGCGGAGTATTTTTGCTCATACAGGTATTACTGTAGAAAAGGAGTCCTTTGGCTGTACATTGTTTCCACAGTGTATTTGTTACATGAGATACAAACTGTACAAGTTCTCCAGTTTACAAAGTTTTCTAATTTGCAGAAACAGCTCAGCCCATATTTATAATATTGGTTTCAGATGAAAAGATTCTTACAGATAAGGTACAGTCTAAGTAATTGGCTCAATGTAACAACAAAAATGTAGTTTTAATACAATTTGCAATAGTACAACTATGTACATATGTACACAACTGCTTCCTTCTGTGACTTCACTAACTTCGAGTATACTTATCGGGTTTATTGTCAGTTTCTTTGAAAGTATGAAACACTGAAGTAAAAATGGTTCAGTTTGCAGCACTTCAAGTTCTTCAGTTGAGATCTCTTCTCATCTACGTTTCCTGTTTAATTCAAGCTTTAAAGAACACCTTCACCGAAGCGTTGCTTGCCGTAATCGACGAGGTCATTCTGCAGATCTCTTTCTTCATCATCTGCAATTGAAATGTTCAGACCAAATCTGATGTGATAGTACTGAAACAGATACTTAAGCGTGCTTTCTACATCCACGTTGAATTGGCCTTGTCTGGCTGTGGGAATGAAGTCATCGGGAGAAATATGGAGGAGGCATATGGGCTTGCAATTACAAGTCCAGCTGTCAGCACTTTGGGAGTTGTCCCCTCTGAAACGCTGTGACTTCACACTACTTAATATCCTTGGCTTTATTACAACTGTGTTTCACAGATTTATTGACTTAAAGAGACTGTAGAACTTGTTAAACTTACTACTGTAATTTGAGAATGTTGCTTTAAATGCTTCAAACTCTCCCACTAAAACCCAACCCCAAAGTCAACTACTTTGAAAAGTTGTATCACCAACTTTTAACCCATTCTAGAGTTAAAACATGGTAAGATTTTACAAAAGCACCTCATGCAACTTGCATAGAGAAGTCGCTATGACTCTCCTCCACGTCTCTGAATAGATTGCAAAGGAGTAAGGGAAGGCTTTTCCCACCTACTAGCCAGGTTTGAAAAATGGTATCCTCCCATTTCTATCACGTGGCACCTTTCTCAGGGAAGGCTTTTTTCTTTTTTTTTTTAACCAATGCTCAAATTGCCTTTGCTGTCAACATTCTTACATACTGCTATCTTGCATCTCAGACTTGAATGTAAAATTTGAAGACAGACTTAAAAACGTAAAAGGCAGCCCTCTGCCTTTCCAAACCTCTTATCAATGGAAATCTGTGATCTCTGTCCCAGCCTTGCTGAGGCATCAGCAATGCATTCCTCACCACCACTCTTCCCAACTGAAAGAAATCCATCTTGTCAGGCTACCACAGGATGAACAAACAGCCCACCAGCCAAGACGTGTACTCTTGGATGTGTAGTTCAGCCAGGAAATACACAGCAGCAGAGATGAGAGCACAGCAGGGGCAGTGCGTGGTAAGCAGCCCTGCAGCTGATGCAGCGTGGCCCATTTGGGAGGCCCACGTCGCTTCCAGCTGTGTTTGGTTCACTGTTACAGCAGCATTTCCACTTTGCCCTTGACTGGAAGAACGAAGATGTTCCACCTCATCTTGCAGATCCTGAATGACCATCTCTCTCTACCACTCTGTGCTACTTCTTGACTTCTCTTCCTGGGGTTTTAAGCCTCCAGGAAAATCATAAAATTTTAAACAAACCCCAAGACTTGTGCACCCTCAGTATAACCATTTACTGTAGTGTGTGCAGACACACACACAAACAAAATCAGTCAAGGAAATACACTCCAATAGTTTTTGAAAGAGATTATTTAAATATATTATTCTAGCTGCCATAATTGAGGTATCTCCTCTGTGTGTCCTCAGCCTTCCTCACTCAATAAATCACAAAGTCCTGAAAGTTTTAATTAAGCTTTTGCTGCATTTCAGAGCTCACGATGTCTCTTTATATTCAGGATTTATATGCTTGTTCACAGGAATGGAAAGCAAAGCTCACGTCGTTGGCATCGGTTGCATCTGTCCACCAGTTCACCGAGTCTTTGGCTTGAGGACAAGCTGCAGCTCTAAACCCCGTTCACAACAGTTTGTTCATCAGGCTGCAAGTGAGGCAGGTGCCCAGTAGTAACCTACTCCCACTAGCAAAAGTCTTGTTAATCTGCGTGACATGCTTTTGTTTGGTAAGAAACTACTAATAAAGCACATGGCTATCACTTGGTTTGTATGATCTCTCACCATCCGGCCACCACAAAAGCACACTTTTCCTGTGGTAGGAGCCAACAACTTAGGTGCCACTTTGCATTTCAAACAGGTGAACTGAAATAAGTGATGCCAGACTGGATACTGACATCCACGTGAGCACACCTCCCAGATCTGTGTATTTTTCTCTGATAATTTCAATAGAAGGCCCACACATTTCTAGTGGCAACAGAAAAACATGTTTAACCAAACTGCCTTGTTTGCACATGCCAGATGCTTTGTTCTAGCCTAATGCAAAGCCATGTGATGTTTTCCTAACAGTTTTTAAGGCAGAAATTCATTTTTTCCCCTCCCTGACCAATTTTAACAACCCTTCCTCCAAAACCCCTCAATTCCACCTTCTCCTCTATGAACAAATTAAGCGTACGAACTAATGCAGACTTTCTCTAAAACGCTGCTCCCGGCAGTACCACTTTGCAGGCTGCTTGACTTGCACAGGAAAAGTCATTAGGAAACAAGATAAGAAAGGTTTGGAAAATTAAGTCTGAGGTTGTAACGTGCTGCTCAGACTATTCTTCAGGAAAAGGCTTCCCGAGGCCACTCTTCAATCTTTACTACACGATACAAAATCTATTACATCTACACCAATATAAGGAGGGGTTGGCCAGAACAAGTCCAAATTTAAAGCCACCAGAGCAGTGAGCTGAGAGGCGTCGTATCAAAACGTGAAAGTTTTGAGACCACTTTCAACTGGAGCTCTTTTTTTAAACTTCCCTTGCATAGCGAGCTACATAACCACAACCTCCGTGGGTTTTGAACTATTTTCTACCCTTTAATACTGTATCAGAGCCACCCATGTGTAAGAGGCACGCAGAGTGCCCTTCAGGGTACCGGTGGCAGCTTACCCCACGCACGATGTTCTCTCTCACTACCTACAGCCCCCGGTTCCCCTGCCAAGGCCGTGGTGGCAGCGTGTGCGTGCTGATGAGCAAAGCGGCGCTGGGCTGGGAGGCAGCAGAGAGGAACGAAGGCTGGCGGGGGCAGGCGGCACGGGGCAGCGCTGAGACGCAGCCAGGTTGCGTGGCCTGCGTTAAAACTTCAGGAGTTGTGTCTGAAGTCCACGTTGGGACTAAGGTGGTGAGCAGCCAGGCATCTCCTGCTGGGTGCTAGAGGGCACTGAACTAACAAAAAAACAAGAAGCATCCACAGGACTGCTTGGATTTGCAGAGCTCGGTGTAGGCACACAGACAGGCACAACATACCCCGCTTTCCTTCCCAGTACAAAATCATAATCGTTAGCAGCAAGTCTCCTGCTTCCGTGGCACATCATCAGCAAGAGGCCGTGTGTACTTCGGTACGTTCATTTGGAAGCTAGCTTTAACAAGCAATTTAAAACCTCATAATAACCCATCCAGAGGAACAGACATGAGTAATCAAGAGCGACTAAAATCCCCTGCTACAGCTTTGAGCAAAAAGTGTAACAAAACAGACCCCATCATCTGGAGCACGGTTTTCATTTTCATCAGCAAGTTAATTAATTGCCCAGGGTTCTGATCCATACTTTTCTTTTGCTTGTTCATGAGTTTCAAACAACCAGCCTAGCCAAAAAATGCTTACACCGCATAACTAGATGCATGCCCACAGAAATTAATTGCTTCTTATCAGCTTTTCCCATTAACTATGCCTAAGACAATAATGTAAAAAATGTCTGAGAAACTACCGGTTAAAAAGCTTGCATCACAAGGATCAAAATCAGGGGACACGTAGAACTATAAGAGCTACTTCCCCACCCCCCCTTTATTTTGCATTATTTCCTTAATCAGAAATACTGTAAATGTTTGCTTAAACATTTCCACCCTGCAGACATGCAAGCCTTTCAGGAGGAGTTACCAAACAACTACACGGAGAATGATAGACAACGTGGCAGATGCACGGCAGACAAGCAGTGGGGGTGATACGCTGAAATGCATGCAGAACGAGGCGGCGGACATGCGTATACAGGTATTAGGCTAGCACCAGATGAGTTCTGAGGTTTGGTTAACAAGGAAAACCAGAAGTCTGTTGAATCTGTGTACAACGCACAAAAAATTACACTGAGAACTGATAACTGAGACTCCGTCGTGTACCACCTCAAGGCAGGTGTGACAAAATAAGCAATAGTCGAAAAGCCACGCTTCTCTACTGGAAATTTGCTTTAGTAAGGTCAAAGACTGCGTTCCAACCAGCTGTACACCAGGTTCTGGCGTTTAGAAAATCAAGATATTTCAAATTTCAGGAATGATTTTCCTAGCAGAAACTGTACACAATTCAAGCAACTATTGAAATACTCTGAGAACTGCTGTAGCGTTGCTTTCAAAGGGAAAGCAAGACCAAATTTTAAAAATTGCCTAGAGCTCACTTATTCCGTATTAGAAATTGGTGATCAGCTAGCAGTGAGGCTTTACACAAATTCAACAAGAAAACTCAGCGTGGATTTTATTACAATGGGATGGAGACAAGGCCCAAGCTCACCTTGGACGTCTTCTTCTCCACCATCACCATCCTCTTCCTCATTGTAAGCCAGCTCAGCCTGTTTGTCTGCCTCATACTCACCCACGTTCCCATCATCCCCATTATAATCTGCCAGTTTAGAACCCTGCTGCGGATCAACAGGGGATTCATTCTCATCAAAGAATCGGCCTGCGAAGTAGGCAAAGGATTAAGTCAGAAGCAGAGAGGAAAGAAATAGAAAGTTTCCACATGAAAGCAGACTGCAGGTTAGGATTATCGGCTGTCTGGAGTAGTTTTGATTGGAGGAGAAGGGGCAGAAGGGAGAGTGTGCGGGCAGGAGGGAGCACAATGCTGTTTATGGAACACCTCCGTGGAAAAAGGATGTACTCGACCACTCGGAACTGGGCCTTGTGACATCTTCATTGTTACAGGCTTCACTCTTTTAGATGCTGAAGAGCACACAGGGCAAGTTTTGTACTTTGATTTTTTCCTGAGGAGGACTGGAATTTTTCTACACAAAAACAGAGCAATATGTTGAGCAATATATTTCTGACTTTGTATACGGAAAATAATTTTACTGAGTGTGTATCGTACTATCAGGGGTAAAAATCTAACAAAGATCTGCCTTGCATCTCTGATTTCTTTTTAACCACCTAACGAACAAGTTTCCTGTTGAGCTTTAGAAGTTTTTGAAGTGCCCTGAATCCCGTATTTCTGTCTCACACCAAAGAATTAAGAACTGGTCCAAACGATGGTGCAATAAACTAGAAAAATGCTGGAACTCTCATTAGCTGGAACTATGAAATGCCCATTCAGCCAACCAAGTAACAATGACAGACTAACGGTATAACATCGAGTTCAGATCTGCGTTTAATGGGATTAAGGAGATCTGCTCAGGTCCACAGCAATTCAGTCTGCTTGTCCATTGCTTAAAGAAAGCAACACTAAACCCAGACCACAGAGGATTCAAGTCTGGAGGATTACGTATAAATGAAAAAAATAGGATTACAGTGAGATGCAACCTGGACAGACTGGAAACGAGCTGAGGAAAGAGCCTGCCATGGCAGATGTTAAGTGATTTGTGTTGGAAACAAACACAGAAGTTGAAGAACACGGCTTCAGCATTAGGATTAAAACACAGGTTGAGGTTACAATGAACAGATGTGAAAATGAACTTTTATCTTAGAACAGTGGTAACTATTGGTTGTGGCCGTGTATAAAATTCAGGACAGAAACAACGGCATACTGCTGCTGTGGTTTAACCCGGCAGGCAGCCCAGCACCACATGGCCACTTGCTCACTGCCCTCTTCCCCATGTGGTATGGGGAGAGAATCAGAAGAGAAGGTAAAACTCACGGGTTGAGATAAAAACAGTTCAGTAAGACAGAAAAGGAAGGGATAATAATTATAAAATACACAAAGCAACTGATGCACAGTTGCTCACCACCCACTGATCGATGCCCAGCCTAAGCAGCAGCAGCGCCACCCCCAGCCAACCCCGCCCCAGCTTTACTGTTTTTTACCCCAGCTTTACAGCTTTTTATGGTACGGGACATCCCTTTGGCCATCTGGGGTCACCTGTCCTGGCTCTGTCCCCTCCCAGCTCCGGGTGCACCCCCGGCCTCCTCGCTGGTAGAGCAGCACGAGAAGCTGAAAAGTCCTCAACTGTGTGCGCCCTGCTCTGCAGCCACCCCATGGGTGTGTTATCAGCACTACTCTCATCTTAAGTCCAGCACACAGCGCCGTACCAGCAACTAAGAAGAAAACCAACTCTGTCCCAGATGAAACCAGGACAAGTGCTTATCCAGATGAGGAAGAAAGGCAGAAGAATCACATCTAATGCACCTCAAATGTACAGAGGCAGGAGCTCTGGTCGTTTTCACAAAATAAGCAAGAAGAAACTTGATCTGTTTGTAAGTGACAAGTGATACATTATTCATTCTCTCTTCATCTCTGTAACCAACCCTTGCTAATATTGCTTGTAATTTGGGACACTGCCTTATACGAACAGGCAGAATTGTACAATTCACCCATTAAATATAAAATGAGCTATGGGAAGAGCTGAATGTGCTTAACTTATAGAAAAAAAACAAGACATGCAGAAATACTATGACAAGAAAGTACTGAGTAAGTTTAAGCCAGCAGAAGGAAAGGCTAAAATATTAGAAGGATCCCAGGAAATGCAGCAAACCAACACAGGCCTGCTGTGCTGGAGCCCGCGCGAGCACCTCAGCGCACAGGACAGCCCGGGCAAGCTCGGGTTCCTGCACAGCTTCAGGACACAGCTGCTCCTTCACTACAGCACCTACCTCCTGCTTTAAGGGTTGGGCATTTTTGCCAAACCCCAGCCATGCAACTGTGCACAATGACGTGTGTGCTGGAGCTGGTCTCCTTTGTGCTGGAGTGTACTGGAGGGATGAGTTTAGCACCAGTGGACCTCTCCAAACGGCCACTGTTGATCAATCAGGAAATAAATCCTCTAGAAACCTGGACTAGTTTATTTCTCTCTGTGACAGAGTGAAATCCTCTCCTTCGCTGTATCATTGCGATGCAAGTTATTGCAAGGAAGAGTTATCGCAAAGAGAATGGAAAAATACTGATCAGTGATAATTATTGACTCTTGGGAATCCACAACCTTCATCAGAGACATTTCATTCACTGTTCCTGCCTCGAAGCTAGCCCCCCCGTCACTTAATCCATCACTAAGGATGACAGAAATCCATTTAAAAATGTCAAGAACTGAAGTACGAAGGTCCATCTTTTCAACTGTGGTCACTCACACAAGTGCAGGATCTTCTCAAGAAGCTCATTCAATAATCTAAACAGTCTTGCAAATCTCAGGACACACATAGTGGAAGAAAAACCGTGCAAACTGCACGTTAACTTTGCACATTATTTACTGAATCACAATAATTTATTGAATTCTTTGAATACCCCCACTTTACCAGAAAGATCCATGAGTGATATTAAAACAACTCAAGTCTGCTCTAATGAACTTTTGAACTTTTTCCAAGAACCGCAGATATCCAGCTCCCACCTATTCCACCCTGGCCTTTTAGATGTTCCCCTCCACCTTCTTATGAATTACAGGAGTACAGTATTTCTACTGAGATCATAAGAAAACAGTTTGAAAATAATTTTCCTATTATAGGAACAACAGAAAGATGCTACATTAAATGCTCTAGGGAATAACAGTATCCCAGTGTTATGGTGTTAGCTGCAAGGCAGAGATGCATCTCAAAAACAACAGCACAAAGACAATGACAGACCCGTGCAAATTCTTACCTGCTGTCCGCCCTACTAAGCCCAGCAGTATTGCTACCAGCATACACACTAAGCAAACACAGGATTTGCTCCTGCCTGAAGAATTCTTCCTTGGGCAGACATCATGGAAGAGAAGGGTGCTGGAAGGTTTCCTCATGCAGAGCAAACTTCTGGCCAATACACATATACTACAAAGTCCCCCTGCGCTAGGGCTGAATTCTTACAGTACTGTGCAAAACATCGTAGGTAAGTCAAGGAACCATGTGAATATAAGTCACTATCATGCATGTACCAAAACTCTTAAATTAGCAATCTATTTGAAGTGTAGTAGTTTCCTAACATGTTTTAGATTCCTATAAGCAAACATGGGTTTTGTACTGACTGGATACATATGAAAGATGACACATTGTGGCATGCCTTTCCTTGTTTGTTTTAAAAACACCCTAACATTACATTTCTTTTCAGGCTTACTCTCCTGAAGGCCACCTGCTCTATGGTTCCTATTTTCCAAACAGGCAGTAATAGAACAGATAGAAAGTAAAACAAAGTACATGACATGGACCAACTTACTTTGCTTCATCTTTTGCAAGTCGCCAACTTTGCTCTTTGGAAGTTTTATATGGTCAGCTTCAATTTTGTGTTCTTTCTGACCTTCCATATTTTCTCCAAAACTTAAACGCTGAAGAGAATTTGGAGGTATCTCTTTCACAGTATCAACATTTCCATCATTGCCACCATGCAAACCTACAGAACAAGGAAATGTGTTCAGTGTTTATGTGGTTCCAAAAGATGGTTATAATGCTACTGCAAAAGATAATTCATCACAATTTAATAAATAATCAATATTCAGTTGTTAGCTTCTGATATGATTTTCAATAAATATTTAAGTGTTTGATGAAGCCTTGAATAATCCACTTATATATTTTTTTCCTCCTGCCGATTCTGCTTTCATAACCAAAAATCTACCAAGCAACATAAAGTGTTTCAAGAGCTACGATCTGAGCAGAAGGTTGTGGCAGTAGGTCACAAAAGTTATGTTAAAAGCAGAATTACAGGTGTACGCAGCCAAGGAATACAGAAAACCCTGGTCCTGAAATTCATGATAACTTTCTCTTGATAAATTCTTCCTAAATCCAACAAAACAAGCATTTCACTTGCCATATTCACATTTTCTCATTAATAAAACTCAAAATGAGAGCTACCTCAAAACAACAAAAAGACATATTTTAAAGCCTTGGCATTTAGAATATTAAACATTAAATGCACATACAAACCTGGAGCTCACTGATGTCGGTATTCTAATCTGCTTATCTATCCACTACCAAAAGCAAGAAATTAAGAAATACTTCTGCTGGCTTGTTTTCAAAAGAACCAGTAATGGGCGATTGGACTGTGCACTTAGTCACATGGTCTGAACTTCTGGGTAGACCTGTGCGGTGTCAAGAGTTGGACTTGATGATCCTTGAGGGTCCCTTCCAACTCAGGATATTCTATGATTCTATGATTCTATGGGCATAGCTTATTAAAAAAACATTCCAATTGTTTGGTCATGTCACAAACACACAATGCATGTGTTATAGTTCTGGATTTTTTAGCAGGACAGCATTTGAACATGCCACCTGAAGCACAGAGCAGACATAACTTAATGTTCTCTTTGACATTAAAACAAAGTCACTTGATCCACAAGCAGTAATTTTAAACATATTTTCTATGGATTTGTGTCTTTTCTAACTGCAATTCTTCCAAACCCTTTCTCTGCAGTACTTCTAGTTCTCTCACATCCCAGACCTCCCACACATCACCCTCAAGTTAGCTGTTAACAGAAACAGGAGGCCAGTGAGCAAGTGGTAGTACCACTGTTTAATCTCCAAGTAGATCTTCAATCAAATCCTGATGACATGCTGCAACTCTTACTAGAACCCTAATAAGCAGGCGTACTAATTTCTATTACTCTCTTCTGTCCAGTGGAGGAATCTTGAGGCACTTACCTTTGAAATTTCTAGCTGTCAAATTTGGCTGAAGTTGGTCAAAATGCTCCAAAAGTGTTTGTGTGTGTGTGGAAGAAGAAGAGATCATGTAACCAGCCACCTCAGGAGGCCAGACTAAGACTGGTCTGTAGGAACCTTGTATACAACAGATACCAATAGCTGTTTTTCCTTTTTGTAACAGTATCAAACAAGAATAAAAGGCTGGCCATGTGCACCTAATGTTCATGATATGATCGCAGATATTAACCAGAAATTTTGCCACCAAATGTTGACATATCTGCTAATAAGAATTTTACCTGGTGCCAGATTTGGAGCATGGGGCTGTTCAGTTGGAAGATTTATAACAGGTTGATGACCATCACTTCTAGGAGCTGAAATAAGTGGCTTCTTTAAAGCTAAAATAAAACACATTGACAAAAGCCTTAACATGAAACATGAATATAATATCAGCTCTTCCTCTGACAATCTTGTAAATATTTTGCTTCCCTGTTTTCAAATCACAGATGAAAATATGAAATACAAGATTTCCTGGAAAAATTATTAGAAGCGCTGAGACGCTCAGTTTTGAGAATTCAAATCCATAACAAACAGTAAAAACCAAAACCAAACTGATTTTACACCCCACTTGAACTTTACTATCATAAGCAAATTTTAAAACTTTGCATTTACTATGAAATATAGTACATACAGTATTTATGCAGAATATATAACATAAAAACGCAAATGTGAAAGAATTAGAATATTTCTCCTAACCCGTGGGAGTATCTTCAGCTTTAGCAGGGTCATTATCTTCTATTTCAGGCATGCCTGCATCTCCTCCTGTTTTGATTTTCTCTGTAAGACAAGAATAGGATGTTCTGCCTTATTAACCTTTAAGTTTTAAGGCTAAATTTCCCTCTTGTGGAAGGCTCCAATACCAGAAGAAAAGTCTTTTATCCGCAGAAAACATCCCACATTGCTAATGCAAATGCAACTACAAGACTTCTTATGCTGTTTGCAAAGTCCCTCAAGACTGCTTTAGAGCACTGAGCCCAAAGTCAGTCAGTGCAATCTTCAGAAAAGGATGGGAAACAGATGCACTGCTCTAGTTTGCTTCAAGAAGCTTGCTGGAACAGGCACTGAACTGATACAAAAAGGTGTGGATTCAGCCGTACAAGAAGTAGAAGCAAGGGGAACCCATATACTTCTTGGAATGGACTAGCGGCTGGAAACAATTATGGTAATTACTTGCTGGGTCTCCTGCACAGCTCATAATCAAAGGTTTCCCACTGCTCCTGGTCAGTTACCCAGCTGGAGATTTCTCACAGTGGTTTCAATGCTCCTCACCTTGAACCACCTTCTCTGTGCATATTCCTGTTCTGCAGCAAGCCCCTTCCCCACCCCAAGACAAATTTCACAGTGAGTGAAGAGGCAATCCCCAGTGCACAACTGGCCACATGAGGAAGGGAGATCCAAACAAACTACAAAAATGAACACAAAACTGTGCAGAAAACTACTTTCACAAAAGGACCCAGAAAAAGGACATGACAATCTCTGGATACCTGTAAACTCTAACTTAGTACTGTGGCATGGAGCTAATCAAGTTACCTGAGTCAAATAACACATTGCTCTACTTCAGATAAACACGATTCTGTATGACAGCAAAGGACGCAACACATTTGGCTCATTATCTATCAGAACTGACAAAAAAAAAAAAAAAGGAAATACCTTTGCCATTTACAACATGATCTGAAGGCTGCTCATTCTTCTCTGCATTTTTATCTTCTGTCTCTGTAACAGCCTTAGCTATTGCCTGGTCATCACTATTGGGATTTACTTCAGTATCTTTACTGGCTTGAATTTTCTGTGTGGCCTGTTAGAACAAATTATTAAGAAAACAACATTAAGCATATCCCTGAAAATTCAAAAACAAACTCAAACTTAAGATTACTTTGGGCAAGAAAAATCACATTTATAAATTAAATTATCATCTAAACAAACAACAAGAGAAGTCCTCTACATATGAACTTCAGTCTGAAGGGTAGGAGGTGAGATTCTGGACACGTAAAATGTAAAATATTGCATGGCTGTATAACATTTACATTGGCATATGTACAACAGCTGAACCATTCATAATTGGTGAGTAACAGAGTTATCCCAAAAGAACGGAAAGAAAACCTTTACTGTTCTGCAACACATTAGTTTTAATTGCAATAGAACAGATACAGAACCTTGGAAAGTTATCTTCATAGGCGCTACATTTGCTAGCGTTCTGCCTCTAGCAGGCAGCTACCACTTGTAATCTATAAATAAACAAAACTATATGGGCACACAGAGAAAATTACTATGGTAAAAGGAGTGAAGGCCAACTCAGTTCTTAAACACATCACAGACTGGGTAAAGACATCATCGGTCTTAAACCTAAGGTCACATACTTAAAAACAATTCTACCTTTAAGAGAAGATCTGACTGAAATCTACTTAAAGTCTGCCTTATGATTCAAAATGCTTGTAAACAGAGACTAAACAAGGAACAGAAGTCTTCAGAAAAATAGATTATGTCATCTGTTTGTCGGAAAGAGGCTAATATTCTACTGACAGCTTGCACCATATAATTACACACTTGATACCGTTTAAACACTATTGATATTTGCATCACATCAGCACTAGAGGCCTCAGAGCTCAAGCTCCCTTTTGCAATAACCTGTGCAAGAACATACATCCTACCCGGCAGAGCTACAAAGTAATATCCATTTTACAGAGGAGAAACTAAAATCCTGAGTGATGGCATCATGCAGGAAGGCTGTAGCAGGCCAAAGAAATAAGCCTCATTTTCAAGGCTCAGTTCAATGACAGCAAAACATGTGGATGGCCTTACACTAATATCCACCTAGGGCTGCTCAGTACAACGCTTAACAAAAATTAAAGGAGAAACGTGCAAGCCCTCCAACATATCTGAACTACTGAGCTGGTAACCAGCAGACTTTGGGCTCTTCTAATTCAAAGAAACGTAATCATGCATTACCTTTTGTTCCCGTATAATTTGGTCCATTAATTTCTTTATGTTTTCTTCATGTTGCAGTCTCATTTCCTTGATCTGCTGCCCACACTGGAGACTTAATTAGAAACACGTTATCAGTCGTATTTCATTTGTTTCGTATTGTATTTGTTTGCTCTCCAATAAATAACATAGGGGGAAAAATGAAGTGGAACAAAAACCTAAACCTGAGATATAACTAGAATAGTCTGTCCAAAAACCTTTGACGTGGAATAAGGCGTGTGGAATGGAAATGGGTTGAATACAGAAAAAAATAATAATAAAAAAGCAGAACTGGAAAAAAATAGGGACAAAGCAGAAAAACAGCAAGATAACAAACATGCCTTGAAAACATTTCCTCCAAAACCTGGAAAGCAACCGAAAATTCAAGCTTCAGAGTTAATCTGTCATCAGCACATATTTATTTCATTTGGAAAGCAATACATCTTCCATGGCTGTCAACACAGAAGATGCACAACTACTACTATCACTTACTGCTACCAACTCAAATAACAAGATCTGAATGACACAGCTAGATGTCCCAGCTTCTCTAACAAGCCACAGAGAGATCCACACAATTCACAAAATTCTCGTCTCCCACAAACCTGCAAATACTCTGCGTAGCACACACAGAAACAGGTACGTACTTTTTTATGGCAAAAGTTTCAAACATTTTCTGTGTTAATCTTATGCATTCCCTAGGGCTTCAGGAGTATTTTTCTCCTTGCTTCTTTAACATACTTGAAATTCCAATTACACGCAATGCTTACAACTTCGGTTCAATAAATTACACTTTCAGGAAGACAGCAATTAACAACCCTAGCGGATTCCAGAGCACCATCAATTAAACTCTTCCACTTATTTGTTAACTAAGATCTCAACATTAACAATAGAACTTCAAAATCAAACATCTAGCTGAGTCAAAGTCACATCACTGAATGGGTACACTCAGGTTTGAGGATTACCAGAAATACGATTAACTTGTGCTTTTTAACGGACCTGTGTCACATACACACAAATCTACCATTGCTAACGTTCTTGAAGACAAACCTGTCATATTCCAGTCTCCTGGTAAGGTAAGTGTTGTTCTTCTTGTACTCATGAAGCTGATCTTCCTGACGAATGAATTCCTGGCGTAACTCTGCCAGTTGTTCTAGACCAAAAAGCAAAAACCAACATGAATGTAGAGCTATAATAAAAAAATGCCACGTGGCAGATACAACTTTTAAAATTGTTATGTAAGTTAAAAACTTGCTCAAGTTTTTTTTTCTACATAAAGATTCTTAAACTAATTAGAAAAAGATGCCAACTTGCATATGCCAGATGTCACTACAGATTACAGAATAACTCTTCTGATACTATGACTTAAATTTAAAAAAAATGAGTTGTTCTTTACCTTTTCATTCAGAAAACTTACACAACACTATTTCACCTATCTGTTGAAAATCTCCCCAGTTTTCTGAATAAAATCTGTTATTCTGAATAACACAATTTTTCCCATTACGTTATCATTTTTCTGCAATGAATGTAAAAAAGGAAGTACTTTTACACCATCTATGGAAATTGTACATTTCCTGTCTTCACAAGGAACTGTTCTAAAGGTTCTTCCCCCTGCTTCTCAGGATACAAATAATTGTTTAAACTCCTACTATTTTAAGCTGCAACTCTAAAGCTACAGGCAGAAGTGTCAAGTATGCTGTCTGCAGGCACGGGCAAAGTTTGGCAGTAGCTGTTCTAGGTTTCTCCAAAACCAACACAGTAAGATACAGAGACGTGATTACAACCTCTGTAACAACAGCCTAAAAAGATGCTTTCTGGTCCTCTTCTAACCCAGCATTAGCATCATAGCATTGCTGATCCAGCTCTACTACACTGTGTAGCTGGTCACGAAAGCGACTGTAGTATCTTGGGAGCAAGCAGTGCCAGGACACAGCATCTTTCTGCAGACAGTGGAGCAAAGTCTACGAGGGCCAACCCTACACTTATATCCAGACTAGATAACCAACGAGCATCATGAAATTTCAGATTATGCAATCTTCCAAGCATCAATCTTTCATTTAAGCTGCATTCTGCGGTACCTCACCAATTACAAAACATGCAGCTTCATAGTCTGCAAAAACACCGTTTGGCCTTCAATTCCTTACCCTTTAAACGATGTATGTCTGCCATTTGATATGATATATTGTTCTGCAGCTTGATCTGAAAGGAAGAAACAGTTATATAAATACAGGCAATCTTTGGCAGAGTAGAGAGGGTTTAGACTGCAAAGACTGAGGGACATTTGAACTTTATTTTCATTGCAAAGATGTGTAAAGAATCATCAGTATGACATACAAAAAGTAATTGCAAATATAAATAATGTATATTTAGTTATCTGTAGGCGATAACAGCAACTTAAATGATATATTTAGGCTTTGCTAGAAAGGATTTGGACCAATTTATTTCCAAACACATTTCTATCAAAAAAGCAGATTTTGCCAGGGCTAAAATTAACACACGGAATTCTGATACTGCGAAGGGGCCAGTGAATGTCCAACGTCAAAGCCTAGGTACAGAAAAGTATATAAAAATAGACAAGCAAAAACAATGTTTCACCTAATATATGCTTAAATATTTAATGTGATGCTAGATAAGATTTATAACACAAATTACTCTTTTAAGAGAGAATCTGACACCAGTGGACTTCCACAACAGCTTTTAATTTGGTATTCTTAGTAAGGAAAAAATAGTTCAGTAAGAAATGCACATACAGAAAGTCATCAAGGAAAGGTATTTCCTCTTGCTCTTAACACAGAGAAGAAAATAACAGAGATTAAAATGTAAAACATAGATATAGGGAGCATGCTGAGAAAGGGTGAAAAAAAAATCTATGACCACCATCAGGCAGCGCTGATTCTGCCATCATTTCTCTTGTAGTTTCATGATTGATGTAAAAGATAACTCTAAAAGGGTGCTGAAACAGGGCTGTCATTCCTGGGTTACAAGGCCAGGATTACCCCTAGGACTAGAAAAGACTGCATGAACTAAAAAAAAGGAAAGAAAAAAAAGAAAGCTTGGTATTGTCACACACAGCTTTGGTGCCATTTCAAATCCAGTCGTCTTTGCTGTTGAGAACCTCCCTTTCCTACTCCAAAGCACGCAGCCCTGGCGGGGACGCGCACACAGGCTGTTCCTGTTCCCACACGGGCTCTGAAGCTGGATGCCAAGTCAGTTACCTACGTTTCCTGTCAAAACAAACGCAGACAAATGCCCTTCCTTTCTTAGGACTTCCTCCACCCACCTCCGGCTTCCCTTTTCTCAAACCTTTTGTTTCTTTAACACCGTGTCGGGGCTGTGTTTGCCTTTCTTTCTTTCTGCATACAGAGGCGCTCCTGCTCTGACTGCCCCAGGCAGTTTCAGCTTCAGGAGCTGCAGCCCCTGGAGACCCGCAGAAATGGGGATTTTCTGCAGGACACCCCGAGGAAGGCGCGGAGCGATGGGTGGGGAACGCGGGGCTGCTCCCCCAAAACTGAACGGGGGCCGGGACATCTGACCTGTGAAAGGGGGAACTGCCTCTGGTAACAGAAATTCGATTTGAAGATAGATTGCATCAGATTCACCACACAATCCTTCATTTTGACAACGTTGAGTTTCAGAGAGAGTGACAGGATTTATAGCCAAAACAGCTTAGCTGACAGCAAATGTCCCTAACCAGAGGGACAGAAGCAGAAGCAGCTTTTTATGATTCATGGGATCTGTTCCACCAACACATGCAGAAAACCCACTCCACAACCGTGGCACAAGTCCAGTTCTTTCAGATCTGTGTCCTCCTGGAATCCAGACCCACTTGTACTGTCCGTGTTTCTCAGTGGCTTCTCAAGATCCTTTCCAAAGCAGTTGGGAAGCGTAAAAGAAATTGCTGGAGCCAATTATGTGCAAAGGCAACCCTTTCAGTGCCGTCCAAATTGTAACAGTCTCTTCATATATAGAAAGACAACGTAAGAAAAGGAAGTTATAGACACGCTGGAGCTTATGTCTACACATCTATTGCAGGACTGAACACAGGTGGTAACTGCTTCCCAATGCCATAAGTACACATCCACCCAGATTTCCCTATGAGTCATTTCTTTCTCTAGGACAAACGCCCTCCGAACTGCCTGCCCCAGCAGCACAGAGGTCTCCATACACCTCCGGCTCTCTTCAGGCCCCTGGCCTTCCCGATGCATCGCTGTGGCACACGCTGGAGCAGCACATCACAGCTCTTTGGAAGACCGACAGCACAAGGGTCTGTGTTCTGCAGTTCCGTGATCTTTCCACTAGTAACTGTCCAGTGCCTTTTTCAGAATAGCCTGTGCTGCCATCAGGCAATTACCAGAGCCTTGGAGGTGCGGTATTTGTCACGCTAATGATCAGGAACACGCAGGAAGGTAGGAACACGTGCTCAACATCACTGCTGCAACGTACACCTTCGCAAACTGAGGAGCTACCAAGGGGCTTTGGCAAAAAGGAACACAGCCAGCTGCTCCCGAGGACGTTTCACTCAACAGTTTCATCCCACAAAGCAGCACTTCTAGGCATGGGCTAAAGGGCAAGGATGTGTTACACACCCAGCTCAGCCCGCGACAGCTTTGGGACGAACAAGGCGTGCTCCTAAGAGCTGCAATAGCAAATAGAGATATGAACCCCTACACGCTGGACGGCTGCCATCTGGAAGCTCTCCACCACAAATTCCTGCCATTCAATCATTTTATTGAGCTGACGGCAAAGGGATGTGTAAAGCTATGAAAAATGCATCCTCATGCTGTGCTGCAAGCAAGCATGAAAGGCTCAGGACTCCCCATGGCTGGGAGCCGCTGCAGCCGCCTGCCTCCCCAAGAGGAGCTCTCTCCGCTTTGTTCCAGGGCCCAGCGACCACCACGAGCTCACCAAGACGAGCACAGGATGACAGGAAAAGAGAATTCCCAAGAAGCCAGGTCTCGTTAGTAAAAAGAGGGTGATTTATGGTTGCTGCTTCCACCATGGATGTTACCATTTGCTGTTCAAAACCTCCTGATTCCTGCCATAGCTCCTTGTCTTTACCACCTCTTCTTTGGGGAAGAGGAAAGCTTACGTTTTCATGTAAGTAGTTTCCATTCCCAGAAAAGCTCTTTTCCAAATTCTAGTTAAAATACCCCGTTTATTGTTTTGCCTTCAGATCTCCCTTTGCAAGAGAAGCACCTCTCAAGGTGTTTACAATACCTTTGTGAGATTTGCAAGGCTGTAGTTCTATCAGGCCTAAATACATTGGGTAAAGAACAGCTCATTTGGGTTTACAACCATTTGTTCTCCCACTTCCAATGCGCCAAAACAAAACGTTCAGCTGCTTTTCAAGGGGTCATCTTCATGGCAGCCTCAAGAGACGTTATTAGTTTCCTCCTTTGCCTCTCAGCTTCCACACCTTGGGAGCAGCAGGTGCTGCCTTACCGCAGTTCAAACTTTGAGTGGGTTTTGTGGGGGTGTGGTTTTATTTTATTTTATTTAAAAAAAAAACACGGCACGAGGCCACTTTATCATCTTTGGTTTTTGTTCTTATGACAGATCTACATTCCGGTGCAGTGTGACTGGCTTGTTATGCGTGCAGAGGGAGGGAGGAGAGAGGCAAGGGTTTGGGCTTGGCTGTAGATACCACTGACCTAGGAGGAAGCTGACGGAAGAAATTCAGCACTGGAAAACGCACGGTTGATTTGCGTGGCCACCGAAGAACCTCTTATAAAGATGAAGGAGCACAAAGCAGAACTGACGCTGTGACAGGCACCAGAGTGGCATCTTTCAAACAAGTTTGCCCTGAAACAAACCTAGCTCTGTTGTGATCTCCTGACAGCCCCGGCGCTACCAGTGTTGGTGCTTGATTATAGCTCCCATATTCCACGAATGGGCTGGGATCGCTGAATGTGTTTGTTCAAAGCTTGTTCAAAGAACATCTTTGCCAAACTGTATTCCAAGAAAACAAGTTCTTAGTCAAGTCTTTTGGTCAGGTGCTTTATACACACTCTGCACGTGTTTTTTCGGTAACATCTTTTGACTGTTTCACTCTCTAGAGTCACTTAAAGGTTTTTCATCTTTTTGTTAGTTGATTGGCTCTAAATTACGATATAAGCCACTGAGAACGCGATAGGAGCTCAAAGAGGAGGAAAAGAGAAATGGTCAATGACTGGTTACCAAAAAATACCCATACTGCTATTCTCACCTATTAAGGCACATTGACCATTTTGAGCACAAGTAAAGAAATGATGATATTCGAAAGCTACTAGCTCGTATGATCTAAAATAGCAGCTTCTGGACCAAAGAAAGAAGATACAGGTCACATATTGCAATATACATACTATTATCAATAAAAATAACCGTGAGGCTAATTAGTCTCATCTCTTTTGCTGCTCTCCCTGCAAGATGCCAGCCTGGAAGCATTCCCAGAGCAGCAAGGTTCACAGAGAACAAAGCGGTCAGCACACACGTAGCTCAGCAGCACCTCCAGTTGCACGCCGCTTCAGCGGGCTTCCAGTGATTCTCACGAGGAACCCTGACCTTCGCTGGCATTTTGTCTCCTGCCGTCCTGCAGCACAGTGCTAGCCACGAATTCTTACCATTTCAGTATCCACGAGAGCCCAATGAAGGGCGTTCCAGCACATAATTAGGTGCCGCAATGGAAAACCCCAGTGTTTTCAACCCACCACCACTTGTGGATGCTTGCTTTTATTGAAGAGGACAGCGAACAACTAAACCTACCTGCCCTCGCTATTTGTATGTTAATGCCCAATTAAAAACAAACACAGCACACATCAGTTTAGAAGACTATAACCAGCTCTCTTTTACAAGGGTAATCATCTTCGTTACAAACCTAACCGCTTTAATTCCAGCGCAACAGTTCAGCTTCTTTTACTTGTCACAGACTAATACTTTCATGCCTGCGTAAAGTACTTATTCATAGATCAAAGTGGATTTTATGGCGTCACAATATTTTCATCACAGCACATTTGTTTTGTATTTATTTCCAATGGAGAGCACTGGTATCTACCATTACATACCTCATCAGGGTTTTTACCCAATCTCCCAGGAATCCAATCAGAAAAAAATAAATGAAAAAGAAGTCACGTTTGTTGAACACACAGTGGCTTAGCATTAATAGCTAGCAGGAAAAAAAACCATAACTTTGATACAAACTAAAACAAGTTGAAAGAGTTGGTAGTTCTCTCAACTTCCTGAGAATTAGATTAAGACGTGTAAGCATTTACTTTCTGTGACAAAGAAATGTATTTTCTTACCCTGCTCATTAGAAGTACGATATTAAATGGCCAGAAAAACAAACTCAGCCGGTGATAAGCCTGACAGGGTGGTATTTCCATAAATCTGAATGTGACAAAGCATTCAACCAGACGGTAGAATTAAGAACTGTACGCAAATGAAGCACACGCTGCCATGCACACAGCTGAGTAAAAGAGAACTTGTCTGCTATTTGCCGCAGACGTAACTCCTCTTAACTCAATTGCCATGAAAGTGGGCCAAGGAAAGTTGATGCACTCACTCATTCTCTTTCCATAAGGAAAGGAATTCCCAGGCCACGTCCACATAAAAGGGCAAGCTGGATTTCCTGTTGGCGTGGCTAAGAGAAGTGACACGTTATGTCAGCAGCACGAGTTTTTTCCCCAAGTACACGCTGGCTGCATCAGAACCAGCGCCTGGCAGGCGAGATGTTCTGAGATGCAGCGACAAGCCGGAGGTGATGCACCTGGTCCAGCGCCCTTGGGGACGAGTGAGCTGCGGCTGCGGTTTTAAGGCTGTGCACAGCTCCCTGACCCATCACCGAAGTCTGAATAAACCCAGGAGGAAATTAACAAAGAAATTAACAAGAGACGTCTGGAAATTGGAGTCTGGGGAACTCTCAGCGCCAACGCACCGGTTCCGGCTCTGCTTCTGGAACCGACCCGGACCGGCAGCGTCCCGCAGCCGTGACCCGTCAACCGGAGCCCCCCTGCCCCCGGCCCCCTGCCCCCGGCCGTACCTTGCTGTCCTCGCACTGCTTCACCTGCCCGTCGCGGGCCTGCAGCTGGCTGCTGAGGTGGCTGTAGTCGGCCTCCTTCTGCTCCAGCTGCTTCCTGTGCGAGTCCACCTTGCCCAGCAGGTCCGAGTTGCGCCTCTCCAGCCGCCCGCGGGCCACCTCGGTGCGCTGGGCCTGGCTCTGCAGCTCGGCCAGCTCCTCCTGCAGCAGCGCCTGGCGGGACGAGGCGCTCCAGCAGTTGAAGGCGAGGACGGCGATGACGGCCAGCAGCGCCACGAAGACGAAGGAGGGCAGCCGGCCGCCCCTGCGGTTGGCCCCGAAGCCCACCATGGGGGAGGCCGCGGGGCGGGGGCGTCACCGCTCGCCGCCTCCGCCTGAGGGGAACCGCGGCGGGGCCGGGGCCGGGGCCGCTCTGCCCCCGCTGCCGGGGCTCCCAGGCGCCGCTCCGGCCGGGCCGGGGCCGGGACGCTGACGGGGACGGGGCCGGGCCAGGCCGCGGAGCCGCGCTGGCGGCGCGCCGCCCACCCCTCCCCTGCGCCCCTCCCCGGCGGCCGAGCCGCGGCCCCGCCGCTTCCGCCGCCCGCCTCTCTCGCGAGACCACAAAGCTATCGCGACAGCGCCGCCGCCTGCTCGGGCGGGAAGGGGGCGGCGCGCGTGCGCTTGGTGGCTGAGGGGTGGGGGGGGGGGGTGAGGGGTTCACGCCGAGGGCCCGCGAGGCGAAATGAAATGTAATAAAAGCTGGAACAAAGCGCCTGGGCCCGGCCCCGCCGCCTCGTTTCTCTCTTGTGCCGCCGTGGCTGAGGGAGGGGGAACGCGGGCCCAGCTCGGAGCCCGTCCTGCCCTCGGGGCCGCCGCCTCAGCTTGGGGGCAGGCGGTGACAGGGAAGCCACACACAGCTTCAAGCCCCCGAGCCTCTTTTATTGTGATGGGATCTAAGTAGTAGTTGTGCTGCGCCCCTCCAGCAGCCAGGCACCTCAGGCAGGAGGCCTGGCCCTGAGCGAGCTCCTGTGGCCATGCTCATGATCGGTGGCACGGTGCTGTTAGAGGGGTCAGGAGAACGGGGGGGGAACAGAATGGGGTCCCTGGGTCAACTAGGGGGAGGAAAAAGAAAGAATGACGCTGATGAAATACAGTGTAAAACCAATTATTTCCCACAGGTACAGCGTACGTGGCACAGGATCTGTCAGCTGCGATAACGGTGCTCTGGCACACGTACGGCTTTGTCTTTCCATCGGGCTCCGTACCCAGCTCCTATCTCGCACACCAGTATTTGCATCTTGGCACTCTTAATTGCTGCTGCGTGGGGAGCCAATTAATCTCAATTTGCCAAGCTGCTTTCTGCAGATGGCGGTGTAGATTCACGTTCTGTATCTGGTGTTGCAAATTTTACGTCCTTAGGAAGCTAGTCACAGGTCTCTGAGTCCGCTCTGTTAAGCTTGTTCTTTCTGGTACACCAATTCTATGCAAACCTGGGTGCTGTGAGAAGGGAAGTGCTTGTCTAAATGCCGTAAATACAATATTAAACACCAATTTGAGCCCGGAACTATGTCTGGGTTTCACACCCGTTGATTCTCACCGACCTGTAGAAGTCTGCTCAGAAACATTACCTCCTCGCATCCTGCCCAGCACCATTCCCCCTCTCCGCCGCGGAGCTGGCAGCGAGCGATCTCCCTGGCAACAGGGAGCTTTGTGAGCCTGGGGGAGAGCTGCCTCTGCACGTTTTTTGTGGTTGCCTTTGCATATCTGAGAGGTGAGGCAATAGCAAGCGGTTTTCCCATTAATTTGCATTTCATTTCAGGCCCCGTGATCCAGTCCTAGTCTGTTCTGTGCCGTGCAGGAATGGCTGTGCTCTTGCCCAGCCTTCTGGAGCTTTGGTCTAGCATTTGACCGTGATCTTACACCGAGTATTGGAATAATCTCTTGGCATCTTCAGCTCAACCTCTGCCCGGGAGCGTGGCTAGTCCTTCAGAAAGGTTTATCTTGGCTTCTTTGACCTCACCACAATACAGTGGTAATGGAAAGATCCATTGCCTGTTATACGCTTCATAGCTGTCATTGTGAGATGCAATGCAAGCACAACTAAGCTTTAAACACCATTCCTTCCCTTGAGGAGCTGAAGGATGCAAAGAAGAAAAATTGCTCATGATTGATTTAAAACCTTACATGCTCCTATATCTTTCTATTTAAGAACTGCTCTGTAAGAGTAGTTGTAAGGTACACAAAATTAGCATCCTTGTAGAAACAAAATAAATCAAAATACACCGTAGTAATGCTTAACTTTGGAAAGAGGAGATATGCAAATTGAGGTTTGTCAAAAGAAAAGTGTTTAGGGGGATATAACATTCCTGTGTAATGTAGAATTTCTTTCAAGACGGAGTATGAGAAGCCCAGCCCAGGGGTAGGTCACTTATCAAAAACACTGGAAGGATCTCAGAAACAAGTGTACTTTAACGGAGTTGGAGATGCTATTTTAAGTTTTAAGCTATCTTCCTAAGAGACAGAAGTTGTGTCCAAACAAAATAGAAAAAGCAATCTGTCAAGTTAAATGTAGAAATACCGTGTGGCAGACCAAAATGATCTCAAAGAGAAACTTTCCAAAGGCATGGAAAACGTTCACGTGTATTAGAAAGTGTCAAAAGAAGCAGCCGAGTTGAAATATGGCTGTAACAGAAAGGATTCTGTATTTCTGTTCAGTGCAGAAGATTCCCCTCACAGACTTCAGCTGGGGTGGAGGTGTCTGTCGGGGGAATGGGAAGCATCGGTGGAGCACTGACGTGACTGGCAGCAGTTATTCAGGACCAGACCACAGGATTTTGGACCACAAGATGTGACACTGCTTAGCGATGCGTTGGGCAGGACACCAGCGTAACTGCTCCTCTCCACGAGTGAGCTGAGGAACTTGAGAGAAGCCTTGCCAGACAAGCTGAAGCTACGCGGGCCAGAAGGAGAGCTGCAGATAAACGTGGTATGTTTGGAAGGAGTAAGCACACCTCTTTCAGAGGAGGGTCAGGTTTCTAAATCTTGGAGATTACTGAAGGGAGTCAAAAAGCAAATGCTTGTGGTTGATTTGATCACCACAATGCACTTGAATTTAAGAAAGTTTTACTGAGGTTCCTTGTGAAGTTTTCCTAAATTAAACTATTAAGCTGTGAAGAGAACAAGTTTGCTCCTAGATTAGTAATTAGTGAAAAGCTAGGAAGAATGGAGTTAGGAGTTTATTTACTAGTGAAACAACTTTTTGTGACCTTTTTCCACCTATTCGTGAGGGATCTGAGGGGGAAAAAGCAATAACAGGGCAATATAATCTGTGGAGTTAAGCATCGTTTTCCAGAGTAATCAAAAATGAAGCTGACTGGAAAGGGTTACTGAATTTCATGACACTGAGTAACTGAGTAAATAGAACAGCAGAGGAATTCAATTTTGATAAATGTCAAGTAATGCATGCAGGAGAAAGAAAACAATTGCAACACCACATACGCAGCGGGCTCTTAGCAATCTCTGATAACGTCTCCTTTATCCTCGTGGGTATTAAAAAAAAGGTGGGGAAAGTGGAATAAAGGGTATTGTTAGGACAGAAATTAAGAACGAGAGGGAAGGTATTGTCCATGTATGAATTTGCACTAATAAAATGGAAGGTATTGTCAATGTATGAATTTTCTCTGTGCTTCTGCTTCCTGAACACTGCGGTTCTCATCACAGGCTTATGAGAAGGTTATGAAAAGAGGGGGGTGATCAAAGGTGTGTGGAGTGGCTTTGGTACAGGGAGACAGCAAGGGAGTTCGGAAAAGATGACGGAGAAGGACTGTGATAAAGGTATTTAAAGCGATGAATGATAGGGAGAAGATGAAGAAGAAAGATTATTAAGTGCTTCTTTTGCCCGTACAACTAACAAACACCGGGTGAAATTACTGCTGAGCACACTTGAGATTCAAACTTCATTTCTAACCTAGACTAGTGGGAGGGTACCCGAGGCAAAGGGGCTCTGTATACCTCTGCTCCTAAGCATTTGTTCAGAAAACGGAGGGACCTCCTATGTGGTGCTGCATGGCCTTTGTTACAGGAACATACTTCTGGAGAACGAGGGCCAAAGCATAAAGCTATGGAAACCTCCCCAGGACACGGTCCTCTTGGGGATGAATGATGTCCTAGGGAGCGCAGCGTCTGGGAGAGACAATGAAGCATGAAGAGCGCTGGCAGTGACCGGCAGATCTCACAGCAAGGCACTGCAACGCTGTCCTTGGCCGTGTCCCTGCAGTGGCAGGTGTGGTCCCGGAGAAGGCTGCAGCAGCCACAGCATCCCTGCTCGGATCTGCCTTTCCTTGCCAAGCTGCGTGGGGAGGGGAACTGCACGGGAAAGATGCATTTGCTTGTGATTCAGAACGCACCCTGGAGCCTGTCTTCAGACAAGGCTTGGTATTTGCTGAGCTTATGTAGACCAATTGTCTGCTGCTGATAATATTAGTATATGCAAGTGTTATTTAACGGAGGAATAGTAATAAAATAGCAAACTCCTACAGCAAATTCATTAAGATAATCAAAAAATCCTAATTCAGCTGTATTTGTGGATTATTTTTGTAAGTTACAGAGAAGAAGAATGAATTAATTGAATTAATTTTCTATTAACATGAGTAGGATGTCATAAAAATAGGGAGAAGTTTGATAATATAAAATCACAGTTTTTCTGGAAGGTGCTGACAATTTCCAAGAAAGAATGATTAGAACCAAGTGGCAACTGCAGAGAAGTATAAACTGCAGTGTGTGAGATGCTGAACATGAAGAAATCATTTAAAGTAACCTCATAGGCTACAAAACTGCTCTTCCGATCTCTGTGCCGTTACTACCTTGAATAATGTGTTCTTCGTGCCCTTCATTTCATAATCAAGACCTCACCCCTAATAACCCGAAAGTGCATCCTCTCTCCTGAGCTATTGATCAGTACTGTGGTGAGCAGAAAACACATTTAGAGATATTTCAGAAGTAAAGTCGCTCTCAGCTGAGGGCCCGCGGTGCTGGAGATGAGCACGCACTGGAAAAATGCTTGCAGTGGTACTCAGGGCAAGTGAGAAATCAAATGCCTTTGGAAGCCCTGGCTACAAGACTAGACAGGTCAGGGGGGAAAAGACATTTTATCATTTATTTGTATGGATCTAGGGCACAGATAGTGATGAACAGATAGGCAGTGAAGTTCCTAAAAGGCTTATTGTCTTTCAAGAATATGCATACTGACTTGCAAGTACCTGAAATTCCCCAGGCTATTGCCTGGCACAGCCCTCTGTGTCGCATGCTAAGAGCTTTTCCAGCGCTTCCCAGGCATCATTTTCTTCCAGAGCATTTGCAGGCAGGTCACAGTCCTTCTCCTCGGTTGGTTTCACTGAATAGGGTGGTTTTGCTGATGAAATGCATATTTCGTTTGATTTTTGTTCAGGTATTCTACTTTGTAAAGGGTATTCTGGTTATTATTTACTTCCCTTCATTTTCTGTTGCTACGTCTAAGAGCCCCACATAATGCTATTTTTACAACTATATTCCAGGGTATATTATTGACAGGACGTTTTGTCACTTCAACCAACAAATCAGAAAAAGTCTGAGTTGTTCTACGAGTCAAGTGTTTTGATCCCTTCAGAATCTGAAACAGGTTTTTAAATGAAAGATGAGTTTTGATGTATTTAAATGGCTTAAAGGGAGCTCCCGGCCCATGAGGAAGGGTCCCAGGTGCTCAGGGCAGTTAAAGGCGATTTAAAGCACCTGGACGAGGCAGATACCTGGCTTGCTAGGGAGGTCAGGTGGATTTTGATGAAAATAGTTTTAGTGAAGCGTGCAGCTGAATCAGGTTTGGCATCCTGAGCTCAGGAAGAGGTGGGTCCCCAGCCAACGTGAGTGGGGGGCTGCAGATGGGGGCGGTGGGATGCAGAAGACCCCCAGGAGACCCTCTGCTCTCAGCCCCCTGCTGATCTCGGTGGCCGTTTCTGCCAGCTTTGGGACAGAGCAGGTATGGCTATGGGCAAAGGTGGGAGCTGTGCTTGTGTATGGGAGTTACCCCTCTGTCAGTAAGGTGGGCCTTAAGGAAACACGCCGGGGCTGAGCGCCCCTCTGGGGCTTCGTTTTGTGTTTCTTGCCTGGGGCGTTGCTCTGGCTCACTCCGGATTTTCTTTGTCTTTTTAACTGGTGGAAATGCAGCTGTGGAGTTGAAAATTTGGTATATAATCAGGTGTAAAATTGTGAATACTGCATATCAGAGCATACTGATTTTATAAGCTATTCAGCATTACAGAAAGCTAGTGATTTTAAAAGTAAATACTTAAATATTCTGAGATCCTGTTTTCCAGCTTCAGCAGAATTAAACTTTTTTATTTTTTTTTCTTTTAACATGTATCAGGAATTTGTGTTTTTTTTGCAGGCATTCTGCTTAGAGAACTTAAATTAGCCTAGGCTTCTAGCTTATACTTTAAAAACTGATTAACATACTCCATCTGTTGGTAAGCAGCGCAACTGTCAAAATGAGCAGCACAGCCCACTAACGTTTCCATGTAGATTTGTAAGGCTACAGTGAGAGTACGAGTTATTAATACCAAAATAGCACTGTAGCAGGGAATATTTTTTTTCAATATAATTGTTTCAGCTGGTGGATGAGATAAATGCTTGAAGTATGGTTGTCTTGCAAAGTGGCTTCAAAAATACCATCTGCTTATCTTAGAGCCGTGTCTATTAATAGCTTTGTTTGCTTGTTTGCAAGAATAGCAGTTAATAAAAATAATTACTTTCAATATCAGCACGTGTTACGAGTACTTCCGAGGGGTCATTCTGGAGCGTGCTTTGTCATCTTTCCAAGGCTGGGTTGTCCTACCCTGTGCTCGTAGGCTGGATTTCTGTTGGCTTGAGAAGGACACGTATCACTGAAATGGGAACATGTGAAACCCCTTCTTTACTGCTTCTGGGTTGAGCAGTGACTGGTGTTCAGAGTACCTCCGTCTGGTAGGTTTGGATTTGTAAGCGACCTCTCTTATAGCTTGTTCACATAGCTTCAAGGTGGGGCACAGGTCAACTATGTGCTGCAAGTAAACTCAGCAGCAGTCCCTCCCCAAACTAACACTGTAAATACAGCCTGAAATGAGCACATCCAGCACTGTGCGCTTATACTGCACTCAGCAAAAAGACATTTCCTCCTCTTGAAGCAAAAAGACAAAGCGTAAAGACGAACAAGTAGTGGCAGAGTGATTTATCGCAGGCATACTTCAGTCGACAACAGTTTGCTCGTACTCTTTACCTTTTGATGCTGTGTTAGAATAGTTTTATGCTACCCTGACAACTCTTCCTTCATGTGAGATTTTATCACAGCTCATTACAAGAACAAGGCAGATTAAACAATGTGCTGAGCTTTATTAACAGCATCTGTCTTGGGAGAGATTTTGTGTCTTTTAAGGGTGAGATGATCTGTCATCACAAGTGGCTCCCGTTCTTCCACGGCTTCCAGAAGGCGCCTTGCCTTGTATTCACCCAGAGGCAGCTTGGACGAGCGGGCTGAGGCTGTCAGGGAGAATGTACAAAGAGGCAAGTGAAAAAAGCTGCCGATACTCAGATCTTCAAAGCTGTGGGTGTACCTGCACACGTACGTGCACCTTACAGAGTACTTTGTAAGAAAGCAATGCATATTAGCTAGTCATATGCTATGCTGCTGCTTTCCCCCCTTATTTCTAGCTATTTTTTGCTATATTTACACAACTGCCAAAGTATTACTCTCATGCATCAAAAGCATCTTTCATCCTTAGAGTAGCTGACAAGAGGGGGAACTACTGAGTGCGAGGTCAGACAGGCCACCCATCCGTTCAGGCTTCTCTTTTTAGCACTTCCTTGGGCAGATCTACTCAGCAAGGGACCATTTTATAGGGATGGAGAGCAATAGTAAGATTAAAGCTATGCAGAACCAATAAAAAAATAGTGGAAAGAGAACTGAGGCAGGGAAAAAGAAAGAGGAAATGGCTGTGATACCTAGGTTAGGGTAAGGAATATTGTGGAAGGGGGCCAGGAGGCACAGAACCACTTTTCTCATTCTGATTCATAAACATCTCAGCAAGCAGGTTTCCCGTCTCCGAAGGAAAATGTGACTTTGGATGAAGAATTAAGGCATGTTGATTACAAAGGAAAATGCTTGCTTTTGTTTCTTAAGGTTAAAGACCACACTTGGAACAGCTTGAAAAGAATCGGTACTCCTTGTGTGTTTGTGTGGTTTTTGTTGTTGTTTTGTTTAACTGAAATGCTATTAAATTTATTTATGGGCACCTGCAATTTGGAAATATTTCTGAGACTAAGTTATTTGGAGCGTGTATCAGAAACAACCTCTTAGAACTTACTGTGTAATGAAAACAGCCGAGTAACATCTGGGATTGACTCGTGGCAGCACTTCTGAATTAAAACTGATCAGAAGAGTACGCCTGTGTCTGGGGAGCAGTGCTGGGATGGGGGTCCTGTCCCGCCAGGCCCAGGAGCCCGTCGCTTTGGGAGGTTCAGTGCAGACTTGGGCATTTTTGGGTGGGTAGGGGGGGGGGGGGGGTGGGAGCTTTCTCTAAATAATATTTACAAATGCATACTTTTTTTTCTTCTTTTTTTTTTTTTTGATAGAAGCAGTCACAGCTGTGTGTGCAGCTCCAAGGTGCCCATGAAATCCCTTTACTGACAAATTAGAGGGAGGGAGGAAATAAATCCCAAACCTATATATCCCTGTAGAAGTTCAGCTGTGGCCTTGGCCCATGTGCAGAGAGCTTTAGGGGATCTCCTGTTTCCAGAGGGAGAAGCTCGGGTGTACCACAGAGAAGCTGTGGCTCAGCAAAGTGAGGACAAGCGTTTTAATGTGGTGGTGGTGCAGAGTTTTGTTTGCCTCAGTGTGGTTGTGGCTTCTCATTCATATTCAATTACAGTTTTAGTTTGTTGCTGGAGAACACACATAAAGAAGGAAAATAATAATTTAAACTCTGATAAATATAAATGAGGTTCCATGGGACAAAAAAAGACTTCTGTGGCTTGAGGGGGTTTTGCTAGGCCAGATTTCAAAGGCTCTTCTGCAGCTAATAAAGTTACTGGAGAAAAAAAGACAGTGTAAGTGGTGTAAGTGCAGTCATTACCTCCAGGAGAGTTTGTGATTGTGCCTGAAATCTCATGCAAGGACGTGCACGTGTTGCTATGCACACTCTGTTTTATGACCTAATGTATGATACGTCTTTCTGCTGGACAAAGGAGCATGTGTTAGAATTAATTTCTCATGAATTATCTAACACCAAATAATGTGAACGTAAATAAAGCGGGACCTGAGAATGCAGAGACTGCTGTGATCTCAGAGAGCCTCTTCCCTGCCCTTTATTTGGTGGGCTGGGGGAGAGCCAGAGAGGTGAAGGACAAGAACTCAGGGCTCGAGGCCAGGACAGCGTACGGTAAGGCAATGCAAACCAGAATTTGCTCGCTACTTCCCTGCGGCAGGCAGGTGGTCAGGAAAGCAGGGCTCGTCATGCATAATGACTGCTTGGGAAGACAAACGCCACCACTCCAGGCATTCCCCCCTTCCTCCCCAGCTTTTATTGCCAGGGGTGATGCCACAAGGTATGGGATGTCCCTTTGGTCACTCGGGGTCAGCTCCCCTGGTGTGTCCCCAGCTCTGCAGGGCAGCCGTACAGCTGCCACAAGCGGTGCTCAGCGGTTACGGCGCAAGTCCCGGGCTGAGATAAAATCAGCAATTAAGGCCAAATGCTTATTAAGTATTAAGAGATTCAATGGGAGCTTGCTGGGCCGTGAGGAACGGTACTGGAGCCTGGCTAATTCTTTCACCCTTCCCAACTTGCACACAAGCGGCTGCTGCTGTTTAGCATGCGTGCTCTGGAGGATGATTGGAAATGACAATCCCAGGGAAGAGCTCTAAAATTTGGAGTAATTTGTTGCCAGCAGGTGATCAGGAGTTGTGTGTCTGAGTGCCGGAGTGCTACTGCCTCAGCAGACCAATTCCTTGCGCTGTTTGTGCACCTCATTTTAGCTTGCAGTCGATTCCTAGGAGAGGGTGGTGGTTTTTTGTTTTTCTTCCATTATAGACTAAGAAAGCCACAAATTGAGCATCATAGATTGTTGCTCCATGTGTCAAACCATGACCTGAATTTGAAACATGCTGTTTACCTCTCTTTGTCCTAAGCAAAAAGAAAAACAATTTCTTACAACATACGGGCTGGAAAGCACTCTTTATCACAGCTGAGAATTTTGTGTATGTATTTCTTCCTTCACAGTAGAAAATTCAAGATTTTAAAGATAAGCTACTAATTAGGATTTTGGCAGATTTTCTTTATTGCTCTAAGAGGAATTGGCATTTCAGTATAGGAAAAGCATCAGTTTATTGATCCGAGGACTAGAAGAGCTGTCCATATGCATTAACATGTTTTCAATTACATGAAATGTGTGCATCTCTAATTTAATTTGTGTGCCAATAAAGGAACAGCCGTCGCAACAGTTGATCCTTACAGCCTCTCCTGCACAGGGCTGTAGCCAACCCTAGTCCTGTTACACTCATAACGCAGCGTTCGTCTTCCCTGCGACTGCTGCTCTGGGAAGCCTCCACCGAATGGTGAACCATGCGGACAGCCTGCGTAGGGCAGGGAAAGAAGGAGAAAAGAAGAAATCACTGGCAGCAACCTTCTGGCTCGTTATGGGGGGTGTCCTGCAGACGCTGTTGTACGGACACGCATAGCATCAGGCTCTGTGGTGGGAGAGGAAAAGGGGGGACAGGTGGACACAGGGAAATATCTCGAATGCCAAAGGTGCTTTCCCTGTCTGGGAGGTCCCCTGTGCCTCTGCGGAGCCGCAGGAGCAGTGCAGCACTTGCTGAGCAGGAGAGGCAGGGGGGTCTCAGCAGGGCTCAGCCTCTCATTCCCCAGCGGGGAGCAGGGGCTGCCCTGGGGGCAGAGTGGGACCTGCGTTGGCTTGGAGGGACTAGTGATGGAGCTTTTCGCAGCAGTCGCTTTACTTTCCTGTCTTCTAACTCTGTTTTCCAAGGGACTGCGGCTGGGGTCACAAGTACTCCTTGGAAACAGAGATCAGGATGAAAAATGGCCTCAGGGCTGCTTCAGGAAGGGCCTAATTTAGTGGCAGGGCTGTGACCCAGGTTGGAGGTTGAGTTGTAAAGTGATGCAAATGAGAGGAGAGAAGACAGGTCATGTAAATAACATCATCCAGTGTTTACTGTGAGCAAGCAGAATGTGAGCAGGGGAGAAATCTGTCTTTGTCAGGGGCTCCTGCTGATCCATTTCTCCATGGATCAGCCGCAAGTAAAGTTAATCTGCTTATGCAGCAGCTGAGAAACTAAGATGCCCTCAATGCCCTCTTCTCATCCCTGCAAATAGCTCGAGTCTCAGAATGCCAGGGGAGCACAACTTCCATCAGCTTCTGGGGTGGGACCGTCCCTCGTGCCCTTGGTGGGGCAGCTGGCAGGGTGACATTGGTAGTGTCAGGGCTGACGGAGCCGTGCCACCAGGGCTCCGGGCCCTGTCCCCAGCCTAGCAGAGGTGCATGTTGCCTGGGCTGTCCTTTGCTGAGCGGCTCAGACCACAGTGTCTGGGGCAATCTGTTTTGGCCAGCACTGGTGGGTGCCCCAGCGTGTAACCTCAGGAGCTCTCATGCCAGGATGAGAAAAAGAAAACCTCTGTTTTTGTCCTAATTTTAAAATCAGCCAAAGTGTGTAGGTTGTTAAATTCGGCATCGTGTTTGTAAACATTAGTAACAAGCGTGTAATCTGCTTCCTTTTTCCTTTCTTTCACTTAGGGTATCACTTAGAACATCTCATCCTTTCTAATAAGATTGTTAATAACATTGCAAGGGGCAATCAGATACAATCCCTGATGCTTCCCTCCATTTCGCTGTTGATTTCCAGGCAGACAGTGGGACATGATTTGGGCTAAATACAGGTATTTATTTGGCCATTTTATTGGCCAAGATGACCTCCAGAGGTTCCTCCAACCCAACCCATCCCATGACTCTGCGTTATTTACCCTGGACCAGATGCTGACTTATGCTCCCTGCCACCTCACCTGTGAGGCAGGTACAGCTACCTTCTGTTTGTAATCTGGTGCTGCCTTCAGGTCTGCATGAGGTGGTGCAATGGCTGTCCAATTCACAGCGAGCTAACCAAGGCCTGTATTCTTGCAAGGGCTTGCAAGGTCGTCGCTACGTGAATGATTCCCATTAAGCTCCCGGGGACTCTGCTACCTGTTCTTGCAGAGCTCTGCAGCATCAAAGCTCCGTGTTGGGCCAGTTCCAGTTTCAGTCTGACGCGTCTGCGCTGAACAGCTGATGGTGGGGAACACTGCATGCTGCATCACAGCAAAGCAGGGAAACCTCGGAAAGGTCCTCAACAGACTGAGAGAACACTGCTTCTGTGGCAAAGCCTTTGCTGTTGGGAAATGTGGGTGTCAGTCTGCACACGTGTGCGCATCCTGGGCTTCCCTGCTGCAGCCAGGGTTCTGTGCTCTGGGTCCCATGCACCCCTCTTGTGCAGCTTTGCTGGCTGCAGGAGGACCTGAGCTGGTGCCTTCTGAAAATGCTTCTCCCTGGGTGCTTCATCCTTCCAGCCACACTTTAACAGAGCAGCACATCAGCCAGCAGGACCCCCCTGACATTGCTGTCTCCTAAGGAGCTTGTTTTCCTAAGCCCCCCCTCACAACCCTAGACATGTTCTCCTTGGTTAGCACCGTGTACATCAATCAACAGCTCTCATCACCTGAACTCCTTCAGCAGATTCTCAGTCTCAAAAAGCTAATTAGATTAAAGTGTTTAAAAATAATTTTCACAGGGAGACATGAGCGAAAAGCAAGATGCTTCTCTTCATTTGGGAAAGCAAGAGACATGTATTATATCAGTTAATTGGTTCAACTAAAACTTGGATAATTCACTTCAGAGTGACTGGGATTTAATAATAAAACTCTTCAGTTTAATAGCATCAGAGTGCTCAGGATGCACAAAGATGTGCGCGGGGCTGCTCTGAGCAGCAGTGACTGGTGCTGAAGGTGTCCAGCAGAACAGCACCAAGGGCACGATCCTGCTCTGGGTAAAGGGAGGAGCGAGCAGCTGGCGGCCAGAGAGGAGTAACTGGGGACCTCTGCCAGAAAGATGGTTTTGGGACAACTTCAGCCTGTTCCTTTGACTGTTTCTATTACAGTGATCTACGCTTGTAGCCCAGTTTCTCCAGGAGGTGAAGCTTTATGGCCTCACCATGTGTCCATCAGCAAGGCCCCTCTGGGTGCGTTCGTGCCCCTTGCCCAGGGCGGGAGCACGGAGCTTTGCAGCGTCTTGTGCTCCTCGGTGCTGAGGACATCAATAGCTGCTGCCAGAAGGACACGGAGAGGTTCTCCCTTTGAGGGTTAAATTGCAGAGTACCCTCGGGCACCGACTGCAGTGGCTCCAATCTCACTGTGCTTGCTGAAAATGAGCTCCCAGCGCCCCAGCAGCCGGTGCTGCAGGGAGCCTGCTCATCAGCTGGATGAAGCTCTGCTGGCTGTTTTGCTTTCCTCACCCTGCAATGTTTTTATTCTGAGCACGCCGTGGTGCTGATATGCAATGTCTTTGTGCCGAGTTTGATCTTGGAGGCCCCTCTTTAATTTGGGCCAGACGTTCAAATTGTTGGTAGAAGTTCTGAGATGCACCCGGTAACCTGTCTGTGTGTTTTGGATTTATGTGTGATTTCAAAGTAAAGGTCAGTTGCTCCGCAGTGCTTGGTAGGACTGTGTATTTAAGTGGAAAAAAATGAAAAGATAAAAATCATTCCTAGCATTACACAACAAATGTCTTCTTCACCAGTTTTCTATGGAGAGGAAATGCGTCCCTCCCTCCCCAAGTCCTCCTCTGTTTCATTAACCCAATATCCAGCATCTGTAAGATTGCAAAATGCTTTGAAACACAGCATCTTTTTTATAAGCCTACTTGCTTTTGATGTACTTTGATGTTTTTCAAAAGTTAACACTATTGAAGTCTACTTTAAAAAAACATTTACCATGAAGGCAGTGGGGGAGTAGGACAGAACAGGAGTAGGATACCCTGACCTGCGGTACCAAGTGTATGAGGTTATACTGGGAAACATTGTGATTTCTCACGGGGCACTTTTGTGTACTTTTTGTTATAGTCGCAGTGTAGTTGGGTTCATCTAAATACCCAAACACTGCTGTCAGCTTCCACCTGTGGAGCAGACACATTCAGGTTTCTTATGCTCAAACAACTTTTTGTCCTCCTCATCTCATGCATAACTTATGGCAGTATTCTGAAAGCAGTTTTATAGCCAGCCACTCGTGAATCCATGGGAAATACGTCCACTCGGTTCCTTTCTGCATCTTGAACAGAGAATCAAGAGGGTTAAGCTCTTTGTCTGGTAAAGGACATGCTAGAAACTGCTGGTTCAAAAAGATTAGCCATAGTCATTAAAGCATAATTGCTATTAATAGTTGTCTTCCTAATCAGACTTATCTCTATTGCTCCTTACCTCAGAGGAATTTTTTTCTTTGTATTTTTCTGGAAATGTAGTTGTTATGGATGAAACTGAAGCAAAACCATACTCATAAACGCCTGGTAAATATCTGTAATTAAACGCGGTGACTTGGGTCCCTCAGCAGAGCTCTCTGTGGACAGATCTGCTTTCAGCTTCTGGTTCGTGCACGTGCTCGTGTCATTTTTACCTTGGTAGCTGTGTCATTTACTGAAATGTTAGCGGGGAGCTGGCTGCTCAGAGGCGCTTTGTGCTCCTCGTGGTTTGGGCAGGGGCCCCCCATGGCAGGGCAGTGCAGGTGCTGCCTTCTTCTTCTGCAAGCAGCACGCTGAGGAAGAATGCCTGCGACCCCCCAATTCCAGCACTTAATGCAGCGTTTCTTGGGGCTTTATTTAAGCTTACAGCATGGTACAACCCAACTGCATCTCTCGGTAGCTGAGTTGGCACTGCCGGCTGTGTTCTGCTCCTTCCTGACTTTCTGTCGCTCTGTGCAAAGGGAACAGTTCTTTCTTCAAGTCTTGTTATAGTTATTCTTATAGTTTTATAGTTCTTCTCTCCTGCACAGTCCATCATGCTCCCTGCTCTTCCTCATTTTCAGTTGTCCCCCTGTTTCTACTCCCTTCCTTTTCCTTTTTTTCCCAACATTCATATTCCATTATAGCGCAGCTGTGCACTAGAAATCCCCGAACGATCTGCCAGCCCTTTGAAGAACAGTCGTGTCCTTCCGTGTCGGCTTAATGACTGCGGCCCACTGGGGACGCGGCAGCCTGCGGGGAGGGGGACAGGAGGCAGCTCTGGGCGCGCTGGGGTCTGTGCCATGGGACCGCAGTCCGCGGGGGGCTCCCTGCCGTCCTGCGGTGTGCTCAGTGGGGCTGGGCCCCCGTGGGCCTGTCCTGCAGGTGCTGAGCCCTCCGGCTGCGGTCAGCAGAAGCACTGTGCTGCTGCGTCACGGGACGTTTGTGAGGCCTGGCGGTAGTGCGTGGCGCCTGGGTTTGGTGTGCGTGGCAGGGAGCCCGTGCAGCAGGCTCTGCGCTAACCTGCGGACCTGCTTTGTCCCAGCCTCCCGGGCTTCGTGTGCTTTCCTATCTCCGGTACCACGGTAAACAACCCTGGGTCGTGCCGAGACAAAGCCAGGGCTTAAACTGGGCCTCGGTTTTCCTCTGATGGCATAGACAGGTATGGAAACAAAGTGAAGGCATTAGACAGCTTCAGAACACGAAGGATGGCATTTAGCAGTCAGCACCTCCTCAGACAGCTGCTTGGAAGTCCACAGGAATACAAAACCCCTGCTGGGTTCCAGCTAAATCCATCACACAATCACCACCAGGGCCTGGGTTTCACCATCCCGGTGCCCAGGGAGGCTTAGGTCCGCTCAGCGGGACCCTCGTCCCCCCAAACCCCCGGCGGGCAGGGACCTGCACCCCCACTACCGTGTGCCCGCGCAGGGCTGCAGCAGCAGCACGTTGCCATCGGCCTCCCCTGTGGGAGGCCAGCTGCGTTTTCCCGTCTCCGGTGAAAAAGGAGAACAAAAATACTTCCCAATTTGCAGCTCTTTTTACATTTTTTTTTTTTTTTCATGGCCTTTTAATGCTGGCAAAAGGTGTTAGAGAAATCAGAGCGTGAATTAAATCAGCTCTGGTAAACGCTTTCATTTTCTTGCTGAGGAAAAAATGACCGGAGCAGGCATCACCCACTGAGTGTTCCTGTTAGATTTTTGTTACTGCTCCGAGGCACAAGTTCTCCCTGAACGCTCTCTCAGGCTGCATCTGGAGGTACGGGGTGTACGTCGGTGTGTCCCCTGCATCCTCCCCTGGTGACAGCCCCTTGGGCAGGATGAGACTCACTGGCACAAGCCACCTTTGCTGGGGGCTTAGTCCATGAGAAGACTCCGAGGGTGCTCTATTGCTTTGCGGCACGTCAGACCTGTTAGCCCTCTTAAATGTGGGGGGAAATGATCACAACCCCTTACAAAGAGCTCTCCCATGGAGAAAAAAATGCACAACAGAAAGAGGGCATCCAAGGCTTTCCACCGGCCATGCGCGCTTCCAGCCATCAAAGCATATGGTGAGTGATGAGAAATGACACGGTGGAGCTTGGTTATGCCTCGTGTCGTAGGAGGCAGTCTTTAAGGGGTTTTTAATCATAAAACTGAATTAACAAAAGCTTTTCTCTTTGTGGAAGTTAAACCAGCCTGCAGAGCCTTGGGAAATGGCTTCCAGTGGTGATCCCTTGAGCCTTTTCCTAGGCCATCAGATGGGTTTCCACCTCATCAGAGCTCATCTCAGCAAGCACGGTGTGAGCTAATGGCCCGAGCTAGCAGTGACAATGCGCTGTGACCAGTGCTGGGGCTCTGCTGCCAACAGAGGGTTACCTTCTGGTGGGCAGGAGCAGAATGTCTCTCCAGACTTCACAGTTCTTTCTTTGGCTCGAGAAGGAATTGGTGTGGTGGCCAGAGATGGATTAAGTGAGGACACGGAGCGACACGCTCAGGCTGGCAGGCTGCGGGAACGAGAGCTGGTGTAACTCTGCCTGTGAGCCGCTGCAGCACGGCCCATTTCTGCACGGGGCTGAAGACAATCCTATTTAGGTTTTTGGTGAACTCACAGGATGAGTGTATTAGGTCTGCTCCAGAGCAGGTGTGGAGCCCTGCACTGGGTTAGGGCACAGGGCTGTACGGAGAAGCTGACAGAGGCAGGAGCTGGGTTTGTGGGTGGCTGGCTGTGGGCATTTGGATGTGCTTGGGGTGATGTGATTTGGATGGAGAGCTGCCGTCTCTGTTGTACACCACAAACATCTTCACGCTTAGCAGGTCCTTTGGCTGGCTGCTCGCCGTGTCTGTCTTCTCTAACGTTGTGAGTCTAAAATAATGGCGGAGAATGCAAAGCAACTCTCAAGATGAAAAATGGCAAAAGTAGGCAAAAATCTGAGCTTGTGCTTTGTGATGGGTTGCTCAGCTGAAGACAGTCTTGTAAATGCACAAGAAGTGTGAGGCCCAGCCGGCACCCCGTGCTGACACCCTCCTGGCCCCTCGGGGAGGCTGGGTGCCCCCCATTCCTGCACCCTGGCTGTGCTGAGCAGGGGTCCGGGGGCCCCGAGGCGCTGCCCCCCACATCCCGCTGCCTCGTGGAGTGACAGATGTAACCTACTTGTTGGGTGCCTGGAGGGCACTGGGAAAAGGTCAGTGATTTGAATACAGATGACACACTTTAAAAATGGATTAAAATAACACAATTCATCAGATTTTAGCAGTGTGCTTGGAGTTAAGGTGGGGTTGCTTTTATAACCCCCTCTGAGTTTCTTGGCCCATTTTTGTGGAGCTATTTGGAATGCAGGTAGTTTGGCATGCTTTTTTATTATTTTTTTCTTTTTCTTTTTTTTTTCTTTTTCTTCTTGTTACAAAATATTCCCACTGTAGTTCCAGGGAACTGAAGTCAGGACTTCTGAGCCCTCTCCAGTGACCAACACGCCTTGCGCTGCCTGCACAGCACCAGACCCTGCCTGTGCTGCCGACCTGACCTGCGCCGTGCCACCAGCAAGAAGAAAAACCTCGTGCTGCTGCAGGGCCTGGGAGCATCTGGCACATCTGCATGCAGCTCCACAGCTCCCTGGGGACCAGCTCACGGGGGGGATGCTGGCAGTGCTGCCCGTGGGTGCTTCTGTGGGGCTGCGACAGACCCTGGGGTCTGTCCACAGCTGGAGCTGAGCACCAGGGCTGGCAGCAAAGGCAAGAAAACAGCTAATTTTACCCATTGAAGTGTAACGCTGGGGTCAGGACAGATGTCTTGTATTGTGTCAGGACTTAGCTCCACTATTTTAAAATAGTGATGCTTCCCCAGTAGTCTTTGTGCTATGTGTTGGCTTCCTTCGGTGCATTCTCTGGCTGGAACAGTTCCTGCCCCCTGCGTGCAGAGGTGAAACCTGAGGGGCTGCCCAAAGGCCTCATCTTTGGGGTTAGAAAGTGTAGGTGGAAAACTGCCTGACCTGGTAAGCCAAGAGCAGGTTGTATGGAGATTTTTTGTAACTCTGAAATTTCCACTAGAATATTCTGGAGTTACAAAAATCTCCATACAACAGCTGCTGCTTATTCCCTTTTGACAAGGTTTCTGTCACTTCCACCCTGTGCAGAGACAATGCGACGTCTTCAAATCTTTTAGAGCAGCTACTGGGGCGGAAACAGATGGGTTGAGACAGATACCTTGAGACAGAAGGTAGCTCCCAAGGAGAGGCACCAGCCTAACGGGGACTCGAGTCTGCTAAGAAAGGAGAGATGGAGAAGACCTCCACCAAGGTAAACTTGTTCTCTGCACTGTGTGCTCCAGAGTGCTGCTGAACCAGTTGGTGTTGCTTTGTTCCGCACCTGATTCCTATGTGGGGAGGTAAGTACCCTGTTACTTGGTCTGGGTCCTCACTTCCTTGGTCCCATTCAATTGAATCCGCTGCAGCAAACCAGTGGATGTCTCAGCTGGAAGGACCGCTCTTGTTTTCCCCCCTTTTTTTTTACGCAGCAGCATATTAGGGCTGTGAGATCACCTTGCTTTTCTGAGGGCTGGCACTGCCCTTGGAGCGCCGTGCCGTGGGGGGGGCAGGGGGTGCCCGTCCCTATCCCCGGTGCTTCTTTTAGCTTCCCAAGGCATCGATAAACCCGCTGCCGACACTTGGCAGTCACCACGCGGCACAGTCTCAGGAAAGCAGGCTAGGGGAGGAGGGTGGCAGCGAGGCACAGCTGATGTAGAAAAGAGGCTCCGCGGCATTTCGGAGCCTGCCTGCACGGAGCTGCCTGCCTCTGATTTGGGCTTGGGAACACACGGCTGCTGCAGGCAGCCCTGCTATAGCTCGAGGGGCACTGACCGGGGTATGGGATGGGTGTCTGCAGCCCTGCTGGCCCCCCCCTGCCCGCTGCTGGTTGCTGGTACTTGGGCAGCCCGTCCTGCAGACCCCCTGCCCATCACAGTGCTTCTGCCTTCCCCAGGGGCAATCTCACCTCAGGGCATCTGTGGGGGGAAAGAGAAAATGCACAGGTGCAAGAAAAAGCACAGAAGACAGTTGGAAGCCTTCTTAAATGCTTTGAGAGAACAAGTACCTAAAAATATTTGTGTTTTCACACGTAACGTGAGAGAAAGCAGCTGTGTGGAACGCCCTGTTGTCCGCGGCCCTGGCAGGGCAGGAGGAGCTGGGAGCACACGAGTCCCTTGGTTTTTCTTTGCCCTCTGTGGGGAGCTCTTCGCTGCTCACCGGGGAATCCGATGAAGCTTTTTTTGGCGTCTGGATTTTCACTGCTGGAGCCCGCGGGTCCTGCACACAACCCTTCCTGCTGGCAGCAGCACAGCCTGCCCCCCGAGTCGCTCCCTGAACACAGAACTGGCACTTTTGGCATTCCGAACTGGTGACGTTAGTAATTTCTTATTTTTATGTGAGCTGTCAGAAACATTTAGTAATTTCTTTTTGTTTCTCTTCCTTCCTTTTAGATTCTTTCTGGGTGCTTGCAAGCGTCTTCTGCTCCCTTAACCTCCTTCCCTTGGCTATGGATTAGAGTGAGCAGAAACTACCTGCCAGCTTCTCCCTCATCGACTTCTCGTCTTCTCTGTGCAAAACCCATTATTGGTTTTTAAGTGGTGAGGCTGTAAGTGCTGTGCTGCCAGGATTGCAGCTCCTCTTCGGGTCTGCTGAGGAGCAGCCGTGTCCGGGGCATTGCCATGCTGTTTGCCGCAGGAGCGAGTGTCTGGCGTCAGCATCTCCATTGAGTCACCATCCACTTCCACGGCTTTTTGATGTGACAGGAAGATAAACATCTCTCTGAGCTAAAAACCTTCCCATCTGAAACTCTAGGGCACTTAATTACCATGCGGCAAATATATTTTATATAGCCATTACAAATAATTTAGCCACCACAATATGGCAGTTTAATTTCTGTTATTTATCTCAATCATTTTGCATGAGAGAGAGAAGTGCCTCGGCGTGATCTCAAGGGGACGCTTCATCTCCTTCTGTGTGGCTACAGGTGAAGCCTGCACAGTACTTTTCTGTGTCAAAATGAGTTTTGCAGGCAGCTGGCCTGAATTTAAGCACCAAAACCGGATAAACGGAAACGTTGCTTGCATTTTGTGTATGAATCTAATGTGCCCTAATGCGAATTACTTTTAAAGTACCTTACCTTCAAGCACAGAAGAGGGGAAAAGGAAATAAACCCACCCACCCATGTCCGTGCAGTCCTGCTGAGCACATACTTTGCTGCTTCTTTCCTTTTTTTAGTTTAGAAATGTCAGCACTTTCCGTTCCCATGGGAACCTTGTCTTTTCCCTCGCCATTCGCTGCATTGGAGGTGCTGGGACCAGGGGCTGGGGCTGCCCGGTGCTGGCTGCTGCCTGAGCTGTCACCGCCTGCCCCCATGTCCCCAGCTCTGCCACCCTGAGCACAGTGAGAGCATGACTCAGCTGCAGCCGGCACGGGGGATAACCGTGGGAAGGGGCTCAGGAGCTGGTCACAAACCAGTCTGGGGCTCATCACCAGCTCTGCTCAGAGTTCCCGATGACCTTGTGGGAGAGTTCATGATCTGCGCAGAATGGAGGTAAATGTGGTGGATATGTGAGCACTACAGTGAAATGTCTTTTTGGTGATGGGACTCAGTCTCTTGGATTTAAAACCTGATTTTGCTGCTGTTACAAACCTCCCGAACGTGCCTGAAACCATCTTAGGATGAGCTATTTGCTATTGAAGTAGTGATAAAATACCGACAGTAGAGTTTGTGAGTTCAGCGGGCCCGTACTTTTGGGTTTAGGTCCTGCAATATGTTGAGTGCTGCTCCTGCTGCATCCCCTCCCTGCACCCTGGCTCTCTCCAACCTTCTGGGCGCAGGTCCTGGCTCTCAGACCCTGCCCGGGTTTGCTGTGGCAGCAGCCGTGGTCGATTTCTGCTCTGCCGGGTGCGTGCAGAGATGTCATCCCCAGGAGGGGGTTCACGTGGCAAGATGCTGCAGCAGGGAGCGTGGGGGCTCACCCACACTTCAGGGCAGGAGAAGGCTCCCCAGGTGTGCTCCGACCCCACTGGCTTCACGTGGACGGGCAGTGACAGGGCTGGAGCCGAGCAGCGTGGGCACGAAACCTCCCCCTGCATCGCCCTGTGGTTACAGTGCTGGCTGCAGACCGCTAATTTGTTCCCAGTGCCACCTCAGAGCTCCGTGGACATTGCAGTGACATTTCCCTCTCCTTCCAATATGGCCCCGTGGTGCCGGCAGCCGCAGCAGTGCCGGCAGTGCGGTGACCAAGCTGTCACGGCCGGGCTGTCCCCGCTGCTGCACGGGGCTGAGCGGGCGCGGGACGCACGCTGCCCTGCGAAGGGCTTTGGCTGCACTCTGGGAAGCCGGATTTTCAAAGCAGGGAGGTTAAATGCTACCTGCTTTCAAGGCCTTCACTTCATTTTTCACTTGTTCTTTCATGTTCCCGTCCTGCTTTTTGAAGAAGAATGTTTGCAAATCTCTGCAAGGGCCCAAAGCAGCCTCAGGGCAGGGCTGGGGACAAGCAGGGGTCCCCACCCTGGGCTGCGGTGGCCCCACCTGGGGAAGCTGGTGTCCCAGCAGGATGGTCTGGTGGAAATGGGACTGGGGGCACTGAGAGGCAGCGAGGCCCTGCTGGGGCCGCACATCCCAAGGGAATGACACGGCCGGGCACATCGTGGGCCTCGGCTCCCGCACTGCTCTGGTTTGGCTCCTGGCCACTGGCATGTTCCCTGTCTTTTTTCCTTGCCTTCCTGCATTAGAGGTCAGAACCTCTAGCCATCAGGTGTTTTCCTTACCATAACCATATCTATACACCTTAACAGTCGGCTCTCAGCATCCTTCATAAGCTAGGCAGATGGAGCTCTTTGGGTATTTTTGCCAGCCTTTCAGTGATTTCACTTGTTCTCGCCTGCGCTGGCTTCACGTTTCTGTTCAGAAATCAAAGGCCAAAACTGAATGCAGATTTCCAGCATCAACCTAAACCCTGAGTAATTGAATTTTCCATGGGCAGAGCCCCCTCCTGCTCTTTGTGTGCCCGAGGGGCTGCGTGCCCGTTGCACCCCGTGCTCGGAGCAGCCCCGCTGTGCCAGGCGTGAGCAATCAGAGCTCCGCGTGCCTCAGCTGCTCCTCCCTGTGTGACTGTCCTGCCAGGCTGTTAATCATCCGCATGTTTTACCAGCAGTGATCTTGCGTTTGCTAACACTTTGCCAATCACAAAACACAGCTCCTGGTCCCGCGGAGCCCCCCTGCGTGCCCGGCAGAGCGGCCGCACGCTGCTGGCTCCCCTCGTGCCAGAGCACACCCCGCATCGCCACATGTCCGCGCTGCTCACACCGTTGCAGGCTTACCGAGGGATGTGATCACACTTATGTGACAGAATCTGTTGTCCGTAAAACAGTATTGGCAATAATTACATTTGTATCCCTTGATTATGTCTCGGTTTCTCCATCAGTTTTCCTCTATAGAAATCTGCCAGTCTGCGTGGATATCAGGAAGGCATCAGCACTTTCCTCTCTGCCGGATTTTCCGCAGTATTCAAAGGTGTATTCAAAATCAACAGCATTGGGCCAACAGACTCTTTTCAGATTCAGATTGCAGCTGTTTAACATCTTCCATGGGCGCAGATTTGTTCTTTGTTCTCCTGGGCTGGTCGCTGCCCTCCGCCCCTCATACCTTGGATGACTTTTAATTGACCAGCTAATGCCTGCTCCCCCATTTCTCATTTGCCAGCTATTGGTTTTTCATTTCTGACTACAGACTCAGAACAAGGAGACATTTTTACTAAAAAATACTTCGCTATTGATTGCAGAGTGGCAGTTATTGACTGCCCGCTGAGCTTCTCACAGAGAAGCGTTAGCTTTCAGTCATATTTTCCTATCTGGGTTTTCTTCTCAATCTCTTTGCTCATAATTCAATTGATTAGAAGCATCAAGTATATATAAAAATAGTCCTGCAGTTAATGGCTTTAATAAACTTCTTTAATAGGTGTATTTAATACCATATTGTGTAAATACCGTAATAATACCATATTGTGTAATACCATTCTGTGTAAATGTAATGCACTTTCATTTTTGTAGAGGTTTGGCTTGGTGCAGAATGACATTCTGATTGCAGGGAGACGTCGGCTGTGTCTGGACACTGGGCACACCTGTCTGTCCATCCGCATACACGTCCTGGGCTGCACCATCCTCTTCTGCTCACACTAAATGCAACCAGGCCACGATTGCTGATCCCTAGGCAACCACACACAGCCTGCTCGCTGATCATTTCCACTTTATTCCTCCTAATAAAGGCCAAAAAAGAGCTGCAGCCTTTGGGGTGTACCCCAGGTGTCCCCATGCTGCTACTGTTGTTCGCTGAGCTGCCGGCCCGCGGTGCAAGGCAGAGGCTGGAGCCAGGATGCGGCCCCTGGAGGGGGAGAGCAGAGCGTGGCGTATCGTAAAGCTGGAAGAGACGGGAGGTGTTGAGAGGGGGTGCAGCACCAGCAGTGAAGGGGTTCGAGGCGTGTAGGAAATTAAAGCAGGGAATTTTACTACAGTTCACCTGGATGAGCACAGCCACAGTCCCTCGAAGCCGGTGCCCCTGCAGGAGCAGGCAGGCTGGGGCCACGCTCTGGCTGCCCCCTGGTTTGCAGAGCCACAAGCGTTAAATGGTTTGGAAACTGGTTCATACAGATGCCAAATGCTTTCTTAAATATGCTTCCACTTGGGTATTTTTTCTTACGGGAATGACTTGTTTTTCCTATGCACAATACCTACTCTTTAACTTCTTTTCTGTGGCTAAGCACAATCTCTGAATCCCAGACAGCAGTCAGAAATCTGGAGGGACAAGGGGATTTCATATTGACTCTAAATAAAAGGATAACTTTTCAAAAAGAAAAAAAAAATCTACAAAAGCAGAAGCAAAAACCCAAGGGTTTCCTAAAGTGGAAGGGAAAGTTTAATTTGCTACCCAGCACCGCCACCGCAGCACCAGAGAATGGTCCGGCTGCGGCTCCGAGAGCTGCGCGGCTCTCGCCCTCCCCCAGCCCCTCCAGTGGCTAAAATGACCTGAAATGCATTTTTTTTCCTTGTAATTGATTAACCTCTAAAAAGGATCTGTTTTCCGGAGAAAATGCTATTTACCAAATAACAAGTGTGCATCATCACTGCATTGATTTTCCAGAGCCTTATCAATAGAAACAGTATTAAGCGGCTCTGGCAGGCTCAGGGTTGGGGAATAACACACTGGATTCACCTTGTTAAGCTCGAACAGCGCCAGCTCTGTGCATGGTGTGCTTGCAAGAGGAGAAAACAAAGAAAACTGAAACAGAGGGAGAGCTGGGCAGTGGCAACACCCCTGGCCTCAGCTTCAGCAGCTGCCTTGCCCAGCCCGACTTTATTCCCTCGGCTCGCTCTGCAGCCTGGGGTGGTCAAATGCAGTTGTGTCACCAAAATGCGGGGATGTTTGAAGATAATTCCTGCATCAGTGCCTGAAAACGTGTTTGCTGCCTCTCAAGGTGGGCCCCCAAATAGCCTTCACAACCCTTTTTATCTCTTTCCACCCGAAATATGCAGTAAATGCACAGGCCTCGGAAATGCAGGGGATTATCAGCTCCCTATTGACAACCTAATGACATGGCTGTAGACATACAAATTATCTTTGCAGTACTCTCGCCACTGAAATGGCCAAAAAATCTGTATTTTAAATGATGATGATGAGCAGTAAATATTCAACCCAGGCTGCTGAATGTTTAGATGCAGAAGCACCCCAGGAATCCATTTACTTCAAACAAAAGGGTTCTACTAGAAGTGCTTTGAAGGAAATAATTTTAAATGTATTTAAGAGAAAAGTAAAAGCAAGCTAAAAAAAGCGATGCCCATTGCCTGGAACACTCTCATCATGAAAATGCATCTTCCTTACACCGTGTGCTTGTGCTGGTCACTTCAGTAAGGCCCCTGACTCGCTTCCTTCATGCTCTTTACACAGTAAATATTGGTTTGAAGTGCACTGGCCCTGTGCAGAGAGCCTTCCGACATCTGGGGGGTGCAGGATGTGGGGTGCAGGGTGCAGGATATGGGATTTGGGGTGCGGGACGTGGGAGCTGCCGCAGCACCCGCAGCCCCACCGCTGCAGGACCCCGGCAGAGCTCGGTGCAGCCGTGCCTCAAGTCGTTGAGATCCAATCTAAATTAAATCCAGCGCTTGTCAAACCCTATGGAGTTACGGCGAGTGGATGGAGCAGCATTCGGCTAGTTGCTGTTAACAGGGTCAGGCTGCAGCTGAACAGACTTGCTCTGCCTTTGGGCAGCTTTACCTCCCAGCTGACCTCAAGAGAGATTTTGGGAGGGCTCCCGCAGGCTCCTACCCTGCCGTCCGCTCACAGGGCTGGGGAGCAACCTTGAATTAATGCTGCAGGACGTGTCGTGTTTTCTCCTGTAGAAAACACCGGCTTGACCGCACTGTGCAGGAGCTCCCTGAGCCTGCTAAAACCTGACAGCGTGGTCCTGGGGGGACAGCGGGGCAGGAGCCTCGCACAGAGCAGGATCCCCACGGGCACCCAAAGGATGGGGCTTCGGCAGAGCTTAATAGAGTTGTGGTGCCTAGATCCTGCTGGATTCTGTCTCTGGGTCCCTCGAGCTTCCCTGAAAATCCCTTCCTCATGTATTTACTTGTGCTTAAATTCTTGCACTCGTGTTGCTGGCAGCATTAGCAAATCCAAAACCTCATGCCTGAAAATCAGGACCCAGGGGTGTGAATCATGGGATGGAGAGCAAAAATCCCCAGGGCTGCGTTTCCCTGCTGTCTTATTTCTGACCCCCTGCTGAGCACACTCTGCTGCGTATGCCTCACATTTTCAAGCATTCTTTCTCAATCAAGAGAGAGAAATATATATATATGTATATTTTGCCAGGGACTGTGATTACTTCTTAGCCATGGAGAGCAAGAAGCAGGACTTTCAGAAAAAATACCACCAGATATGAGAATCATAACAGCAATCACAGCCATAATGCATGGTGGTGGGGTGCAGGAAACTTCCCCTGGCCGTGCTGGTGGGGAAGCAGCTCCTCGCCATGCCCAGCGCCAGCACCCCCGGACACGCACACCTTTAGTGGGTTTCTGTGAACCCCCATCCACAGCCCCAATTCTGCACAGCCGGGCACGGCTCTTCTGCAGGGCTCCGATCTTAGAGCCGCTGCTCTGCCAGGAGAACGATGCAAGGGGAAGTTAAACGTGTGCTGCGTGCTTCCAAGGGAGGGCCTGGGCTTCATCACCCCCTGCCCTTCTGCTCGATCTCCCTCGCCTCTGCAGTGTGCCCGGCGCCGAGCTGAGTCCTGCCTGCACGTGCGGTGCTCCCAGGGAGCAGAGAGGCCTCCTACCTGCTGGCGACGAAGCAGCCAGTAAATAGAATTATAGGGATATTTTAAATGGATTGCTGGGCTGGATGTGGAACTATTCCCCAGTTGTATTCTCTAGATATAAACCGGTGTACCTTCCTTTCCAAAAAACAAGAGCATTTTGTGGTGTTACCTCCATAAGTACCCAAGGAGACCGAGAGCTGTATTTGCACTTTTAAGGATTTGTGATGTAAATGTCTGCCAAAGCAGTGACTCAGAAAGAGGATAAAATCCTGCATGCCCCATCCAGCCAGTCACAAGCACGGTGCCTCCAATCTGGAGTCTCTGCTGCGAGCACATGGAGCAAAGCCTTTTGTGACAGACTTATCATTAGCTCTGCAAGCAGAAAAAAGTCAAAGCAATTGTTTGCTGTGAATTGCCGGCTTGAGCAGTCACACTTCTGTGCTGTCTCTTTCCTTCTCAAGTGAAGTGAAGAAATCCATGCACAGAGAGCTTAAAAATGATCTCTAGGACCAAAAAAAAGGCTGGTGGCTTGGAGCCCGCAGGGAACCTCGCAGGCTCTGCCACAAGAAGGGAGGGAGCTGTTTTTCAGGAAGCCCCAAGCCCTGCTGGATGCGATCAGGAGTGAAGGTGGGGAGACAACGTCTGGGAGCCCGCACACTGCCCGCGGACCGCAGGGCCCCTGGGACTGTCAGCAGAGCTCGGTGATGCTGCACCGTGAGGCACAACCGAGGCTGGAGCACGCCGGCACTGCACCCCTGATGGGATCCCCGGGCACAGGACCCCCCCCCATCCCCTCTTTCTTCACCATCGTTGCAACGAGTGACCGTGGGGACCCTGTGCCCGTCCTGCGTGGGGCTGTGGGGAGGGTGCCCGAGCCTGGTGTTGCCCCCCCCGGCCCTTCCCAGCTCCTTCCCCACCCCGCGAGCTGCTCCAGCATCCCTGCAGCGCCAGGAGGCGTGGAGGGGGCTCTGGGGCCGGCTGCTGTGACCTGCCTGACGGCGCAGCTCCGTAATTACTCCCTGAAATACCCGCCGCAAGCCAAAAACTTTGTGCTAGGACTGAAGGAGACCTCAGCCTAATGAGCCTGTCCCCGTATGTCAGCAGTAATTAATCTGCATCGCCCTGCAGTTTCCTACCTCCTCCTAACAGGCTGAAATGCTATCCTCTGGTTATAATTGCAAATTATGGCTAAAATTTTTACATGCCTGCGATTTGGGAAGCTCGATGCTACAGCCCATTCTCCCCTGGGTACTCGCGGGGCGGTTGCTGGGACGGTTCCAGCCCCGTTTTCACTTCTGGCCCTCTTGCAGCTGACATCTGTCCTCACTGCCCTCCTCTCCTCCCTCACCCCCCGTTCTTCCCTTTCTCCCACCTGCAGCCTGCTCTTCTCCTTGCCTTCCCTTGCCCTCTGTCTCTTCTCCCTGGCTCAGCAGGGAGCTCACCCTGCAGGAGCGTGGTGGCAGATGCAGGTCCCTCGTGGCACGCGGAGCCGTGCCAGCAGCCCTTCCCCATCAGCTGCCGCTGCTAGAGGTGGTCTCGGGACATAGAGACCTAACAAAGGGACCCCACACCTGCTTGTGGGGCCACCAGCACACGGCAGGCAGCGACTTGGTGCAATCGGTCGCCTGCCTGGGGATGATGTATTCCCCAGCCAGCACTTGGGAGAAGGACCAGACAGCCATTGCTGCCCCGTGTGTCAAATATAATTCGTTCCAAGCTTAATTCACCTTGCCTGTAAGTCACTGTTAGAGCATTTTCTCAGTTGCAGCTCGGGCAGACACCGTGTTTTTGCACAAAGATGCATTTTGAGGAGGTTGGGAACAGAGAGCGCCCTTTGCCAGCCGCTGGCAGCCCCCAGCCCCATCGCAGGGCTGAGCCCAGGCTGGGGGACATCGGCTGTGCCCAAATGAGTACAGCTTGCTGGCCCAAACCTGCCGGAGGAGGCAGTGTGGTTGCTGGCCCCCTTTTTTTCCCCCGTTGGTGTTCAGCTGAGGACAGAGACATGCAGGCACGTGCTGAGGGGCTCCCATGCTCCGCACAGACCAGCCGGCAGCACAACGCTCCCTGGCTGCAGCCCATGTGCAGTCCTAGAGCACTGGCCTGGAGCCAGGGATGGGCCCCTTGTTGGTTACTGCAGTGTTTATAACTGCTCCTTTTTCTAGAAAAATACTGTAAAATCGTACAAGGACTATTCCAGTATTTATTCCAGATTCAGGCCAGGTCAGCTTAAGGGGACTCGGAGGTGAGAGTGGGCTGGCTGCAGTAAATGCAGGGGCAGGAGCCTCTTTCTGGAGGACGTGAAGTCTTCCTTTCCAAAACTGTTTGTCAACAAGAAGTCATTAAGGGCTAGCAGAGATTCTGGTCTTTGGTTTCTGTCCCTTCTCAGTGTACAGACACTGAGAGCGAGTGTGAGTCGATGCCTGCTTCGCGCTGCAGACAGCCTGGGAGAACAGGCCAGGGACTGTGAATTCAGCTGATTTGGAAGTATAATGACAGCGATGACGGTACTGTTGGCTATTTAAATGATGAGCAAACCCTGTGAGCTGGGCCACGTCTGGACATGGCACTGGGTTCACATTGGAGCTCAGATAACAAGGACCATTGCCTTTCTGTAATTTCAGGTGGGGGTGCCTGCTGAAAAGCAAAGCAAAGCTGACAGCCTCATTTCTCAGCTCCAGATGAAGAAAATGCTGAAGGTATCTAAACAGAACAGGTTGCAGTTAAACAAGAAATGCCAGCGAAAGCTGAGGTCTGTGTTTTGGTCATCCGAAGCCCAAGAAGCAGCTTTTACTGCCAAACACTGGCGTACCTTAAGACGAGCAGTTGTCGGCAGAGGCTGTGCCAAGCTGGTTGTTATTACGGGTGATAAATACGATGCGTGACATTTTCTACTGAAATACCTGAGACAGGAAAAAAGTAAGGCAGGGCTTTGAATTTAAGGCAGTTTTGGGGTCTTTGGCTTTGGTACCATTCAGTAGTCGGACAGCTGAGCACTTCTGCCCCTGCGGGGAGTTCTGCTCCTGCCCTCTGAGCAGCGAAGGCAGCCACGCTGTCTCCTCCCCTGGGCTTTAAGGCCGAGCTCTCAGTGAAATCTTACTGACCAGAAAACAAACGCATCTCAGATTTTACTTTAAATATCCATTTGGAAATCTGCCTTTTGGATTTTTGAGCTCAAAAGTGCAAGTCACCGGGAATCCAAGCATGGAGAATGGGTAGGATTTACTGTGTTAATTATTAAAAAGGGGGGGAAAAAAAAAATGACAGTACTCATTCGAACTGCATTCTTGTCGATCAAAGCTGGGGAACAGAGAGCATCGTTATAAAGGCATCTCCCAGTCCCTGATATGCTCTGCGGAAACCTTTTGGGTAGGCTGAGGGAGAGCAGCAAGGCTCCCCTCAGGTGTCTGTCGCCAGCGCTGCTCCCTGTTCTGAGACGAGTCCGAGGGGGACGAACGCGGCCAGCAGGCTCCTGCTCGCCTCAGCGGCGAGCTCTAAAAAAACAGTCGAAAACTGGAATCTCAGCAAAAACCGTTCATTTGGTTGAGGAACAAAGTTACCAGCCGAGCTGTGGCATGGGTGAGAGGCTCCCTGACAAAGCCGTGGCTGCTGTGGCATGAATGCTGCTCTTCATTAAGCCGCTCAGCTGGCGCAGAGGCTTCTGTTCTTTATGAAAGCAGCACCTGCTAATGCTGAGGATCCCATTCTTCATTAACAGTTCAGCTGGTTCAGAGGGGGAGCTCTGAGGCAGATGAACAATTTATGCAGAGTGGGATACATGACAAAGTAGCAGCTACTTTAGTGAATACAAGCATCTTTGTAAAAGTGCCCAGATGGTTCAGGAGCAGTCCCATTCTCTGTGAAAAGCGCCGTTGTTGCTCTGGGCTCTGCATCACGCCTCCCAACAACACGCTGGGCACAGCTCACCTTCCCGGGGGGCTGCAGAGCTCGGGGTCCCGACACACAGCCCATGGAGGCCAAGCCTCCGGGTTTGCCTGGAGTTCTTCCAGCAGAATAAATTCCTCTCCATGATGCTGCCCAGTCTCTGTCTCACTGCTGCAGTACGACCGCCTGCAATGTCTTGTTCCCACTCTGCCGTTCACGTCAGTTGGACATTTGGAGTAATTGCCTCCAGGATACTAAGGTAACCCAGCCTGGTCCTCTCTGTGGTCCCTCCCAGAGCATGCAGGGCTGTGTGCAGCCTGGCGGGCAGAGCTGGTGAGGTCGGATGGGCTGGGAGCAGCGAGGCTGGCCTGGAAAGACTTCCCCTGCCCCCTGAGTGGGGACAGCACGGCCCCAGAGCGCAGGGTCCTGCCCTATGTGCCGCAGCGGTGCTGGGTCAGTGGCTCCCCTCCTCAACGCTGTGGCTTTGTGAGCCATCTCTGTGGCTGGGAAGGCAGAAGTGGAGCTGTTGGGGGACGAGGCAGGACAGCTGCATGGTTGGAGCTTAAGGCTGGGGCACACGGAGAAGGGACAGGAGCTGCACTGCAGCCTGCGAATGCAGCTGGAGGGGAAGAAGCTCTGGGCACAGCTGAGCTGAGTCGGGATGGTGCAGCTGGATGGGATCTGTGCTGGGCTGGACCAGCAGCTTAGCACAGCCCCGTGTTATGGCCTGTTCAAGGTGGGCGTTTGTCAGCTCGTGCAGAGCCGGGTGGTGGTGGGAGTGCTGCCAAACCCTCTGCTGGGAGCCGTGCTCTGTGCAGGGGTGGCCGTGGTGCGAGAGTGATGCCCATCCAAGGGATGGATAAGGGGAGATCTGCCGAGCCACTTGCTGCCACCATGAATTTCACTTCTCCAGAGCAGCACCAAACGCACCGGAATGAACGCTGATCACTTTTAGAGTCCATTTTACCCAACAGCCACAGGCAGAGAAGTTTTCTTCTAGAGGGAATGAACACGGGGGGAGCACTGTGCGCCCTGGGGACTATCAGTTCAGTCTGCAAACCGCTCTGCTCAGAGGGCCGGCAGCTGCCCCCCCCGTGCAATGTCCCCTCCTCGCCCAAACCTCTTCCCAGCAGCAGAGCAGAGCACAGGCAGTGCCCTGCAGGACCCTGCTTATTCACCCACTGTCCCCAGGGACGCAGCTTCTTCTCCCCCACGGGACGGGGGAGGCCGCCCCCCCACTTTTCCCCCCCCCGGCCGGGCCCAGGCCGAGGTGAGCCGGGCTACGGGGAGCGGGACGGGGGCCGCTGTGCACAAGCGGTGGGGCCAGCGAGAGAGTGGGGGGCTTCTTTTTGGTGGGGGGAGCGGGCGGTGAGCGGGGGCTGCCCACCCCCTCGGGGCACACGGCAGAGCTTCAACGCCTCGCCGGGCGCCCCCTGCCCCCGCTACGGGGCCAGGCGCTGGCTCCATCCCGGTGTCCGCGGGGCGCCCCCTCCCACCCGTGCCGCTGCGCCCCCGCGGAGCCCCCACCCGCGCGGGGCTGCCCGGGGGAGGTGGCGGATCCGCGCCGCCCCTGCCGCATTGGTTTGCGGCGGAGCCCGTCACAGCCGCGGCGCCGAGATTGGCCCCCGCAGCCGGCGCCCCCCCCGGGCCGGCCTCCACCCCGCCCGCCGTGCGCCGAGCGCCGCGGCCCGGGCACGGGCACCGCGCTTTGCTCCGCTCCGCACCGCTCCGCACCGCTCCGCCCGCAGCGGAGGCAGGGCCGGCCGGGCCGGGCCGGGCCGAACCGAGCCGAACCGGGCGGGGGGGACGCGCCCGCAGCACCGCACAGCACCGCGCAGCACCGAGCAGCTCCGCGCCGGCTGCGGGGATGTGAGCGGAGGCTCCGCCGGCAGCGCCGCCGCTCCGCGCCCGCTGCGCGCCCGGGAAGATGCTGAGCAGGTGGATGAGTGGCAGCAGCAGGAACCTGGACCGCGAGTACAACTGCACCGTGCGGCTGCTGGACGACAGCGAGTACACCTGCACCATCCAGGTCAGAGCAGCCGCCGGCGGCGCGTCCCGGCCGGGCGAGGGGGCAGCGGGGGCGCGGGGCCGGGGCAGCTCCGAGCCGGGCGGGCCGGGGGAGCGGTGCTCCCGCCGCCGCCGCACGGAGCCGGCAGACAAAAGGCGCCCGGTCCTGCCCCGCCGCCGCGAACAAAGGCGGAGCGGCGGCGGCTCCGGCGCCGCGCGGACCCCCCCAGCCTCTCCCCCCATCCCCAGCTCCCGTGGCTCCCGGAGCGGCCGGAGCATCCCATCCCATCGCATCCCATCCCACCGCTTCACCTCGGGGCAGAGCTCGGTGTCTCGGAGCAGGGGGAGCCGAGCCCGAGCCCCGCCGAGCCGGGGCAGCCCTGCGCGGCCACTCGGGGGCCGGGGGAGGTTCGGGGGGGGCTCGACCGTGCCCCGCGGAGCGAGGCGCTGCTCGTCCCCCGCTGCCGGCCGCGTGTCGCGGGGAGCAGTTGGATACGAAGGGAAGCCCGGGGGCGGCTGCCGTGCCGTGCCGAGCCGTGCCCAGCCTGCCCGCCCCGCCGTGCCCCGTTCCGCTTCCCGAGCGGAGCCCCGGGCCGGGCCGGGCGCTGCCCGCGGTGGGTCCGGGCTGCGGCAGGGGGCGGCCGGCGGGCAGGGACCCGGAGCGGGGGAACCCGGCTGCGGCGCCCTCGCTTTGCGCTTCTGCCGTGGCGGCGGGGGCGGCGGGGAGCCGGCCGGGGGCGGCTGGCACGGCGGAGCCCTGTGCGCCGGAGCACCCGCGGCTGTTCCCTGCTGGCATCGGCTGGCTCCGCTCCAGTCCGTAGGCAATGGAAAATTCGGGGCAGAGTTTTTGAGTAAAGGTGACTCAACGTGTAAATAGCGGCAACTCCCACCTGCCGGTTCGGGTTGTGGATCCTCCCGAGTTCCCCGCTGTCCTGCGACTCCGAGGAGGAGGGAGCACCTTTTAGTTTGCGGGCAGAAGCGTGCTTTAAATGGCAGAGAATGGTGAGGGAGGAATGCTGCAGGCTATGGGAGGCACGGTCGGCATTGCTTTAATCGTCTAAAACGGGTAAATATGGTGTTTTGTGCAAAGAGCAGCCGAAAAACGCTGAAGCCGCTCGCTCCTCACTCACCTCCCCCACCTAGATCGTAAAGTGTGACCCGTAAACAGCTGGGGTGGCAGCCGGCTTGTTTGGCACAAGCAAACTCATTTATCTCTCCGAGGTTGCTTTTGATAAAAATGAAATGGAAAAAATTAGTTTGGGAGAGAAAACCTAGGCAATGCAGTTTAGAAAAATCTGGATTTTCTGTCCTTAATTTCATTTAACAAGGTGTCTTTATTTTGCGTGCTTTTTTTATTATTATTTTTTTGAGGAAACAGTACTTGATCACGTATTTCAGTGGGCTATTTCATGTTTAGCATAGTAAATAGCGACTCCTCGTATTTAGTATGGATGACCTAAGGTATGCAGACTTAGCTGTGTTACCCTCACAATCAAGGTTACCATAGTTAAATATTTGTTTCCTATGGCTTTCATGCTGCCTCATAAGCAAAGTATTTATAGTCCATGCAAAATTAAAGCACGCATAGTAGGAATGTCTAATGTGAGAAAAACCGTCAACGGAGAGGCGGGGAACAGTGAATGAGTTTTGAAGGTCATTCCCTCACGAGTGCAGATATTTCATGTCTTGCTGAGATCCGTAGTGTTTCCTCATCCAGGCTGTTTCTACGCCTGTTGTTTCTAATTTATACATTTCTATTTTTACTTAAATATGGAGAAACCGTCCAAAGCGTAAGTCATTGTTTTCGACTGCAGTGCTGCTGATCGCAGCGCACATCTGGGGGGAGAAGCTGCTCGGGGGAAGTTTGTGCCGTGCGTGTGTGCGGCTGTGCCCGTGTGCGTGTGTCGCTGGTGCCAGCAGCGCGAGGATGTGCGTGCGCGCTGTGCCCTCCTGAGCCGCGGCCAGCCTGACGTGTTGTCTGGCTTCCACATGGCTGTGAAAAGAAGAAACACTCAGAGGCCGATCTGACTGTAAGAGGTCTTATTTATGTGTCAGATAATAGCGCTGGTTAAACCTGTCAACAGAATTAACCTCTGGCTGTGCTTGACAAAAGGCGTGTGAATAGGGCTTCTGTGCTGCTGGATCATAACTTTGAATATTCTCTTTCTAAATAAAGCCTTTTTTATTCGATTATCCAAAGTATACTTTGGTAACATTCCCTTGTTAAACAAGCAGTTCATCAGCTGAGCTTGGACGAGTCCTTCATCTCTTTTGTCCTAATTTTCACTCCCAAACACCCAACGGAGCAGGCGGAGGAGCCTCGAAAGCGCTTCCCGCATCCGTCCCGCTCGGGGACGGCTCGGAGACTGTGCTGTTGGTACAGGGCTGTTGGAGGCATGGGGTGTTTGCAGTGAGTCTGGACCTCCATAAATATATTTGTCTTTATATATGTGTATATTTTCCCATATATTCTAGTAGTTTGCCCCTCTGGGGAGCAGGAGGATGTGGCCCTGGCTGTGCCGTGCCGTGGGGATGGGGTCGTGGCTGCCTGCGAGCAGGGACCTGGGGCTTCCAGCAGCGGTCTGGAAGAAGACGAAGACATCACCCTGTCTGGACTCAGAGAATCCTGTATTTTGGTAACATTACGTGCCCCTGAGGTGCTTTAGAAGCAGTGGAGCTGATGGTCTGTGACATGGGGCTTGCCGGAGGTGGGAATGCCGCGGTGCCCGCCAGTGCTGCCCCTCGCCGTGGGGCTGTTGCTGCTCGTGGTGGGCACTGGGACTGTGCTCCCGGGGGGTCCCTGCTCCCCATCCCAGGGCTGGCAGAGGTGGGCAGCCCTTGCTGATGGCTGTTGGCTCGGCTCGGCAGCGTGCTGTGGTCCAGCACCGTAGCTGCCGTGTGCTCTCCGCACTGCGTCCCACGGCTGCGGGCACGAACAGCGCGCGGCTTGCCAGGGCGGGCTGACAACAGTCGGCATAAAGCGTGCATTGAAGACAGCAAGAAATGCTCTTGAGCTGCGGCCTCTGTGTGACTGAGCTGCTTGTCTGAGGAAATGTTTTAAATTCTTCGCTGTGGTGTCAGTCGTGGTATAAAGGGCTTGAAATAATTAACGATTTGCCATTGCTTGATGCAGCAAGTATTTTCCTCAAAAGACACTGGCATTTTGTTTCAAAACTCGCTCGTACTATGAGAACGTGGAGAAGTGAGAAAATAGATTAAAAACTGAGGTTTCCTGGATTCAATTTCTTACGTAGGACTGGAAATACAAGAAAAAGAGCACTTGGCAATGTGCTTGGGCAAAACCCATGTTTTCCACATGACGCACAAAGTTCATTAGAAGATCTGTCAGGGTCATTAATAACAGGCAGTCAACACGAGAGAAGCCGCAACTTTTTGCAGCACTAGCTACTGTGAAGGTTATTTGCTCATTATCTTTTCATCTTCCCATAGTTTCCAATTGCCTTTGCTGGGAAATAGGTTAGCGGAGCGCTGCGTGCGCAGTGGGGCCTCTTGTCAGAAGCCCGAAGCAGGTGATGCGTTCGGTGTCTGAGGTTTCCTCCCTCTGCTGAGAGCCGTGGAAGCCACAAGGCTTCGTAGTGAGACGCTTGTGTCAGCTCCTGGTGCCTTTCTTCTTGTGCGTGGAGACGTTTGCCTCTCCTTGTCCCAAGGCCTGGCTGTGGCACTGGAGTCGGTGCTGTGCACAGAGCCAGGGGAGGCAGCAACGCTCCCTGAGCACTGCACGGTCTCGGGGCATCATAAGGGCAGTGGTGGTGGGCGAGGAAAAATCCTGGGAAGTCTCTGGTGAAGTTTCCTGGGCCTCAGAGGATGCAGGATAGCACCGCTCCTACCCCATGGGTGCCGGCGGGGGTGGCAGCCACAGCGCCGGGTTGCTTTTGCCAGTTTGCAGTTGACTCCATCAGAAGTCATGTTTTTATTTATAACGTTGGAAATGTTTTGGGGACAAACCTACCAATCTCGCTCAGCTAAATCTCTGCAGAACGGCACGCTGTCTGCACAGCATCCGTCGTTCCCTGCTCAAACGTTTAAATACATATGGCTCGTGGGCTCCGAAAAAAGGAGAGCCGCCTGAAACGCACAAGTTTGGAGACAAAGTAACAGTCAAAACTGAGGGTTTCTTGGGTCTCATCTCCTTTTTCCTTTAAAATTCATCTCCAATTTTAAATACAAGAGATACAAAAGGCAACTGATGTAAACATCCGCTAAACATCCGCTGGAAAACTAGTGACATATTTGCTCACATTTTAATGGGAGGCAGAAACAGAAGTTGTTATGGAGACCTGTTGAAAATATTTCTAGGGCTGCTATTTCTTCACCAGCTGAAATGTCTGTTTTCTGTTAACTTTTCATTCTTGTTCTACAACGTTACCTGCTGTGAAACTGCCAGCTATCCCCCTTCGGAGGAGCCAGTTTTCCAGAAAGAATTGCTTTGGTTATCACTTTTCCCACATAAGATCCTGAAGACAGATATATCTATATGTACACGCTAGGTGATGCCACTGTAGAGAAATATGTACCTACAGCATCATGAAAGAAGAAATTTTCTGCTTCTGTCATGTAAAAATTAGGTAATACGCAGTAGGAGGCAGCTTTTGAGCTGTCTGGGGAATACTGGAAGTGCCTTGAACAGCCCACTTATTTTTAATTTTTGACTCACTCTTCAGGAGCTCAAAGCGATCGCGTGGACAGGGCCGACGTCTGTGGCTGCGCTGGGGCAGAGCCGCCCCCTCCCACGGAGACCCCCACGTGCCTCGATCGCCCTGCGCCGGACCAGGGGCACCGAGAGAAGCTCTGAAGCCACCACTTCGTAGTCTCGAAGCAGCAGCGGCAGCGTGGCACTGCTGCCACTGCCCACGAGTGGCAGCTCCTTACTGAGGAAGGCTGGGGAGCGAGCAGGGGTTTGGCGCTTGAGGGTGCCGTGTTTTATTTGCTACCGATTCTGCCGAGAATGGACAATGCCTTGTTAATGCAAAGGTCAGAAGTTGGTGCTGTTATAGAAATACCTGAACTGTGCTGTCATCAGCCATTTGGTCGTGGTCAAAAGAAAAACCAACATTATTGCTGAGTTACAAAAAGCTTTGGAGTTGTTTCTGCAAATAAGAAGGTTTCAGGTCAAATTCTTTTCTTTGAAAATTTTCCAGAGCAAATTATCACAGCAGTATGAAAGCAATTTCATATTGAATATCTGGAGTTGCCTGCGAGGCTGATGAATCCACAGCAAGTGTCTGCAGAGACCGAGGCTCTTGCATTGCAAACAAGGCAAGGGGACGTCGTCAGCGCATGTGTGTGCGTGGACCTGCGTTGGTCCTGCCCAGGATGGGGGCTGGTTTCAAGGGAAGGGGCTACCCCCCCTCTCGTGGTGGGATTCTCGCTTATTGGGTTGGCTTTTGTTCATCATAGCCTCTTAGGAAGGTCAGAACTCGGGAATGCACCCTAATTTGTTCTCACCTCAGACACCTCTTGCGGATTTCCCCCTTGTGCTCTCAGCGGCGTTACAGCTGATGTGGCTCTTTGTGACTTTTTCTGTGACTACCAAAATCTACATGGTGCCTGCATCGTCCCAGGAGACCTCTGCTTGTGCCTCTTCATGGCGGCAGAGCTCTGGCTATTGCCTGCACGAGCACAAAGGGGAAAGGCAAAAGCTGGCTTAATTCAGGACAGAAGGGAATTAGTACTTTGAATATTCACTGGAGCTTTCACCTCGGTGAAATGTCTCAACCAGCCCTAGATCTTGCACTAACCACTGCTAGCTTGTGCAGCCTGGCTTCGTTATATTCCTTATAGGAATGGATAAGCAGTTACCGAGCAAATTGCTGTTGGGAATGGGGCTGGAGCAAAGGTTTCTTTGCTCAGAGCCCCAGGACAAAGCAGGACAGGTGAAAGAAGTAGGGTGTGTTTTAAATGAGAAACCTTTGCATGCGCAAGTAAGGGCATCAAAATTCGGGTTACGTGGTCTGTATTTGTGCAGAAACTCGGGGTCCTTCTGGGCAGGGGATGTGGGACAGGTTTTCCTCTGGAGGTAACCTGCCAGCCCACGGATGCTCTGTGGCAGCGGGGGCAGCGTGCTGGGGACGTTCCCAGAGTTGTGCCCAGGTGAGGAAGAGGAAGAGGAGCATGAAGGCAGCGGCCACGTTGCTGTGAGGCAGGGATGCACGAGCTCCTTGTCGTCCTGCTGCACAAACCAGTGCCAAGGAGCCATGCCCAGACGGGCAGGCAAGTGCCTACCTGAGCGCCTTAAATGAAAACCTGCTTTTAAGCTTCGCACTCAAATCCTGTGTGTCTCCACCTGCTGCCATCACGAGCAGCCTCCTATTAAGACAGGTCTGTCTCTTATTTTTTATTGTCTGGGACGTTGGCACAAGGAGTTCTCGCAGTTGAAGGCAGATATTGAATATTCATTACGGTGCTTCCGTTCCTGGACAAGAGCAAAAGCCTTCTTCTGCATTCGGCAGCAGCAGCGACTGGGAAGCAGAACAAAGCGGCGCCGGTTTGTGGGCGCACGGAGGTTGTGTGATCTTCCTGTCCTGTGGCCCTGTGGCGTGGTTTTGCGATGATTGGATTTTCCAGTTCTCTGTTGGGTGAGATGCACCAGGCTGTGGCTTTTTCTCAGGCGACCTGTGGGATTTGGGGCTGGCTGGGCATTTTTCCTGCGCACGGTGCAGGGCTTTTCATGTTAGTTGTATAATTACGGCCAAGGCCAAACTGAGAATCTGCAAAAAATACCTGGCCTTTGGTGTCTGATTCTTCTCTGAAAAGAAGAGAATGAAGTTCTGTGAACCACGCTTCAAGCTGGCTGTGGAGAATTGCTCTTTTTTCTAAGCAAAGATAGGATTTTTGTAACTGCCAGTGGAATGAACTCGCGTAGTCCTGGGAACAGCGAGGCTCTTTGTTCCTCCCGCATCATCGTTTTTAAAGATGCAGACCATGCTTTGCCCTTAATTACACTTTGGCAATTACAGTCTGTGTAAATTACCTTCACTGGTATCCATTGCCTTCACTTGCAGAAGGGACTCGGCAGCTGACATTTCGCAAGGAATGTGGTTCATTCTCCGTGCACACACACGGCACGATGCCATTGTGCTTCCTCGCCCTTGTTATCTGCAGAGAGGCAGCCGGGATAAAATTCAGCAAAATCTTATTTTACTCAATAAAGTCAGCAGCTGTCTCTCCAGGTACACATCAGGAGTTGTGCTATTGAGCAAGATGGGGACATTTTTACATAATCAGGCTTTAGAGCAGAGTCGTGTTTTAAGCCACGGGATCTTTTTGCTGCCCCAAGGACCAACTTTTTGTATCCTCCACTGTCTGTCCGAAAACAGAGGGCTCCGCTCTACCGAGCCGCTCAGTCCCTTTGGTCCTGGCCAGGAAAATGGCAATAACGCTGGGGAAGATAGAAACTGCTCTTCTGAGGGTGAGGGAGCAGAGCGAGGAGTCCGTCTGTGCGCTGTGGGATGCGCGCTAGGCGGTGGCAGCGCGGTGTTTCCGTGTGCCACTCCGGGGGGACAGCGCGTGTTGGAGCCTGACCCGGGCAGGAGGAGGAGAAGGAGCAGAAAATGCTCTCCAAAGACGTGAGAGCCTCACAGGGCCCTGCCAGAGGGGCGAGTGAGCTCAGTCTGCCTTGAAACAAGGGTGAGGACAGGCCTCTGTAATTTTAACACCTTTTCTTTAAATTTCTGAGCTGGGAGCGCGGGGGCTTTTTGCTACCTGCACACCTTGGCTCTCGCTGAGACCATTTTTTTTCCATGAAAGAGCCAGGTTCCTGCACCGACCGAGCATCTCATTGGAAATTCAAGGTTGGCACGTATTTTAATCTCTCATATATGGCAGAAAAGAATTTCATCGCTGGGCCCCTGAGAGCAGGGAGGAACCTTAGGATGCCTTGGGGTGCTGAGGGAAGGAGCACACTAACGTGGCCGGTGCTCACCAGGTGCCTGTGCCTCACCAGACACAAGAGGCACTTTTATAAATGATAATTAACAAAAGCTTTGTGGCGTTGTGTTTTTTGAGTCCAGAGAGAGCTCAGCTACTTAATATTGGATGTCAAAATTTGATCAATGCTGCAGCTGGAAATAGAAAACTTTGGCTGCATAATGTCTGTTACCAAAGACTTTAATTATAGTGGCATATCTGTCATATTGATGAGGGCTTTCTATTTTTCAGAGGGTTTATAACGGGGCTGTTTCAAATCAGATTGGCTTTTAGCTTGGCACATAAGCTGTGATCCCAAAGGAAATATCCATCTTGCTGCCTATATGAAATTTTTCTTTAATAAAAAATTACGGAAATTGATTAAGCTCTTCTGGAGCTAGAGAGAGACGTTAGGAATATATGGATTGGGCAGTTCAGAGGGGTACTAACTATACACTATCTATCTACTTAACTCATACAACGGACAGTGTATTGGGACTGAAAAAAAGAGCCAGAATCCAATATAGTTATGTTTGAAAAATAGGTAATAAACATGCTGAGCAGGTACTTCTCATGAATCAATTTAATTCTCATTAACATTGCACTATAGAGCATGCTGACTAATATTTCTGGCCTGCAAACAACAATGGATTTCCAAAGGAAATGTGTAATGAGAACAGAATGTCTCTGGGACCTGAAATTCGGGAGCTCCTGGGGCTGTTGGAGTGGAGCAGAGAAGCTGCAAGGGCAGCAGAAGGCGCAGCGAGGGCTGGGGCTGCAGCAGGCTGGGGGGGCAGAGGCAGTGCCCGTGCTGTGCTGCCCTCCCCAGCCCATCCACCTCCCTCCGTACTGGGACAGCTCGGAAAATCTGCCCTAACCCCAGTGCCATCCGGGATGGCTGTTCCGAGAGAGCCCTGTCGCGGGCTCAGCTCCTGCCGTTTGCAGGGTGCCCTCAGGCTTCCCCAGAAAGTACCTCCAGACCCGATTTCCTGCCTAAATCATTGCATTGCTGGGCTGTTCCTCAACATTTAGGTTCTTCTCCCGACCCAGGATGGATTTTCCTTTTGGTCTGTTCCAGGTCCTAGTTAGTACTGTCCTTTCCTTTGTCCAGCTGCGTTACCACTTGCATGCTTACAGTTTTGTGCCGTTCCTATTTGTGGGTTGGTACCAAACCCCAAGACCTACTGGGGAGAGATTCCCCAGCCTGTCCCCGCACGTGGGATCGGCTCCCTGAGCCCACTGGGGCTTTCACTGGTCGCGACTTCTGCTTGCAGATGACAGATTTCTTCATCTGGGGCTTAAGAATGAAACAGAGGGTCCTTGGGGCAGCTGCCACTTTGAGGGGATTAGCAGTGACTGACAGCCTTCCTTCTGGATTTCCTGGCTTCCCGAGGCTTAAGTTGGAGCTTTCGTGTCGCCTGAGCAGTGCTTTGATTTTATTTGGATGCTGTGTCCCCCAGCCTAGCGTCTGGGTTTGTTACAGACATAAATAAGGTGCTAATGCAATATTAATCCCAGTGTTGTGTGCCTGAAATAACGGTGACAGTGATCTCTCTCTGCCCTCATGGGATGCCTTCCATCATCTACACTGACCACTTGGGCACGTCCCACGGAATTAAAAATGCAATCAGCAGGGCCTGGAGCACAGCAGGGAGCTTGGAGGCTTTCCTTAGCAAACCCCAGTGCCAGCGAGCGGAGAGCGTTCCTGCTGCTGTAGGGCTTTTTAATTAACACGTGGCATTTTGTTATGAGGATGTCAGTGAGCTTAACGCCTGACCCAGTTTAAGCTGATTTGGCTTTAAAGTTTTTCTTGGGGACCCGGTGCTGCCTGGTGCCGTGCTTGGGCCTCTGGGCTGGCCAGGCAGCGGGGACGGCTCGGTGCACGAGGCCGGCGCTGCTTTTGCAGGGCAGCGAGGCAGGGGAAGGCAGAGCAGCACCGCGGGGCTCGTTGCGTGTCCCAGCATGGGACGTGGGACGTGTCAAGGCCATTTGTCACACGGGGCTGCACCCCTGGCTCCCCAGCATGGTCCCGGGGGGGCAGCTCCAGCAGCCCGGTGCTCCCAGCTCCTCCACCCTTCGTAACCCGGGACTGTGCCACCGCCAGAAACATCATTCAGTGCCTGAAGGCTGAGCATGATTCTGAGGATGAGACAATCCCTCCTGGGGCTGAACTGCGGCCAGAAGTGCAAAACGTGCCGTGCCCAGTGGTTGCCCCACGTGGGATGGCTGCAGAGGGGGCAGCGGCGCTGCAGCCCCGTTGGCATCAGTGACAGCGCGGGGACAGCTGGGGCCTGGGGCAGGGTTTGCCCTCGGGGGCCTCGCTGCAGGAGCGCTCATCGCAGCAATACAACTCCGTTACGTTACCGCATCGCTGGGCAAAGAGGGGGCAGGCGAGGGCTTTGCCACAGGAGTGCATTAGTAACTGATCGCGTAAGCAATTAAGCCTTGCGCACTCAAGACAGAATTCCCAAATCCCCCTGGCTCCGTGCTCGCCCCCCGGCAGCGAGCAGGCAGGGATGTGTTCTCAGAGCCTAACGCGTGTGCTGCGAGCTCGCAGCGAGCCCTTGCAGCCGGAGCAGCGGTGCTGGGGCTGGAGGAGCCCGGCTGGAGAGGCTCCAGCTATGGGGTGGCAGCTCAAGGAGCAGCGAGAAGGTGGCCCTGGTCCTCTGCAGGCCTCTGGTGCTCCTTGTGAGGGTGTCACCGGTGGGTTACGTGGTTTTGGGGGACCCAGGTGCCACACTGCCTGGGTGTGGATGCCAGCTGCCCTCTGCCAGGCCACCCCCTTCCCTCCATGGCTTCTGTCTGTTGCAGCTCATTGAGCTCTCCTGGACTTGAACTTGGATTCCCCAGGGTGGATGCGAATGCTGCACCCCAAGTCCAGAAACCGGGCTGCTCCTCCCAGCACCCCGGTGCCGTGACCCCGAGCTTCCCCCAGTGCCCCGGTGCTGGCGCTCCCTCTCTGAGCCACTTCCAGTGCTAGGTGTCAGCTGAAATCACAGGCTGGTCTTTTAAACAGTCAACACGAGGTTTCCCTTCCCGCTTTGTTGTGTGCCTGCTCTTCCCATACCTGTAGCAGCACATCCTGAGGCACGGCCTCAGAGCAGTGAGAGCGGCCGGGGAGCAGAGCCTGCCCCTGTCCTGTGCTCCCTGCGGCTTCCACAGGAAGGGAAAAAAAAGCAAAAAGCAGCCCGCGGTGGCATCCACGTTGGCTGCTGCATGGGGCTGGGGAGACCGTAAATCAGCCTGACGGCTGTGACTGCGCGCTGACCCCACAGACACTGCCCGATTGTTGGTTTGGTTTTGTTCCACGGGTTTCTAAGGAGAGGGGGAAAAAGGCAGCGGCGCGGAGCTGCTGGGGGCCGGGGGCTGCCATGGGAACGCGGCAACGTGGCTGGTGGGGCGCAGGCACAGCCCGGGAGATGCCCTCGGCCCCGCTGCCGCTGGTGGGGTCGTGGTGCCGGGGGCTTGCCCACACCCCACAGGGGTCAGGGCCCCCAATGGATGGGATCTTGTTCTCTTTGACTGTTATTTATTTCCTCTGTACCACCTGCGAGTGCGTCTGGGTGGGACACGGAGGCGCTGAGCCCCAGGGTGTCCCCGCCTGTGGGCAGTTTCGCAGGGGCCGGTCAGGAGCCGTGATCCTGCCCTGCTGGCGCTGGTGCCGACGGGGGCAGCGAAGCGCTGGAGGGGCACAAACACTTCCATGAATCTTCTTGAAAGGGTTGCTTGGGTTTAAAGCACCATTTAGGCAAGTAAGTTGCACTGAAATAGCGTTTCTTTAATTAATGCAGTCAGATTAACCGGTATGGCAGATAAACTTCTCCTTAAATTACCCATTACTTGAAACTTGATTGTCCTGGCATAGTTAGGTTTTTAAAACACTTCCAGCAGCGCAGCAGCAGCCATTCTGCCCCGACAGTGAGCGCGGGGAAAGGCGACAGTGCCGGTGCTGGGTGCTGCGCCCCTGGGCAGAGCCTGGCAGGGAGGGGAGCAGGACCCCCGGCTGGCAGGGCAGGGGGCGGGCGCCCACCTGCAGCATCCAGCACCCGAAGGTCCTGCGCTGAATTGCGGATACCTGCCGGGTACCCTTGGACGTTTTTCTGAACTTTTTTCACGCCTGCCTTGCCGACACGGTCTCCTGCTCCACGCTGCCTGGTGGGCTTCTGGAGCGACTGCAGGCGGCTGCCGGTGGTGCTTCCTCTTCCTCTCTGTGCTTGTGTATCCGTATGCACACGCAGACATTCATTGTGCTACAGTGCCAATAAACAAAATGCGTGTGTATTGAATCCTTTGAATTATACAGAAAAGAGGAAGTTCGTGATCGCAGTCATGTGTATGAGGGCTGAATAGGACCGGGGGTGTTTGTGAGGTCCCCTTTCTGCTGTGCTGTGCCTTACCGAGCACCTCGCTGCTGGCTCCCTGTGTTCCCGAGCAGGTATCTCGCTGCCAGCTAGAGCAAGGTTACTCCTCGCCTGGAGGCAGGCACCGAGATGCTTTTTTCTGGGTATGTAGATACAGAGAAGCTGCCATATGTTGTGGGGAGGCAGTTGCGCACGCATTATGTAAGTCCTGGTGATTTAAAAGGCTGTCTCATTTCTGTTCACGGTTTACCAAATTCTGGCTGGTGGCATTCTCGGTGTAGCTGTCTGCTTTGCATACCTGTGGCTGCAATCTTTATGTCTTTGGCGTACGATGATGATTGTAAAAGATCTGCTGCTTTTGCCAGCCTCTCACACACTCAGCACACACACACACAGCTCGGCAGGCTGGGCTAGGACGTGGCACGCTGCGTGGCACGGGCTGCTTTGGCAAAACCTGGGGTCCCTCTGACCGTACCTGGATAACAGCTGCAGGGCAGGGGTGGGTGGGGGTCTGCTCCTGCGCCTGGCACCGGGCTGGGACACACAGAGCTGATGCCCCACGCTTGCTGTAGGGCAGGATTTGTGCCTCCAGCACTTGCTGGATGCTCAAGCGTGCCGGATGCAAAGGGATGGATTTCTCTTTGGCCCTGGCCAGAGCTGACCCAAAGTGCTCTCAGTGACGGTAACAGCTTGTCTGCAAATAATAGGATTATTTAAGATCTGTGACAGCTTCCTGGGCAAAGTTGTGCTGGTGCATCATGGAGTGCTGGCGTGTTGGTACTGCTGAGAGCTGTGCGCTTTCCTTTCCCGATGCTTTCTCCCTGGCTGGGCAGAGGAAACACGGTGCCATTTTGCTGCTGTGGTCTTCCAAGTGGCATGAATTAAAACACTTGATACAGAGCGAGCACGAAGAGGATGAGTGCTTACGGCGTGCTGTCTTTTAGGTGCGTTTGGGAAAATAAAACCATCTGATAAAATACAGGAGCCAAAAGAGGCTGTTTTGAAGGGACTTGGTTCTTCCGTGAATGCTACAATTATTCTGGCATTTGTTTAGAGTGTCATTTAGGCACGGTGGTTGCACCAAGGTGTAAATACGGCGCTTTTGCCTGGACAGCAGGGGGAAGGGCTGCGAGGGCCAGCGGAGCTTGGTACAGGTTAGCAACAGAGTCACTCAAGCCCTTAAAATATTTACCATGTTGTCATCCATGCACGTTCGAAGCATATTGGACAGCGTCCTGCTCTGCGTTTGTATCTCTTGTTGCTCATGGAGAGGCTCCAGAGGACATCGCTGCACGGATGGCAGGAGGTGGCTTCGGGCAGCCACGCGCTGCGCGTCTCTGCAGCGGGGTTTAGAAGGGCTCAGCCTGCTCCTGGGGGCTCTTGGCAGTGCAAGGAGGGGTTTCGCAGCACCCCAGGAGGGGTTTCGCAGCACCCCAGCATCTCCTGGCCACGCACGGGGCTCTGCACGGACCCACGCAAGAGGCAGGGTTGGTCCCACAGGATCGGTGACGCTGGGGGCCAGGACAACACACGGGGCACACGTGGCTCCATGCCAGCTTGGAAGGGGGCCGTGACACCCGGACACCCCGGGGCCATGGTTTGCCCTGGGGACCAAAGTCTGCCTCTGCCCCTGCACAAGGTCTGCTGGTGGTGCCCCTCCTGCGGAAGGGGCAGGAGCTGGCTTGCCAGCCAAAAAGAAGCCAGTTTCAATAAGCCGCTTGCCTCGTCGCTGGAGGGATAATTCTTGTCAATCTGCCACTTTTTACTCTGATGTGCTAAAAATAGTGCATTATTTCCAAGCAGTAATTGCACATCCTGTAGTCATAATGAGCTCTTAAGGTAATTACCTTTTGGTGAGAAAGAGCTGAAGATAGGGTGTGTTTGGCTGGGGAAGAGAGGGTTTTCAAGAAGCCCATCCAGTCCTGTGCTTGCACTAGGGGCAGGCATCCTGTGGCACAAGGGTCCTTCCCAGTGCTCCCCCGGCGCTGGGAGGCCACGGCCCCATTGCCCATCGCCGCAGGGTGCACTGCTCTCAAGGGAGATCCTGGAACACGCGGTGCCGTGGTGGCCGTGCGTGGGGATGAACGAAAGGAGAACGTCATGGGGGAACAAAGTGCACTGCCGAGGTGATGGGAATCCGCTGGACACCTGCAGCTTCCTGTCTGCAAAAGATAGCCCCATGTGTCCAACTTCTTCCAGCCGGCGTTTGGAAGCGCTTTTCCAAAGCTGGGGGTTATCTTAATGGGATTTACGATGCGAAGTAAAAAGGAGGACGTGCCACGCACTCTACCGATCTTTTCCCTACAAGAGATGACCCTAAAAGCCACCACCTCGTGCACCCTTCGAGGCCCCCTCCTGCCCCCGGGCAGCTCTCGGTGCCGTTGCCTCCCGCAGCCCCAGGTGGAGGGGACCCGATGCTCCCCTCCCGCCCAGCGGGTCGCTATCGCTGGTCAATATCATCTCCTGTAGTACTGTTTTGCCTCCCAGCTTTATAAATCAATTTACCGTGTTGTAGAGTATCTCGTCCTTGCACAGAATAGGTAAATTACATCTACCGCTGTTACATCTTTGTAACTAATTTGATAGCATATTAAGGATGTAAACCATTTAGACTGCTTTTGTCTGAATCAATTTTCCTTTTGCAAGTCGGAGGTGCCGATCTCACAATGCAACGCCTTTTCCAATCCCGTGTAATCCTGTGGCTTTTCTTTATCTCACTCTCCAACGTTACTTCCACAATTACAGCTAGATTTATGTATCTGCAGTTCCTCTCAGGCACCGTGATGCTGGCCCAGAACCTCCCCAGCCGCCGGGTTCCTGCAGCCACCCCGGGCACCGGAGTCGCTGCTACAAGGGGAAAAGCTTGTAATGCCATAACTCATGGTTGATGGGGACAGTATTTCCTCACCGTTCTGTTCTTTCCAAGCGTGGCTGTAGCCTGTAAAGCGCTTATATGAAGCCGCCCCCCTCCCCTGCTGCCTCCCCTGCTGCCCTCTCCACCAGACATCAGAGCCTGGCGGGGGGGGTGCCTTGGGCAGGAGCTGCCCCTGCGCCGCACCGCGTGCGCTCGTGCACCTGCCCTGGGCTGCTGTGAGCAGCGTGATCTTTGAAGTCCCGGACTGTCAGCGTTGCACATTATTTTGCAGAACCTTCTTTAAAAAGAAAAGAAAAAAAATAAATAATAAGAACCCAGAAATCGGGCTTCACAGCCCCGTCGTGGCCATTGTTCTTCAGGACGGAGCTGTCAGAGGAAATCGCACGGGTCTGGTTGACGTGCCGGCGCTGGCTGCAGCGCTCTGAGGACAAAAGCCGGCTGCTTATGTAATCCCCGCAGAGGGGAAGAGCATCCGCGCCCTCGTCCCCGGCCTCTGAAGGAGCCCCGGCCGCAGCCAGCAGAGTGACGGGCGGCGTGAGGCGGCCTGACAGCCGGAGCTGAGGCGCACAAAAGCAATGACGCACCGCGCTTAACAAGCTCCTCCTGGCAGGTCGCCGGGAAGGCTGGATGTGTTTGCCCAACTTTATCTGCTGATGCCAACAGCCCCCCCACCCCAGCCTGCCGTGTCAGCGCGTCCCCGTGCCCCCAGGGCCGGTGGGGACAGGTCGGGGCCCAGAGCCCGGGCAGCAGCGAGAGGCGGGTGGATGGGACGCTGCTCCGAGCCCACGGCGGCCCCACGGGTGGATGTGATGCACGGGGCATGGTCGGGTCGTGGCACCACGGGGAGGGGAGGGAGGCTGCAGCACCTTGCAGGCAGAGCCACCTGCAACGCCAGCGTGGTAACAACACCGGTGGCCTTGTGCTGCTCACAAATAACAGCGCTGCGTGGTATCGGCGCGAGCGAGGTGTCGTGGTAGCGGTGGCCCTAGCTGTCAGAGGGACGTGGCAATGGCACGCGCTTGTTTCAGGCTGCATGCGTGCAGGCCATGAAATCTTTATCTTTTAACTGTTTAATGCTGCTTTTCAGCACCGTGGCTGATGCAGGACATTCACAGTAATTAATACTAATGAGCACGTCCACTGGAGCATGCGGTGGGAGGCTCTGCATCCTCGCACTGCTCTCTTCATCTCTCCCTGCTTGGTTTTAGACCAGACACCCGGTGCCCTCCACCCCTCCCGCTGTTCTGGGAAGGGTGTGGGGCCGGGGCTGGTGGCAATGCCCACGGCCGGTCCCTGCTGGTGGCAGAGCCTGGTGGGCTGGGGGCAGAGCCCTCCTCTGCCCAACCACCCCTGCACCCCCAGCCCTTCCCATGGGGCTGGGTGAGAGCCGGTGCCATCCCCGGGTGGGCAGGACCTGCTCCAGAGACCGGGCAACCACAGCCAGGGGCTGCTCTACAAAACCTCTCTATTTCTTCCCCTCCGTACCTTATCTAAAACAGCTTTCTGCTGTCTCGCCACCCCCCCAGTCTGGATTTGCTCAATACCAGGCCCTGGGTATTTTGCTCTGAGTATTTTGCATTCTGGGCATCGCTGGTGCAGGGCTGGCACCCCGACCTGGCCTTCCCCCGGCTGACAGCCTCGCTGCGCCCCGAGCCCCAGGCTCGGCACCACCTCCTCCGCGGGGCTGGCAGCAATGCTCCGCGAGCACGGCGCCACGACCCCGCTCAGACACGCGTGGGGTCGGCCCGTGGTGCTGCGACATCTCGCTTACACGGTGTTTGCAAAACCAAGCTGCATGTGGCAGCGCAGCCGAGAATGGGTTAGGAACGGCGGGTTTCATTACCCTGTTTCTGAGCTTTCGTTGTCGTTGTGTAATGAAGTGCTCGAGCTGCTGCCGGGGTGGAACAAACCATCCTGTCTAGGAATAAGCAAAGTCGCCGAGTGTCTGGCAAGTCCACGGCAGCCCATTTTTTTTGAGAGCACTGTTACGCGGGGTGGGCTGCTGTGCTTCTGAGTGCCTGCCATCGGCGTGCGATTGGCATGCGCAGGAGGTGGGTGTTTTCATCCAAGCTTTGAGGGCCAATCTGAGGGCTTTTAGCGCTGGCTGGGTAGCCTGCTGGCAGAGACATCCCTTGGCAATCACTAACCAACGGGTTTTGATTCAGGGTGTGTTGGGAGAAGATGGCCTGAAAGGCGGGGAATATTTATTCTCATTACAAAGACGCTCGCTCCTCTTCTGCGCCCCACGAGCAGCCTCTCTCTGAAGCCATCTGTCTCCAGGCTGCTCCCCGGCTCTGGTGCTCCCCTCCCCTGAATGTCCCAAGGATCCAAGGACAATGCCAGCCTCCATGGCGATGCCAGCCTCCCTGCCAGCACCGTCTGGCTGCTCCCAGTCTGTGCCTTGCCCTGGGCTAAGCTGGGAGCACTGGGAGGGGAAGGAGACTGCTCCTGCTTCCTTGGTGGGTTCTCCTGGTCCCCCCCACCTTTTGTTTGCATTTACAGTCTCTGTGAAGTCTCGTTTCTGCCAATGACTGACTAAGCAAACGTGCCTCTGGGCATGCTGAAATATTCCTGCTTTGCACCCTTTCTGAAGACAGTTTAGATATGTGCATCTTCACAGAGGCTTTAAATTAAATCTCAGACAGCCCAGAGCCTCTGCTTCCTTTCCTAAACTCCAGCAACTTTGAGCGATAGCGCGTGGATCTTGGAGATAGCGAATGGCTTGGAGATGTGTTTCTGTATCAGGCCTGATACGAAGGCTTGCTTGCAGGGAGAGGCACTGCCCTGATTCCAAGGGGAATTCACAAACCTCAAAACTGCCGAGCAATGCTTGTGCTTCAGTCTCTCTCTGTTGTCTGCACATTTTTGACGTGCAATCAACACTGACCACGCAGCCTTCTTAATTTTACAGGAGCTGGGAATGACAGGGTTGGACTCCTCTATCTATTTACCCATCTATTTCTGCAGAGTAAGGACCTAATTGAGCGAATAATGTACGAGCTAACAGCGCTGAAAAGCCATGGCACAGCACTTTATATTTTAGGGAAGGCTTTTTATTCTGAGCCATTTGCGGTGTGCCTGCTCGGGGCGTTCGGCGCCTGACTGACGGCCCCGGTCTGAGCGTGGGTCGCGCGTCCTGCCCCCCGACGGTCCCGGGGGTCCCTGGCAGGGGGGTGCCTGCCTCATGTGGCTGTGTACCGTGGGGATGGGGCTCTGCAGGGAGCAGGATTTGGCCATGGTGAGTGCCCATCCTCCAAGACCCCAGCACATCTGCGCCATCCCCGCTGTGGGCATCCCTGTGGCTCCTGGTGGAGACCTCGCGCTGGGGACCCGGTGCTCGGGGGGCCTGGCAGCATCCCCAGGAGCAGGTGAGGACGGGCAGGGTGCTGGAAACGTGTTCTGAGTGCTGAGCCCAGAGGAGAGAGAGGCTCCTCCTGCAACCCGGTTTGGTTTGCGCTCTGCGAACACGGCGCTTGCAGCTGGAAGAGTGAAATCTTGGAGCAGAAAAAGCCCCCGCGTAGCTCAGTGAAATATGATGGCGCTGTCTAATCAGGCAAGTGACTGACACAATTTGAAAAGTCCTTGAGGGTGTTTTAAAGGTCAGTAACATGAAACACAGAGCCAGCCCGGCGTGAGTCACGCACGCGAAGCTGGCCTTGGCTGAAGTCATGAGAGGGTCCCCTAAATTTTTGTTTTACTTTTCCCTCTTTTGCATAGAAAGCAACATCTGAGAACGACTCCGTATCTTCAAGGTGCAACTGAAGTGGTCTCAACTGCCACGAGGCGACAGGGAAAATCCGTGCGGAAGGGATTTTTAGTAAGGCCAGGGGAACAAACCCAGGCATTCCAACAACAGGCTACGCTCTACAGCAGTGCTTTGGTTTCTGAAGGGAAGCTGGCAGGAGGCGGCACGGGGAGGGCAGCCCTTCGCACTTCAGCCTTGGGCTAGGGTTGGCATGGCTCCGCGGCAGCTCTGTGCTGCGCACACACGAGGGGGGATCCGGCAGTGCCGTACACCTGAAGGCAGCACCTACCTGCAAGGCCAAGATTTACAAGTACTCCGTGGTAAAGCAGCATTTACGGCTTTCGCAGGAGCAGGCGTGAGCGGTGGCTGAGCTGGGTCTGCCCTGTAAGCGACAAGGTGCGCGTGGGTCACTTTTATGGGCAGTTCTCCACTGCATATATAATGCAAGAATCATTTCTGTCTCTCCCTCTGCCACCAACATGTGCTTTGTGTTTGTCTGCGCAGGGACACGTTGGTATTTATGCAGTCGTGTTGCAAGGAAGCACGGCTTGTCTCGGGCAGCAGCCAGGGTGCCAGCGCTGCCTGCATGCTTTACTGCGCTGTCTTTTCCCCTGTTAAAGGATTAGAGATTCATGTGGCCTTGTGACTTTAATGCTTACCTCCTTGTGACTTTAATGCTTACCTCCTTCCTCCAGCGTAACTTGGTTCGAGTTAGTGGGATGGCTCCACCAAGTATCTCCCTGCGTGGCGTCCCTGCGTGCGTGGGTCCCCCTGTCCCCGCTGGTGGCAGTGCAGGAGCCCTCTCCTCTCTGGCTGCCCTTCCCCAGCTCTTTAAGCCCAAATTCCTCTGTAGGTGGGAAACGCAGCCGTGCTGCAGCGCAACTCACTCAGCACACGACCAGGCAGAATTGCACTGGGTTGCATTTTTTTTTAAATTCTGCTGTCAGCAAGAGCATCTCATTTTGCAGAACTGCACCTCCCAGGAATTTTCTAATTTGGGAGTTTCTAAAAAAAAATGGAGGTGTTCTGCATGGTTTGCATCCCAGCTGCATGACCAGTGCTGGCTGGGGCCGGGTCACTCCCCAGGCTGCAGGAGGGAAGGTGCCAGTGCGGGGCCGTGGGTGGGGGTCCCCAGTCCTCCACAGGTCGGGGAGTCGTGGGTGGGGGTCCCCAGTCCTCCACAGGTCGGGGAGTCGTGGGTGGGGGTCCCCAGTCCTCCACAGGTCGGGGAGTCCCTTCGGTGGGGACAGACCACCAAGATCAGCGAGATCGAGAGCGAGATCCTCCCTCTGCCTCCCCTCCGTGTGCCCGTCTGGGCTGCCCGCTGTTCTAAGGCTCTTGGGGGGTTCTTACATTGCACATAAACCTTCAAACATAAAATGTAATTAGATTTTTTACTCTTGATCAGATTAGTGTAACTTGCATTGATTTCTCCAGCCTGTGCGAGCATTTCCTAGGTGTACACTTATTTTTCTTACCGCAGGTTTCACAAAATGTTGCCTTCCTTCGTCAGAGACGCTCTCTAATCATATGTGAAAACGTGGTCTGATGTGAGTAAGTGGAACAGACAGCCAGAACCTTTTTTACATTAAACTTGAGTAGCAGAGTCTTGTGCACACGCTGTGCTGGATGAGTGCTGGCTGTAGACGTGATACCTCTGGCTCCCCGTGCTCTCGGGATGCGCAGATCCACATCTGAAACATCACAGCTCTCTTGCTTCTTGGAAATTGTGAGCTTCAACTGTTCAGAGGGAGTCCCTAGTTCTGCTTTGCAGTGACCAAAAAACACGCATCCTTTTGCCCAGCGCGGGTCTCTTCTCCAGTCAGGTTACCCTTGGTGCCAGTGCAGCTCATCCGGGCAGGTTTTCCTAAGGGCACCTTCGAGGCTGGCGTGCCCAGCGGGGTCCCGTCACAGTGCTGACACATCCCGAGGGTCCCCGGGGGCCGCAGCCAGTCTTTGCTGAGTCGGAAGCGTGGAGCAGGACAGCTGAGACATCGCTTTCTGTTGATGATGAAGGAAATGCTTCGCGTGCTCTCTGCCCTGCCTCCACGTCTCCGCGTTGCCTGTGGCAGCCCCAGCCCCGAAATGCCCCCCCAGCACCGGCGGGTCTGCGGGGTGCAAGAAGAGAAGTCAGAGCAAACTCTTGGCTCCGGCAGGGTGTGAAGCTCTGGGAGGGACGTGGCAGCAAGCAGCCGCTGAGGTGGGGCTTGGGGTGCTGCCGGGGGCAGGCGTGAGGGCAGAAAGAGAGAAGTGGGAGCGAAACGGAGGCGTTTTGGTGCCGCGTCCTCGTTCTGCAGGTGAGGAATTGCTGCAGAGGAGGAGGAAGCAGGTTGTGTGCAAGCGGGTGGAGGGACAAATTGTGTGCTGGAGGGAGAGTTGTGTTAGAGACAAGGAGAAGGTGAATGCTGGGGGGTGCCAGGAAGGGTGCCCGGTACTGGGGGGGCACAGGGGGAGCCTGCAGAGTGCCTGGGCCAGCCCTGGGGCTGGGGCTCTGCCTGCTCCCCCTTCCCCAGGCTGTCTGGGGGGTGCAGTGGGGCCGGTGGCTGCGTGGGGTGGGCAGCAGGATCAGGCATCCTTCCCCCGGATGCCCGTCAAGGTCCTGGTGGAGCTGGTGCTGGGAGGGGGTGGCTGCAGGACCCGCTAACGTTTGCTCGTGGGGGCCCGGCGGTGTCTGCAAGGCTTAAGAGCTCAGGGCAAAGCGATTGCAGGAGCTGCTGAAGGGTAAGGACTCGTCAGCCTGGGTAAATATTAGCACAGCCAAGAGGGGAAGGAGGAATGTGAGCGAGAAGAAGACCCAGAGGGGTGTGAGGAGGTCGCTGCTCTCTGGGGACGGGCCGAGAGCTGGGCTGTGCCCAGGAACAGCCCCGCGGGAGGCAGGAGCAGCTCCTGGTCCTGCGCCCGGCTGCGGCGCGGGGTTTTGGTGCCCGCGGTCACGGCAGGCCGCTTCTGTTCTTTTCTGCTTCCCAGTTCCTAATTCCGCTTTGCAATAAGCGTTTGCAGCTCTCCGTCACCAGCAGCACCTCAAATCATTAAGCCTGAAATAATTTTAATTGGATCCAGGATTCACGAGGGATTTTTTTTTTTCTGTCTCTCTGCTCCTGCCAGTGCTGGGAGCTGGACTAGTTTCTCCGGTGTCGTGGCAGCCACCCGGGGGAAGCTGGGCAGTGCCTTCGGATCATACGTTGCTGTGTCCACCTCCAGTATGGCAGGGTTTAAAGACTGTGAGAGAAATATATATATATTTTTTTCCCCTTGGAACAGGTAAACTGCATTTGAAAAGCTCTAAATTGCTGATTTAATTTCTTGAGACAAATTCTGTAGTTTTATTGCAGAGACAGCCTCCTGGGCTCTCACACGGGAAAAAGATGTGTATCGGGGGGAGATGTACCTGCGGCTTCTCCCGGGATCGGGTTGGGTATGTGCAGAAAAGATAAGATTTCAATTAAATATTTTGCATGTCCCAATTAAAAATGAGGCATTTGTCTTTGCAAATTGAAAGACAGATCAGTAACCCTCACCCACACGGACAGCCATTTCGGTTAACGTGTCTATAGAGTATGTGGACTTCCTAAAATAAATTAGGAATTAATCAAGCAGAGATGATTCAGAGACTACACAGAAAAGTGGGGAAAAAAAAGTAAACATTAGAAATTCCATTCAAATAGACTGCCCTAAGAACATTTGCAGCCCATAATGCAATTTTTCTCTATATAACAGTGATGAAAAGCTCTAGCTGCTTCTGCACACCTTGGAGACAGCAACGAATTAATACAGGAAAATCCAAGAAAGTCGCGTGGTTTAAACATTTAAATTGTCCCCTTGCAGAACTGCCTCGTCTTTTCAGGAGGGTATTTGTGCAGCTGCTGCCTTGGATCCCGCGCCTGAGCCAGGCGAGGCCCTTGCGCAGCGCTCAGCGGGGCAGTGCCGTGGGATGGTGCCACAGGACGGTGCCGTCGATGTGCCGCTGGATGGTGCGCGGGGCCAGCAAGGCGATTTGCCTTCTGAAGCGCCTGTGACAGGCAGGGTGGTTTGGGTGGGAGTCAGCCCTTGTTCGGGCGCCTGCATCCCTCTGATAAGCAGCCAGGGGAATTAAAAGCTGAAGTTATGTGAAGAGTCCCTGTCTCGCACCCCGTGGCCTTGCCCATCGGCAGGATACTAGACGAGCACGAGCCGCTGGTGCAGCGGTGCGGGGCTGCTTCCAGGGCACGGGGCTCGGCACGGCGCCGCGAGGCGTTGGCTGAAATGCGATGACAGACGCAGTGGTTTGGGAACCAAGGTGATGTTGTTCCTCGCTTTGCTGAAGGTTGCAGCACACCGGGCAGGGAGCCCATGGAGCGGGCACCCCGGCTTACAGCCGGGTCACGGGGGGCAGGGGGGCTCTGCTGCGTGCTGCGGGGTGGTGCGGGGCTTGCTTCCAGCATGGGAGCAACCAGGGGGTGCTCCCAAACATATGTCCCAGGGATGTGACGTGTTTGAGGAGGACTCTGGTCCTCAATTTAAATGATTAACGAGATGCTTCGACACTTAATTGCACACTGTGCTATGGGCGTGCATACTGCGGAGACAACACACAGCTGAACGGTATTACTGGATGCGGGGTTTCTGAACACGGTCATTTATTTCACCGTGCTGCCCAGTTTGCAGAGCCCATCTTTATTCTTTCCCCTGATTCCCCACACGCCCCCTTTCTGCTGCACCTCAGTGCAGGGGTTTGGGGTCTTGGTCCCGGTGCCCCCTTGGGGAGGGCTCCGCGGCCTCGTGCCGCCTGTGGCTGGGCTTGTGCAGAGCCAAGCTCAGCACCGCTCCAGCACCTCCCTGCTCCGGGCCATCTGCAACTTTCCGCACCGTGGTAGCGTTTTTGTCCTCTTTTTGGGACCAACTGCCAGCCCAGCTGAGGTCACAGAACAAAGCACAAGGCACGGGAGCTGAAACGAGCGGCTGCAGCTAACCCGAGCCTCCCCAGGGCTCGCTCCCCGAGGCTTGTTCTTTCAGCTCGCGACTCCTCGTTATGCAACCCAGAAGCTCCAGCCCTATTTTTATTTGTGATTATTGGTTTGATCCCGTAGGCAGCTCCGTGTGCATCGCTGCGCTGGGGCCGGCGGGCCCTCCTGTGCCCTGGGGGGACGTGTGCCCTGCCCCTGCCCTGCGGGTTTCAGCCAGCTGCCACTTCTGGGGCTGGGGCTGCAGGGACTCCAGGGATGGTCCGAAGCATCCTTAAATTTATGAGCTGCCCCTGTAGCTGCCCTGAGGTTAATAAGCAGTTGCTGACCAGCTGGCATGGCTGTACGCCTGACAGGAGCTTGGTGATTTTGAGGTGCTGCTACTCTAAAGGTGCTCAACCCTTTTAATATTGTGTTTTCTGCTAAAACAAGCGGTGTGTCCCTGCGTTAGAGGTGCGCGGTGCCTCCGGAGCCCCGCGGGTGCTGGGATGTGTGCTGCAGGCGATGCACCTTAGCTTTGTTTTCTGCTCACATCAGACATCATCTCTGGAGCGGGGAGAGCCTGCTCGTGGCAAAATCAGACCGGTTCTTACCCGCAGAGCTGCTGCCTGAGCTGCAAGACCTCCAGGGAGGACCAGCACCATTTTCTGTGGGGTGCCCATTGCTCTGTGGGGTGCTCATTGCTCTCCATAGCCCAGGGGAAAACAGGGAGTGGGGGGGGTCCAGTGGCGTGGGCGCAGTGGTGCCCTTGGCTGTGGTGTGCTGGGTCACCGTTTGGTGGTTTCCTGGGCTCGTTTTTCCCGTGTGTCTGCTGAGGAGAGGAGTGGGCACGTGGGTCCGCACCCGACCAGCTCTCACGAGGGACCCGTGGCCGTGCAGCAGGGTCTCTCCTGCCCCGTCCGCTCAGCGGCACCGGGCTGGGGCTTTCCAGCAATGCAGACATCGGTGCTGGAGGCAGCGGTAAGTGCCTGACGTCTTCAGGCGGCTGGGAACCTTATCTGCTGCTTGGGTTGTTTCTGTATATCCCGTTCTGGGGATGAAGGCAGTAGGTTTATGGAGGGAAGAAATTAAATGTTTCCTGGGTTTGCATCCTGGATTGTTTCCCATCGCCTGCAGAACACCGATGTGACCAGACTGCATAATCAGCCTGCCAAGCAGAAGTGCCTACCTCAAGGCCATTTCGTACTGTTGCGAGCCCAAAATCAAGCTGGCAAATCTCTTCAGCTACTTCATTTTTCGGGAATTTGAAATCAAAATCTTCTTTAGTAAATACTTGCACATTAAAAAGATTCCCAAGGCTGAGCTCCTGCGCTGCGAGCTCCATTCAGCGTGAACGCTTTCAGTCAGCGGCCCTGGAAGGCCGTTATCTCCCGTATAGATCGTTACACAATCCTAATTCTCATGCTGCAAATGGCTTCATTATGAAAACATAACATCAAAGTAGGCCCAGAAACAATCAAGTTTCTGTTCGGAATCCAAGATGTTTGGGGAGGATCAAGAGTTCAGCCGTGCAGAGTGCTCCAGAGGGCAGGTTGGGCTGTTCCTGGGAGGATGAAAAGCAATTTCCTCCCCCGCCACCCCCTGCATCCCAACAAAAAGTTGTGGTTTACCCCAAATTTGTAAGTGGAGATAAACGTGGAAATCCCTTCATGACCCAGCAGGCATGCTGAATTAACTTGAAGTGGATGTGAGGAACGTGTGAAACAAATGAGCGGGGAGAGCTCTGATCTGCCGGGCACCGGGCGCGGGGCTCCTCCGCCTCCAAGCACTGCGCTGTGGGGCTGGAGCCGGCTCTCTCGAGCCCCGGGGCTCCCATGGTTTGGGGACGTCGGAGGGACCCACCGTGCCGGTGCCTCGGGGTGAGGAGGGCTTTGGTGAGCTGCCTTGGGGCTCTCTGCCCCGGCCATGGGATCTCTGTGTGTTCAGGGGCACCGTGGGGCCATGGCGGGAAGGGTGATGCCCAGCACTGACCATCCATCATCCTGCCTTAATGAACTGCTTTCCTGGCCAGGGACTAATTTGGTTCCCGTATCAAAGAGAATTAAGCTGTGGCTCTTGACCCTGAGAGTCTGTTTGGCTGAAAGGGAAGTTGCTGCATCTCTGCAGTCCGCAGCGGTAACCACGTTACGCGAGCAGCGCCCCGTTAGTCCTAATAGGGAGTAATGGCAGTGTAGCTTCCCATTAGAGCTAATGGGCATCACCGCGACTACTTGCACAGTGCAGGGAAGCCCTGCTGTGCTGTGCTGCTCCATGCTGTGCTGGGCCAGGCTGTGCTGTGCCATGCTGTGCTGTTCCATGCCATGCCATGCTGTGCTGTGCCAGGCTGTGCTGTGCTGTGCTGTCCATGCCATGTCGTGCCATGCCGTGCCATGCTGTGTCGTGCCACCCAGGCTGTTCTGTTCCACACGATGCTGTGCCATGCCACACCTCACCGTGCTGTGCCATGCTGCACTGTGCCATGCTGTGTTGAGCTATGCTGTGCCGTGCCATGCCATTCCATGCCGTGCCATGCCATGGGAGCAGCTGGTGGACTCGGGAGCAGAGGGCACAGCAGCAGGGGCGCACTGAGGCAACTGCCATTATTTGAGACAACTTTGAGTTCTCCAATTTTACAGGTTTTTTGGCTCCGTGAAAGAACAGCAAAGCCACATCTCCTGCTAGGTCTTTTATCTGCACTACAGCTGCCAGTGCATCAGCTGTGGGATCGCTGCTGCTTTCAGGCTGTGTGTGAGCAGCCTCTCCCCTAACCACCCTGCTGGTCCCAGCGGCTCCCTGGGGACCAGGCAGGGTCTGGCTTTGGCCTGCTGCTGGAGTTATTGTGTTCAGGTAGAGATGCATCACGGGCAGAAAAATGCAGCTAACTGCTCTCTTTTCTCCAGTCTTCAGAATTTCTATCTAAACAGGAGACCGGTCCCAGTCACCCTTGCTGGTCTTACCAAATCCATTTCCCTCTGCCAATTTAGGGGGAGGCTGAGATCTCCAGAGTGCCCAATGAATCCAGCATCACTTCTGAGGGTTTGGTATGTGAGAAATTGAGAGAATGAGTGACCACGACTGCGAGGTGTTGGAGGAGAGAAGTCAGTGGCACGGGGGGAAGCAGCTCGGACGTGAGGGTGACTCACGCTGCCGCCAACCTTGGCAGCGCTGCAGGGCAGCCCCGGTGCGAGGGCAGGCGGGCAGGGAACAATGCCCGCAATGTGCGCTGCACAAAGGGGCCGTTCTGCCCCCGGAGCAGGCACATCCACTTGTTCCAGCTCCTTCCCCCCAGACAATGCAAGGAAAACCCATGTTTGGGCCGGAGCTCCCTGCTCATCACCTCCCCAGGCAGGCACTGCGCAGACGGCACAGGAGATGGTGGAAAGGAAATCCTGGGGTGCAGCAAAGGGCTTGGCTTCATGTTCTGGTTATGGCTTTGGGTTAAAACAGCAGGGACAACTTCTGAACTACAGTGGTGATAATGATAATAATTAATGAAGATGCTTTTCCGTGATTAAACCTATTGCTTGTATCCGGCTGAGAGCTCTGCAGGCGTCTGCGGGGAAGCCTCCTGCCCCGCCACGGCTCCCGGGGACGCGGACAGCGGGGCTCGTGCTGCGGTGCCCCGCGGGTCCCTGCTGCTGTGTGTGTCTGGCCGCTCTGCGCAGAAGCTCAGCTACTGCAGCCCATTTGACAGGCTCCGCCTTTAGTTCTTGTCATGGTTTTGAAAAATTTTATTTAAATAAATTGCCAGATAAAATGCGGCTTTCAACTTGTTGACCTGCTGGGGTGTTACAGCCTTCCAGCCGTGCCATCGGGGAAAATTCAAGCCTTAGAAGTTTGCTTGTTATAAATGAATTGCCTTGTAGGTGTTTTGATGTATCAAAACTGCATTAAGCAGAAAGGGGGTTTCAGTGACTGTGGTTGTTGGTTAAAGGAGAAAATAAATCTTTCCATGCTCCTGAGTGGCTGGGCTGTTGACCAGAGTCAGTCTGGGCTAGCAGGGAAATGAGGAGCTAGGAGCGCAGCGTGGAGCTGGGCGACAGCACGGCATGGCAGATGCTGAATGCAGAAACAAACCCGGTGCCCGGTTCCTGCAGCTGGCAGGAGCTGTGCAGAAACGGGGGAACCGCTGCGAGGTGGAGCCCCGCTGCTCCCAGCCCCTGGGACTTGCTGGGCTGAGCCCATCCCCGGTGCTGTGGCGCTCGCTGGGGTTTAAACGGGGCGATGGGCAGCGTGCTGGTGGGGACGCCCCAGTCCCTCTGCCCCCAGCCCCTGGCCGCAGGCAGGGCTGGGAGGGCACCGGGGTGGTGCTGAAAATGGTGCCCCGGCTGAATCTGTTCCTGCTCGCAGACCGTAAGGCCGGCAGTCTCACGGCATCCACCCGATGAGATTACTCCTGGAAGTGGTGTGGTAACTGAAATAAATCACAGTCAGCGGTGGCATAAACATTTTTCTTATGCAAAGATGTTCAGTGCTCATGAGTGCTACGGAACACGCTTACAGAAAATCGCTTTTCCTGGCCAGCTTTATTTCCCACAGCAAATCACCCAGGCAGACGCGGGCGGCTGCTCGCTCACCCTTCCACAGCACTGCCCCTGTGCCGCCTTCCTGGCAAAGTGTGATTTACAGGCACTGCCTGGGCTCTGTCAGCCACGTGTGGTTTTTCTGCAGCCGTCCTGCAGTACCCGGGATAGCTGCCGGTCCCGTGCCCTCCCGAGGAGCTCTCCCCAGGCCGTGTAGACCTTGCAGGCACGGTGTGGTTTGTGCTGGGGCTGCTGTGCCCCGCAGTGCTGCGGGTGCTGGAGGTGAGGGCAGGGCACAGTCTGTCCCCTGCACCTTGGGGGACATTTCCTCAATTCACTGAGTGCAGGGAGCAGCCAGCGCAGGTTTGTTTGGTTCGGTCTGCAGAGAGCATGTGGGGCACATCCCTGTCTGATTACAGCTCCTGTATTTGTGAGGGGGAAGGTGACTCCAGGCTCCACTCACATGGCTGTTACATTTGGGTGCGCTGGGTAGCTTTGTCATTCTTCATCATCATCATCACCATCACCACGCGTCGGGGCTGATCCTGGCACAGGCTGCTGGAGCGCTCGGGGTGCCACCAGTGCCACCCCTGCTGGTCCAGGTCACTTGGACTGGTGGAACTGGGAGAAGCAGCTGTGTGTCTGGTGGAAGCGTGACTGCTGTGGTGTTTGCCGACCCCAAAACGTGCCGTGGCTGAGGGTGAGCGCAGGACAGGAGGTGGCTGTGCTGGGCAATGTGCTGTGCTCATGGCAGGTGGTACCTGGGGAAGCCTCATGGGGCTCCTTGGTGCAGCCACCCCAGCGTGCCCCCATGCTCCCGGTGTGCTCAGAGCAATGTGGCACAGCGCAGGGCAAGGAAGGGTGTTGTAGCTGCCCCATTATTAATAGTTCATCAGCCCGCTCTGCGTTTGAAAGCGTGTGGGCAAGGGAGGAAACTGCAAAAGCAAGCAGCTCCACTCGGCGCTCCATGGCTGGCGTTCATCCTCCAAGGAAACGCTCTCCAGGTTTTCCTGGAGAGCTCATTAAAGACACAATAAAGGCACATGATAAATAGGATGCAACTGTTATTAACACGCAGTCCCTGGGAACCGCTCTGAGAAACTCGGTGCCTGGACAACGAGCGCGTGTCCCGGCTGGTGCTGGGCTGCTCAGCCCCGCATCTCCATGGCTACGTCGCCCTCCGAGCGGCTCCGGCTGCTGCCGCCGGCGCCTGCTCGCAGCAGCGTGTGCGGGGCTGGGGGCATCTCTCCGCGGGGGTATTTGCATTTCAAACCAGCGGGAGAGCCTTCGCCGGGAACCTGCGGGTTCAGTTCCATCTCGCAAAGCATTCCCGCTTATTAGCGCCTGCCTTTCAAAATATTGTGCTGGGTGTGAGCGAAATGTCCTTCCCGGCGGCCAGCCTCGTGCTGGCGTTGCGTGCTAACGCCCCACCGTGCAGGGAGGGTGGGGGTGCAGGATGCTGCCTCCAATCTGAGAATTCACAGAGTTGGATCCTTTGGTTGAAAATCGGTGCTGCAAGCCGTGGCAGGCAGGAGGGTGCCCAAGGGCACCTCTTGCAGCAGAGGCGAGGGTGCGGGCAGACGTCTCCGTCCCTCCAGCCTCAGCTTGCTCCTGTGCAGGTCTGCGCTCAGCCCCCTCCCTGGCTCCCTTCACCCCCAGCTCTCGGCTTTTGTTGGTTTTTGTGCATAAACCCGTGCCCGCCTCGTGCAGGCGGTGGTCGCACAGGAGGTGACGGAGAGGTTTGGTTTTGGCACAGGCCGGTCGAGCTGTGCTGGCACACGTGCACCAGGGGGTTGTGAAGCAGGAGGTGCCTGGGCCAGGACTTGGAGCAGCCGTGCTCTGGATTGGGGGCACCACGAGCTGCAGGATCCCCCCCTCCCGGTGCAGTTTATTCCTGTGTTTAATCACCTTCATTTAAAAAAAAAAAAAGTCCCCTGTTTCCAATTCAAATTTCTCTGCTCCCAGCTTCCAGAGGCTGCTGCTTGCGACGCTTTTCTTCACTTGATTGAAGAGCCCTTTAGTAGCTGGTGTTTTCTCTCTGTGAAGGCACTTACCAATGATAATCATGTCACCTCTCACTCTTCTTTTTGATGCATTAGAGAGGCTGAGCTCTTCAGCACTCCCACTGCCAGGCATTTTCTCCAGCTCCCAAACAATTTTTGTCTCTTTTTTGCACCCTCCCCGGTATTTTCATCTCCCTCCGTGTGCTGCAGCTCTGGAGTCGGGGCACCTCCTTCCAGCATCCCTCCCGCTGGCGCTGTGCAGAGTGAAGCCCTCTCCCCGGGGCCGATTTGGACACCCCCAGCCACCCCCGGCTGCTCCCCACCGCCGTGCCCTGGCCCCCGCCGCGCTGCCTGCTCTGCAAGCGCAGCCGAGGAGCACGGGGGCGCAGACTTGTTGCACGCTTTGTGTGATGATCTTCCCCGTTATAGAAGCAGCTCCTTTAGGCAGGCAGCACAGCAGGTCCTTTCTGCTTCTGCGCCTGTCCCTGACAGCCCTTGGCAGACACAGGGGATGGGGATGGGGACTTCGGTCCGAGCTGCTGTGACAGAGCTGGTGACATCTCCCCGTGGCACATGTGTCCCGTTCCAGCCCTTTTCCTTGAGAGCAAACTTGTGAAAAGCGGCGCTTTCACGAGCAGCCTTTAATGGTGATGAATCCCTCATGGGCACTGGTGTGCTTGGCACTGCAGGGAGGTGAAGTTGCGGTGTCTCCAGCACAGGTCTGTGGGTGACAGCCCCGGGCTGTGCCTGCTCCCCCTGGGAAGCCTGGGCACGTCTGTGCATGCTGCCATCAGATGGTGGTCTTGTGGGTCAGGGATAGGCAGTCTTGCCCCAGATAATGGGTAAATTATAGCAATCTACCTTTTTTTTTGCGGAAAAAACCATCTCTCTCAAACTGTTTGCAGTCAGAAGAGTATATTTACACATCCTGCGTGCAGGAGTCTGGTAGGTTTCTTCTGCATTTCTGTGTGCGCTTTTCCAATTATCACTTTTGACAGCATCTTTCCATGGGTCTGCTGCCACGTAGCATTAACGCCCTTGTGTACTAATCCCTCACTGCCTGAATTCTGGTGCCCTGTGCCAACGTCCCCTGCAGCCTCAGTGAGTCTGGCCTGATCCCTGAAGCTGCCCGTTTTATTTGGCTGAATGGGAGAGCTCGGCGTAAAGCAAAATCTTGTGGCAATATTTTCTCTGTGCTGGAGAACAGACAGAAGCTCGCTTAAATGTTTCCTTCGGCAAAATACGCCCGTAATTCACTTTGAAGCCATGATGAAAAATACAGAGGGGATAAATTGAATAGATGAAAAGGGAAAATAGCAGAGGTTAGAAGCATCTTCATTGCCGTGGGTGTTTTCTCAGCAGAAGGGACAGGAGCATGGGTGGCTCCCAGCAGAGGCGGACGCTGGGGTGCTGGGGGGGGCTCCGTGCCATGAGCTCCGTGCTGCGCCTGCCGCACCTTCTGCCCGTGCAGGAGCAGACGATGGGTGGCTGGCATACAAGTTCCCTACGTGGGGTCAAAGGAACTATTGGTGCATGTGAAAAATTAAATTTAAAACTGGAATTTGGCCGCACGTTTGTTCACATCGCTCAGGATTTCAGGTGATAGAGATAACACAGTGACATTCCTACTAAGCGGCTGTGAATGATGAGCTGATAAGGCATCGTCCTGCAGAAGTGCTGCTGGTGAACAGCGCAGAGCTGAGCTTTACATGCTCAGCAGTGCTGAAGTGCTGGAGGGAGCCGCGGTTTGATGTCAGTTCTAAGCCATTTCAGACAAAAGTCTCTCAGACACCGGGAGATTGCTGGCCCCGAGGTCTCTGTTCCTGTGAATTACACAGCGCAGAGCCTTGGTGCCTGGGAAGCCCTGAGGCAGGCACCCCAGCTCCTTGGCGAGCTCCTCGTGCCCATTTGCACAAACTTTGTTATTTTTCAGAACACAAAGTGTGCCCAGCACACACCTGGGGACACCGAACGCCGAACAGGTGCATAGCAAAATCAAGCACGTGTGGTCTTTGAAGCCACCCGTGTGTGCCATGTGGGTGCCCAGGCAGCCCCTGCAGCGAGCGCAGCCCCCGCAGCGGGGACCCCATGGCCCAGGGGTGCTGGTACTCAGCAGGAGCTGGGCTCAGCGTGGGTCCCGAGCTGCTGCTGGAGAAAAGGGGCTTACGCAGTGGGGGGCCGTGGCCAGGGCAGCTTTGGGGCCCCCTCCATCCCGCAGGCAGCAGGGGCCCCGAGGTGCCATCACCGCCAGCCTTGGCGGGTTTCTCACCTCCTGCCTCACCCGCAGGCTGTTGCTCAGGAAAGCAGTGAAGGTGAAAATTTAAATGAAAACTCGGAGAGAGCCTTGAGAGCAAACAAATTGGAAAATAAACCCAGTGGAACAATGAGAAAAGGCCCGTGACGTATAAGAAATGGCGTGGTTAGAAACAGAGCTAAGCAGCAAACGAGCCAGCTGCCCCTGAGAGCGGGGCGGCTCGGCCCCACGGGCTCCAGCCGGGCTTCCCGGCCCCAGCAGCAGCCTCCAGTCCCTCGCAGCCTCGTGCAGACTGCTCTGGAGGCACGACCTGCACGTCCGTGTGCGCTGCACGATGGATGTACGTGATGCACATCACCAAGGGGCCACCACTTGGATCAAAACCAAAAGTACCATCGGAAACTTCATTTACAGAGGACATTTTGTGAGCAGTCTGTGGACTAGCCTGGAGCTACGCAGTTCTGTGACATCCACCCTAGTGGCGTGTGGGGCCCGTGGCACCTTTCTGGGGCTGGCTCCCTGTGTTTTCCAGCCTCCTCACGGGGCATGGGAGCTGCGGCTGCCCGGCACCTGCCCCACGGAGGGCTTTGCAGCTGGTGCTAAGACCCAAGAGCATCCACCCAAAAAGAGGGGAAATTTTCCCCGGCACATCCAACCAGCCCCAGCAGCTCCCGGGCTGTTTCCAGTCGGGCTGCACCTCCCTGTGAGGGCTGCATCTGGTGGGGTTGTGGAAACAGATTGCTGCTTAACCTTGGCAGGAGTGCAGGCTCCTTCGTGGACGTCCGTGTGACATAAAACAATGTGACACGTTTGCGCATGATGTCACGCTCAAATAAAAATACTCGTGCCTGTCCACTGAGATCTTTGTACAGCCGCAGCCAGCAACAGCCGAATCTGGGGCATCTGTGACCGTGTTGCCCACGGCGGTGAATTTCCATATTGTCGTGTGCAGTTAATAATTTTATTCATCCCCAGCCCGTCTCCCCCAGGAGCGAGGGGGAGACAAAAGAGGTTTCAGCACTGCAAGGCCTGATTGCTGCCGGGCGTTCGCATGGAGGCAGCGGGCAGCCACAGCCATGGCCGGGCGGGACGGGACGTCCGAGGGTTTGGGCAAATGAAGGGTTGTCGTTTGTCTGCAGTGCCCACTGGGCACCAACTAGCATCATTCACTGAGTGAGCTGCGAAAGGTGCCTCTTCCCAAATCCTGATCTTTGCCCCAAATCTCTTCCAAGAGCTCCCCCTTGGCACCCCAGCATCCAGCCCCCCCCCGGGCCACGCAGCCATGGTGGGACTGCGCTGCCTGTGCGTGCCTGCTCTGTTCGTATCTATATTTATATATTAGTGTCTCGACAAATCCTTTGCAAAGTCACCTTATGTGACAAAGCACGTTAGCACTTCAGCATAAGGCACTGAAATGCTCCTGAAGGCTCGTCCAGGCGCCGGGCTGTTAGGAGGGTCACTCTGTACTGCAGGGACACGCTGTGCTGAGCATTGCTAGTGCATGAGACAGGGCTCGGGCTGCCCTGTGAGATGAGTGGGGAAGGAGAAGGAGGAGGAGGAGGAGGAGGAGCGGGAGGAGGAGAAGGAGGAGGAGGAAGAGAAAGGCTGGATGATGCTTAATTGTGCAAGGGGAATGGGGATGGCATAAGGAGCAGACAGAAATATTTACAGCTAGAGGGAAATATTTTAAATAAGTTTGCAGCTGAAGGATAGACTTATGGGGGTGATGCATGAGGAATGAAGCTGCTGCTCCTCTGTACAGGTGCCATGGCTGGTAATAACTGAAGTTTCAGGGTGACAGCCGAGGGGAGGGTCGGAAGTTGCCTCCTTCACCCCGCTCTCCCTGCCCATCCTGGGCCCAGCAGCGGCAGCATGGACGGGGCACGACACCGAAACACGGCTCTGATCTGCTCAGATGCTCCGGGTAATGGGGTCCTGTTCCCAAACACCTTCACTTCTCTTTACTCTTGTGCCCCGTCCCAAAGCCAGCACAGAAGGCACGGTGACGGCGGCCGTGCGCGAGGGGCTGGCAGCAGCTCCCGGCCAGCGCTGCTCCTCCGGGCTGAGGCGGGCAGCCGGTGTCGCACCCAGGGGAGCCTCCGAGTCACCGTGTTTGCACAGAGGAGAAGTAAACCCTCAGAAAACAAACTGCCTTTCTAAACGCTGCTTCTCGGGGACCTGCCGTGATGCAGCCCCCCAGCCTGCGCTCTAGATGTTCTCCTGTGAGCGAATTTACCAAGGGAAATGATAAAGAGATTTTGTCATTCCCTAATTCAAGTTATCTAAAAGCCTTGGGCCTAGTTTCAGCATACCTTGTGAATGCACACATTTCACTTTGTGGGCTTTTTTTTTTTGGCTTATGTTATTCAAAAGGCTGAGTTAGGTGGCCAGAGTTATCTCGTGACTTCAAAATCGGTGAGGCTGAGGGGAACTGGAGGTGTCTGGGATTTTTTTCAAAGAGCCAAGATGGAATTAATCCAGTTTGCTGCAGCCAATTTAATGCTTTTTGTGTGTCACGGAGCTGTGACTCTTTGTGCAGTGTGGGAGTTTGCTACCTGTAATTCACAGCAGCAGCGAGTCGCTCTGACTCGCATGTACCCCGCGCTGGTCGGCGCGCACTGAGCCGCTGCCAGGGCTGCTCGTTGAGATCGACGTCTTCATCACACCCGGCAGCATTAGGGAAACAGCGAGGAGGCATTTGTCTTCCTTTTCCCAGGACTGCACAGGGACAGATGATGTCATCCATGAGGTCAGAGAAGTATCTTCAAGGAGATGGATCCCTTTGATCCTTTCTCTTCGTTAAAAGCACACGGGCTGGTCTGCGAGAGCTGAGCCCTCTTGCTGCGTGTGACAGCTGTGATGCAATGCAATGCCGTGAGGTGTGATGCGGTGTGATGCGGTGCAGTGTGATGTGATGCACTGCAGTGCGGTGTAATGCAGTGCGATGTCATGTGGTGTGGTGCAGCGTGGTGCAGCGTGGTGCAGCGTGGTGCATGCAGTGTGATGTGATGCAGCATGGTGCAGTGTGGTGCATGCAGTGTGA